>JARKHS020008373.1:232500-535000 GCA_030143305.2 Amblyomma americanum
CTCGGTGATGCCCGCTGTTTCGAAATAGGTATGCAATTTCAGCCGTCATCATAGAACGCTATTCGTTGTTGAATAAGCACAACCTATGGGACACACATTCTTGAACGGGATGTACCAGTTATATTAGCTTCGTAATATGAGTCCTCACTGACACACACCCATACTTGCAGGTGCAGGCTTGGATTAAGATGATTCCAATAACGTTAGCCTTGCTAGTGCCAATACATTTATACGAATTACGGCTTTCTTTGTTTCCTATTAAGCATATATGTTCCTATTAGGCATATATATTGGTCCTCTGAAAAAATAATATTATTCACAGCATAAAAGAAAGAGAAGCAGCCCGGACGAGCACAACTTTCTCGGGCCTAAATCTACTTCAGGATGAATAAAAGAGAGTTAACTTTCTTATATTGTTTTTTTTTTTGCCGCGGTCAGTAGCCTGCGAATATTCAGCACTTAATGCGCATCCCCCATTTATTTATGCTATAGTGCATACGTGCAGGCTCTGCGCTGTTTTCAGAATTACGTCTCGCAAACATTATTTTGCTTTCGCACTTACGTGGCTATAATATTTGCTGAAAGAAGCGACTGGAAAGAGCGTTGGTGATAACTGGACGCAGTTTAGTAGCTAACAACATAATAAAGTTTCAAATTTTTTGGGATTGTCCAGTGCAACAATAACGAGCCTGCTCATCGTGAGTAAAGCATAGGACGCAGGTTTTCCTACCAATTCAAGCTCCTCATCTTCCAAGTGTTGGTCTATCTTATCTATCTTTCATATACCTCAGCCACGATTTCTAATAACTCTCTTCGCTACCACAATATCGATGTAATACCTGGCCTTCATTCAATCTGTTATAATAAATGGATCTTTTTTTTGCCTGTACACACGCATTGGTTGGTTTCGCACGAGCATTACAGACATCGAGCTCAGAGCGCTTAGGGAAAGTCTGTTTTGAACCGATATTGTTTCTTTTCATAATGCGTGTCATCAGGGGTGAGATTGGTAAAATATTTATGGTCTTTTGCAAAATGACACTTCCTTCCCACCGTTGACTGCCAAGTGCATCAGAATAACTTTTCCCGGCGCAGTATTTGCATTCTGCCAGCACGACTCCCGTTCGTTGAGTCTTTTTCCGAGTGTTGGAGAAAACAGCGCTACGCGAATTAGAGCGTGTAGCATCTTTCGCTTGGTCATAACTGTTCCTTGCGCTATCAAGCGCAGAGGATGCATGCATTATTAAGGCGTCAATCGCGGAAGGTCCACGAACGCGGGAAAGCACTTGCTCTAGCTTTGAAGTCCGGAGGCTAAAAAGACTTCACTCAGAACAAATGCACCAAGCGAAAATAGTGATTACGCAGTGATTAAAGGGGCCTTAGTCTAGGACTCCAGTGGCAGCAGAAAGTGTCCAGTCCCACCGGACAAATTATGACTAGGACAAATCACTTCTCCCCCTATCCTCTCTTCCTGTCCCCTCACCTCTTTCATTTAATTTCTCGATTCTGCCTGCTATCCTTTATTTCCGCTGCCCCAGCTCAGGTGCTTCAGTATTATTATTATTATTATTATTATTATTATTATTATTATTATTAGTAGTAGTAGTAGTAGTAGTAGTAGTAGTAGTAGTAGTATTAATTTATTATTTTAATAAAAAGCCACTACCCCCACCACAAATTTTCCTCTCTGGGCCTGCAGACGGCTCGCAAGAAGTGACCTGACCACAAGCGGTTGAAAATTCATCTCTACTTTTTATTTACGCATTGTTTTTCAGCCCTTGGAAAGCCAGAAACACGTAAAAGCTAGTTGAGATATCATCAATGAGGTTGTAGATTTCCTGCCCTTTTCGATCTTATCGTCACTTGTTTCGGCACAAAATACCAGCGTTTGATATCTCTTCAATAGCAGTGATAGTTGCACACTGCTTTGCGTAAGAAATAAAAGATCCTCTAATTGAAGCTTAACAACTGGACAGCATCTGTTTCGTAGATCAGTAGTTGAAAAAAGTATTTTGACAGCAGGAGATAACTTCTGTGCTAAAAGAGCATCTAACCAAGTTTTTTGTCCGAAACTTGTAGTTCCGCTTCATGTACCCTGTGTGGATGTTAGGCGTGCCCATTAAAAAAAAAACAACCTTGTTGCTTTTAGGCGGAAAATTAAAGTTAAAGCAAATGTTCTCGTAAATAATAAATTGGGCGTTCCTGCCAAGTTTTAATGTCCAGCCTAAAGGCGAAGGCAGTCGGCAGAACTTCGAATATTCCTTTTGAGTGCTAGTCGTGGTGCCACGCAGAGTAGAAACGACCAGTCGTTTTCTTGAGCACCATTTTGGTAAATTTGATTGCACTCTCCACATTGAGGTTTCCCAAAAATGTCTGCATCCTTCGCGACGCTTTTGTTTAAGAGGCATATAACCCTGAAGCTTTAATAGCCTACGTAGGCAACGTTTGGTGAGTATTTTTTTTTGTGTGAACCCTCAAGTTACTCCGACGCTTGCACACTTCGAAGCAAAATATCAAGGGCATGTGAGCAAAATGCGAGAAAAAGGAAGGGTCTTAAAAATTTACTGCTTCAGCTTAGTTAGCTTTGACGTTTTAAGAGCTTATCCTTTCGGTGCGTAAATGTGTTCAAAAGAGAGAATTGCTTGCTGAGCGAGATGGTACAACCTCAAGAGAAAGAAACCAGCAAAAAAAGACGTAGGACCAGGAGAAGACATGCACAGGCTGTCGCCAGACTTTCATCTGATTTATTATCGGTTCTACTACGTACTTAAAGCCACTGCTTGCGCAAGCGCACATACATGCCACATTAATCGAAGTCCGGATGTCATTACAAATCAGATAAAAAATGCCACTCTTTGTCCTTGAGAACAACAGGCGGGTCGCTTATGCAAATACGGTTGTTCTTTTTGATTAGAAAACGTGCTTCTAACAGTTCGCGCTCGAGCCTGTACTTTCTGCGGACATAACGGTAGTGCTGTTAAGCAAAGCTGAACAGTTTTGGCACTCCTTCAGATGTATGACCAGGTTGCTCCCTGTACCAAACCCAGCGTTCTGCCGTGTTCCTGTAGTCGCTCGTTCAAGCACTGCCCCGTCTACCCTATGTAAATTTTTCCACAAGAGGTGGGGATAGAATATCCTACCCTCACAGCACACTTCGTAAACTTCGTTTGGTGCTTTGTTTTGCAGGCGCGTCCTCACTGAGAGCCGGAGATGCGGACTCAAAAACTGGAAAGGTTTCGGGGGGCCGAAAACACCAAATTCACTCCAAATTTTTCGGAAACTTTTTTCAACCCATGCGAAATTTTATGGTAGTTTCCAAGGAAGTTCCATGGAAGTTCCATGGTGGAAGTTTAAGTGACTGCCAACAGCAACGAGGAAGGGCAACCAGAGGCCTCTAATCGGACCACCTGCTCCGCAAAACTCTGCTGCATAGCATGCGGGCAAATTTTTCTCAGTGCATTTGAGAAACACAGGTTGGCAATGCCGCGTTTTACAAGCTTCGAGTGAGCGGAAGCATAGGGCAAAAGCGCCTTTTCAGACCGAGGAGCATACTTCCAGCAAACATGTCCGTCAGCTAAAAACTTGAGTTCTAATTCTAGAAACCTAATGTTGTTGTCAGAGGGTAAATCTTTGGTGAAGACCATGTTCTTGGAACTGGTACTAAAAATATTTAAAATCTGGTACGCGACAGGGGTTAGCTGGTCAGTTGATAATAAAATTAAAATGAGTACGAAGTCGTCGGCTTATCTAAGAATTTTTACAATACGCGACGAATCAAACATGGCTAAAAATACGTTAAACAGCACAGGCGCTACACTCGATCCTATGCAGATGCCTTGCCTCTGTACAACATAGTTCTCACCGTGCAGTACGATAGTGGACCTTAGGCACACTCAGCAGTTCCAGGAAGGACTCGAGTGCTATTCCTTGTTTCCTCTGAAATGCAACAATCCCGTTTGCCTCAATCGTATCGCGCACTCCTTGTAGAAGCTCGTCCGGCGGTATTGAATAAAACATGTCCTCTATGTCGATCTAGAGAGAAGCATTGGCGCTGAGAAAACCGTCGCTGAGGTTTTCCACCAGGTCGACCTCCGGACAGCAAAAGGATCATGCGGAACAAGTCCTCCTAAGGCGTGTTGCAAAAAACGTGTCACCATCTTCTGCCAAGAGCCTTCTTCAATCACGATGGCTCTAAAAGGATTTTCCAGCTTGTGAGTCTTTCCTATGGAAAAAAGCACGCAAGACATTTTGTTCACATTTGCGGGTCGCATTTTCCAATCTAGTCAAATTAAGCTGGTTGAGCAGGCGGAGGGATAGAGCTTTTGCCTTACGAGGCTTTAAATCCAACGGCTTTAAATCCGATGGCTTGAAATTCTTCTGGATCGCTTTGTTCGCCTTTTTCACACACAAGGAAGAAGAAAGCACGAGAAACCAACCTTCCTTATCCGCCTGTAAAAGACTGAGGTTGTTCTGTTTGAAGTGGGCAATCAATGGTCGCAGGTCTTCACTCTCATTGTTGCTTGCCCATGTCTTCTCCAGGCATCCAACACCTTCCGACACACAGTGGTTCCCCTGTTCTGGTGGGGCCCTACTGGCGATTCTGTGCCCAACTGCTTGAAGCTAGTGTTCCTGTGCTCGGGGTTCCAGGCTTAACTTCGGGCCCATCTTCAGATTGTCATACAAGGCTGGCTGAAGAGAGGCACCGTTGAAATAAGTGACTGGTGTGCCAGCTGCATCCTTCTTGGATTTTTTATTAATGTGGCATGTATGTGCGCTTGCGTAAGCAGTTACTTCAAATACGTAATGGAACCAATAATAAATTTGTTCAAAGTCTGGCGACAGACTGTGTGTGTCTTCTCCTTGTCCTGCGTATTTTTTCACTAGTACTTTTTCTCTTGAAAGTGTGTTCAAGAAATCAACATTCTATGTGCACTAAAATGTGCAGAGGGCTATGATGCAACGCTGAGGACATTGACAGCTAAAAGATATACTGGAGGGTGAACCCTGCCTTTTTAGTGCACAGTTGTAACTTTTTGCAAACTTTAGTCGCGCAAAAAAGCAGAAAAATAATGCGTTATGCGAGAATCGATTCCATCAAGAAACTTTTCAGCTTCATGACCAATGGCGATGAGCATCTAGAGAACGGAAATTAAAAGTAGCACTCGTCGGCAGCCGATTGATAGGAAGAACTTCGGACCAAGAGCTTCAGCTGCTAAGCTCCTCGAAGTCGTCACGTACAGAATTATAGTGAACATTTGTTTGCTATTACTGTCTACTCTCCTCAGAGTGTCTATTTGAACTTATCGCTTGGTAGCCCTCGCACGTACACGCCATATTTACGTGAACACTAGAACAAGATGAGATTCAGCGGTTAAAAACACGAGCGAAAACGGTGAGTTCCAACAAAATGAATTTTCTGACATGTTTCTATATATCGCGCAAGCACGTTAAGGCATAGCTGGAACCCACAGGGACACGGGAGACGAAGTGGGAACATTACACTCACTACTTATACTGAAAAAGCACAAACCTGTCCCGTTTGAGGAAAAAGAGGGAAGTTGACCACCCATATCGACCAATAAAACTGGGGATTGAGTGTATTTAAGCGCAAAACAACCTATGTGACTGAAACAACCAATGCGGCTACTTCATGAAGAATGAAAGCTAAAAATAGCCCCATGACTCACATCATTTAGGTTCTCTCTGGCAGAAAAAACTGCAATGGGCTGAGGACGTTCGGAGCGGTCAGGGAGACTGTCATTGAACTGTCAATGTGGTCATCGCAGTAATCAGTGACAGAATCTGAAGACTGGTTACGGCCACTGGAGTCCAAATAGTGCCGCTGTTCAGAGTGTGGCATGAAATGTTGCTCTACAAGCCATTAGATTCGTACTTTTTGGCAACTAAATTGTGTCGTTGCTACGGTTGTGCGCAGTACAGAATGCAGGCTTGTCAAAGTGAACAACGGCGCATTTAGTGTGTGACGTTTGCGGATTAAATAAAAAGGTGTTCAGCTATCGTTTTTCATACTACAGGCAGACATTAAGACAATACTAGTTTTTTATATCGTCGTCTAATGCGATATAGAATTTGCTGAAGTGCTGTTTTAAAAGCATGAAATTTTGCCATGAAATACACATCAAAGGGTGCTAGTATGCTCAGGAAGAAAAGCTGCAACGCTACATCAGAGTCTACGGGTGTTATCTCTTGTCCCTAGAATTATCTCGCCTGATCTTTTTCCAGCTCAATAAATGCCTTATCTTTTAACTTTTTCAATAAGTTTGTTGTGCTTGGTTGCTCATTTAGGACCTCTTTTTTTCTTTTGAAATACTCATAACCAAGAGTGTCTGACAAACCCGATCGGCCCAGAATTGCAAGCAGTGATGTGAGTGTTTTTAATGCACGCGCGCGTTTATTACTAAACTTAACTTGCCTTGATGAGGCCATTGTATCGATGCCAGTTCTTGGAAAATCGGCCCTGATGTTGACAATGATTACAACACATAGGTCCGCCATCAACAGTTACTGCTGCACTCCTTATAATTTGTTTTCTATGGGCTTGCTGTATCATTTACGACGTTATTCCAGCCCCTACTTCTGAACAGCAGAACTAATTCTCTTCTCACACTGTCTGCCTTTTCGTAGAGAGTTTTTATAGCGCGTTCTGTTACAGATTTTTCTGTTTTTTGTCTCTTTCTGGTTTCGCTGTTTCTCTTTGTTCACATCTGCGCATAAATGCGTGAATTTCGCTTGACCAGCAAGAGCAATGTATAGAGAATATTTCGAGCGGAAAACTTGACAGCTGTCATCTGAATAAGAAGCGAGCACGCGCATATAACACAAGTACAGAGCAGACACCGGTCAACTGGTACACATATAGAATAACTATGCAAGAGAGCGACCAGATAAAATGAAGGAAACCTATTTTTCTTGTCGACGGAAATGAGGACTAATAATTTATTTATTTATTTATTTATTTACAATACTGCCAGTCCCATCAGGAACCATAGCAGATGGGCGAACAAAAATGACAAACATGATAAAAATTTGAGCCGTGCACTTTGGAATACAAATCAAACACACGTGAACAGAAAGGAACAAGAAAAATACAAGAAAAGGTAAAGATTAGCAAGGAAAAAGAAAAATACATGTCTAGGAGTCGGGTAGAGCATTGCCATAAGGAATTCAATTAGAGCACATGGGAACACAGCAGCGGAAAAAATAAGACTTTCTTCACAATTAATTAACAATCTAATGAAGTGATGAGAGGCGGTTGAGTATGTCAGTGAAACTGCTTTATTCATTAATTGATAATGATTCTATTCGTGACGTGAACTGAGATAATGTGGTTGCAGTTATGATTGAGGGATCAAGGCGATTCCATTCTCTGATCACGAGGGGAAAGTACGAATACATGAACGTGTCGTTATGGCATGAGTATTCTGTTATCGCGGCTGCGTGTTTATGCCTCGACGGGCGTGATTGCGAGAAAGATATGTATTTTGATACGTCTATCTTGTAGTAGTTGTGCATCAGGTGAAATAAAAATTTTAGTCGTGCTTGTTGCGCTCTTGATGATAGCGTCTCTAAACCCGAAATAGCCGCGAGGTTAGTTGGTGAATCTGTGCGCTTATATTTGTTGTGTATAAACCGCAATGCTTTACGCTGTACTTTTTCTAGTTTTGTTATATTAGTCACTGAATGGGGGAACCAAACTGTGTTAGCGTATTCTAAAACTGGTCGAACGAAAGTAGTATATGCGAGAAGCTTTGTCGATGTGGGTGCAAGGCGCAGACATATTCGAAAAAAAATAGTTTGCGTAATGCTTTCGAGGATATGCTAGCAATGTGCGCGTCCCATCTGAGGTCAGAAGTTAGTGTGATGCCTAAGTACTTATGCGTCACACACAATGTCTTTGAAGAAGGGTGTTCGCTGACTATAGAAGAGAAACTTGACTTTAAACTCAATTGTGCAGAGGCCTTTCGGAAGCATGCGCGAATCGGACCTGTGAACAGTGGCTGGCAGCTCTAGCAACCGAATCGACCACCCGTCGTAGCATTCGGGAAGATCATGAGAACTGAAATTGAACAGCGGGTGTGAAAGGACAAAATATTTTGTGCGTCAAGAGCAGCAAGAGCAGGAAGCGCAGGCGATGAGACAGACGCGTGAAAACACTGAGAAGAGAGCACGGAGCAAAAGCGAAGAGTTCGAGACGTTTCACAGCTTTGTCTGCATTTGAGCAACTGCGTGTAACTGGCCTTCCATACACGGTATACTCGGAAAGGAACATGCTTGCATGGTGACGCCGGTTGTGTTGAGCTGATCTTGAGTGCCACCAGTCATTCAAGAATGTATTCTTCGTTTAATAAGTATCTCCAATGACACGCGCATGCCACAAGAAAGCACAACAGTCACAGTATCTTCGTAACATGAGCGCTCCATGAGTGTTATATCTGACATGCACGTACACTGGGAACAAGCCTTCATGAGCACGATGCCAAAATACCTCACCCTGGCTACTGCCGACGCATTTATTCGAGACTGGGACGAAGTGTACAGCTGTTTTTTCCCCTCAGTGCGCAGCATATACTCCATCTTTTAAATTTGTTTGTCCACTCCGAAAAATCTGAAGAAAAACATTAAAGAAAGAGGGATGGAGCCCGGGCCACAAAGCTTTGCCGTGCTTGTAGCCAATTCAAGAGAAATGAAATGCGGGCAAAGGCTCTTATATGGTCAGCAGCCTGCGGGCATTATGATTGAATTTCGAATAAAAAAAAGCTCCCAGTTTCCATCCGGCGCGTGGTGAGTGCACTTAAACTGCACCCCCCTTGAAGGCTTGCGTGTGTGTACACATGAAGGTTCCAGGTTGTTGTCATCATCCTGGGTCGCAGACAGTCGTTTGATGTCGCAATAACATGGCTATACCCTGTGCAGAAATCAGCGACTAGGAAGAGACCTTCTTTAAAATTACACGCAGTTCTGTTGCGAACGACATATTCAGGCATTATGTTCTGCTCGGCACAAGCCGGTAAAATATTGACAAGCGCTGCATTCTTTGGTAAAACATGGCGCACGGGTTTCCTTGCCTGCGCTCACTCTTTTGAGTGGAGGCATTGCATATTTATTGTTCATCCTTCTTAGCCAAGATCCCTAACAGCTCCCTTGCACCCTCGCAATATCTATTTAAGGTGTCACCTTCATTCAGTCGTTCACGGTAGATTAATAACCCCGGCTGAAGTATGACTTTACCGAGTACAGCTCAGCCGTCACAATTTAATTTCTGTTCTTTTGTCTGTGAGAGCTGCTTAATAGCTTTAACACGAGCCTCAGAGTTTTGTAACTCAAAGCGGTTCACAAACGCTTGTTTTACACAGATACACGTTTTTTTTAATTGTGCATAAAAATACGCTTTTACGCTGAGTCGATGAAGTCCTGAACACTCCAAAGAAAAACGGGTACGAAAAAGGTCACTTTCATGTGAAGGGCGTTAGCTTAATGGGCTTAGAAAATAGCCACCCTCATTACCCCGTTATACATAAAAGGAGCACGATGAAGCAGAGGTGGGAGTCGGACAGTATTTATAGTCTCTTGTAAAGTGGCACTTCTGGCCAATTGTAGACTGCCAAGTGCATCGGAATAACCTTTTTTTTTGCACGTTAATATTATTATTATTCTGCTAGCGACGACTCACGTTCTATCGCGTTTTTTCTCGGGTGCTGGAGAAAACGGCACTTTTCTATTAGAGCATGCAGCGTCCCTTGATCGATGATATCGGTTCCTTACGCTATTGTGCACAGAGCATGCAATATTAAGGCGTCAATCGAGGAAGTTCCACGTAGGAGCTAATAGACTTGCCTTTGCCGTTAAAGTCAGAAGATTGGATTGCCAACAGGAATTGTATTCACTGAACAATGCTTCCAGAGTAGAGCATTGGAAGTTTAGTCTGGGACTCCAGTGGCCGCGGACACTGCCGAGGCGCGCCGGACAAGTTAATACTCAGAGTGATCTTGCTCCCGTGGCCAGCAGTCAGCTGCCAACAGTTGACCTTAGCACATGTAATTACAAGATCTCTACTTTGGATTTGAGTGCTGTTGTTACTTTTAAGTGCAGAGAGAACCAGAACGAAGCACGCAGAAAGCTTGTTAAGAAAATACTCATGCGGGTTTCAGGCGTCTTCGCATTCCTTGTTTCGGCTAAAAATAACAGTGCTTGCTATCTACTAAATAGCGGTGACATTGACACACTGCTTCGCGCAAAAAATAACGGATCTTCTTTGTGAAGGTCACCGAACAGACCGCTTCTGCTTCGGTAGATCAGCGGCCAAGAAGGGCGTTTCCTGAGCAGGGCACAGCTTTTGTACCCAAGGAGCCCCTAGAGAAATTCCTTATAGGAAGCCTGTAGTTCCACTTTATGCACCCTGTGCTGATATTAGCAGGCATTTAGAGAACTGCATTTCTTGCTTCCAGGTGAGAAACTATACTAATCACTGTGTTTCTGTGAATATTAAATTGGTGGCTGCCGTCAAGTTTGTGTGTGATAGCCTGAAGGCGAAGGCCGCCAGCTAAAATTTGAATATATTTTTTTTGTGAATGCGAATGAATAATTCACACAGAATGGAAAGGCAGAGTCATTGTCGTTAGCCCCATTGAGCTAATTTTCTGCAGCAAACTCTCGAAATGGAGGGTGCTCAAAAACGTCGGAGCCCCTTACCTCCCGACGGTTTTGCTCGGGGGAATAAAAGCATGAATCTTTGATAGCTGAGGCTGCTGAGTTTTTTTTTTTTGAGCCTATCCAGCTACTCCTACGCCCGCAGACAGCAAAGCAACACCGCAGAGGAATGTGTTCGAAATAGCTTAGTTCTTGCGAGATAAAAGACGGCCTGGAAGGGCGGCCTTGAAGACACCTTCAAAATTCAGTTTAGTAGGCCCGGCATTTGTGTTTTAATAGCTTTGTGTTCCAACTCTGCACAAATGTTCATATAATGTGCAATAAGAGTGCGGTGATATGTGCAGGGCTACTGAAGCAACACGTCCGAGGTACCCAACACAATATAAATGTGTGTTCTAAGTGGCTTGTTTATTGGGAGAGAAAGGAAGGATTTCTGGCGGATACCTAAAAAATTTTTCGGTTTCACAGGCTCACCATTTGTGGTTTAATAGCTTTGGGTTCCAATTCAGCACAAATGTTCATAAAATGTACTCTAAAAGAGCGCTGATAAGCGCAGAGCTTACTGAAGCAACACGCCCGAGATACCCAACACAATGTAAGTCTTCAGTTTGAACGCTGCCTTTGAGGTGCACAGATGTGAAGTATTCGGAAACATGTTAACATTCGCGTCTACTACACATTTAGAGAACAGAAGATAAAAGTGGCACTCTTCGGCAGCCGATTGAATTTCTGGTTCAAGGGACCATAATAGCTGAGCTTGTCGAAGTTTTCTGGTACAATGAAAATTTGCTGAACGTTTTTTTTTGTTTACTCTCTACAGAGTGTCTCATTAAATTTCGCGCTCTGTTGCCTGGCCATCACAGGTATGTGCTTTTTATAGAAGCGACCAGAACAACAAGGATTATAGCGGATAATTAAGGAAGCGACAAAAATTCGCTCCAACCGAATTAATCTTGCCACATGGGGCTATATGATGGGGAAGCAATTACAGGCATAGCTAGAAACGGAGACATAGCGAGAATAATATTATTGTTACAAAAAAGCAGCAGAACACCCGCCCATGTGGACAATAAAAAGGGACGAAGTCAGCCCTTCTTGACCTGCAAAAGTGACGAGTGAGGGTATTGAAGGGCAGAATAAAAGATGTTACTTTAAAACAACAAATGCGACTGACTCGTGAAGAATGCTAGCTAAATATGGCCAATTGATTGACGTCAGATAATTTCCATTCGCTCGAGAAAACTGTTTGGTGTCTGGGCGCCATTATTTAGATGGGCAAAGCAGACCTTGGCCGGTATCAGGAAGACGGAGATTGAAGCCTCACGTGATGATCACCGTAACTAGCGAAAATGAGTAATTGAAGACTGGTACCTGGCACATAACGGCAAATAATTTCGCGGTTGAGTGGGCGTCGTGAATTGTTTTCACTGAAAGCCGTCAGATTCATACTTTAGAGGAAATAAGTTGTGGCATTGGTGCACTTTTACAAACTGTAAAATGTAGGGTTGTGCAAGTATAGGACGGCGTATTTAGTCTCTTCCATTGCAGATTTAAAAAGAAGCATCTAATTATAGCTTCTTTTTTGCGACTATACAGGCAAAGTGAAAAAGGCGATAATAGTAATCCACCTTCATATAGAACATATTGAAGATTTCCTTCGACGATATGCGGGAACTGTTTTGTCCAAAAACTTTACACCCATTAAGCGTTGTGATACATTAGATTTGAATCTTATCACTCTGTTCTCTCAATAATTCTCCGGCTCAAATAATTTGAATTTGCTTCCATAAAAGCAAACACTTACAGAGTTTTAGAGGCGCTGATCACCCCCTGAATTGCCAAAAGGGTGGCTCGTTGTTCGGGATCCAGTAGTCCAATCAGTTATCTCCAAGCAAGGGACGCTGATTGCACCTCAGCGGTCATATTAAACTTAATTATACTAATTTGAGCGGTTGGGCTACTACATACTTAGTAGTATAAACAAGACGGTGATGATGTAATGAAGAATTGTACACTATTTTTGACGGATGGGGAAGAAATGACAAGACGGCGCTACGATGTGAACCCCTTTGCTCTCCGCTTCGGCGAACATTTTCAGCTGGTGCCTGGCCGTCCAGTAACGACCGAGGGTAAAAAGTTGCGGTATGCTGGCAAGGTGTGCGACGTTAGACACTCAACCAAGTGCGTTGAGCGGAGGACGATTGTCACATGAAATTCCAGTGGTCTGAGGGCAACTGCACAAGGGACGAATAGGTCGCCCTATACGCATGCTCCTCAGAGGAGGAGTGCTATGCAATTGCGCCCTACACCGCTGTACAATTGCTAGATTCATCCTCTGGAATAAATTATTGCGCTAAATGGATGTCTATTCGAGCGCTAGCACTAAAACCCTCAATCTCAGATTCGGCCAATGTTTGTCTGTCCGAAGCCAGGTGGGCCACGTTGTTTGCGTGACCTGGTGACGTAATCACAACATGCCCGACAGATTATGAGCAAACTGACCACCGTGAGAGGTGGTGTTGCAATTAAATGTTTGGTCTCAACATGTTGCCCGGGAAGAGTAATCTGGGTGTCACAAGCCCCACGAGTCGCAGCAGCTGCCATCGCAGAGGAGTGGCGCATCACTTAACCATGTCGTCACTGTGTCAGGAGTGGTATGAGAACTCCAAGCAATACAAGAATGTAGAGAATGATCAATTGCTCATATATGGGCATCAACCCAATAACCCTAACGGGTCATAATCCTTAGTGCGGCACTTAAATGTTCTCTCCACTTGTAGCGCTCTAACACTAATACCCGCACTCACCGATTTCGCCATTCTCTCTGTATAGCCTGCTTCACCTTGAAAAGCGATCTTCATAGCGAAAAATAAACCGAAGTGCTAGCGCATATAATCTAAACTAGGCCTAACCACCCTAAATAGGCCAATATTTTTCATATTCCCAAGTGAAAACGTGGCAGAATTTCACGTAGTAACCTAGACTAGACGTGTGAAGACGTGTCAATTATAGCCGCTTTTTTTCTGCGATCTGCATGTGTACGCAACTGCGTTTAGCAATCTTCACCATCACTTCCTCTCTCCACTCGGCGGCAGCTGCCGGCGCCATCCTTCCATTGGTTACAGCTGGCTTGATGCTCCTTCAAGCTTTTCCGAGCTTCCGCCATTGGATGCAGCTTCCGCCACGCTGCTCCGAACTTTCCCAAGCTTTTTGCCACTGACTGGAGCTTTCGCGACGCTCCTCCAAGCTAACTCGAACTTACCCGAGTTATTCCAGAGAAACGTAGGTGCTTGCACGGGGTTGGAGCATCTGGAGTAGTGATTTCGTGCTAAAAATAATCTGTAGACCCACTATCATATTCACTGCGGATGAAGTCGCCTCTCTTGATACTAGTTTCAACAGTACCTTGTGTCTTGGTCTGCATATTTTGATCTTGCCCTTCTTATTCGTCATCTGTGTCTCTTCTTTTACTTCGCGCCGTTTTACACCACGCCCACTTCCTTCGAGTGGCGATTGTACTGAAGCCCGTTGGAGCTGTAGTCGTAAGAACCTACAAGTGAAGGGGTGGCAAGTAAAGAGCCACGCCAAGGCTAGAGTAAGAAAACAAAGAAAGAAGAAGCGAACAAGACAGAAGCCCAGGCAAGGGAAAGAAGAGGAAGAGAATGGCGAAGAGCAGAATGCGGAGAAAGATACAAACGAAGGAAAACACAAAGTCGCGCCTGTTTTGTCAAGAAGAAAGCAAAGGAAAATGAAGAAAGAAATGTGGATGTAGAACAGAGATGAGAAAACGGAGGGATATCAAGGTTCTCGTTTATTCTTTGAAGGAC
Organism: Amblyomma americanum; assembly: GCA_030143305.2. Taxonomy (NCBI): domain Eukaryota; kingdom Metazoa; phylum Arthropoda; class Arachnida; order Ixodida; family Ixodidae; genus Amblyomma; species Amblyomma americanum. Next base: position 246,996 of record JARKHS020008373.1, read on the forward strand.
GTTGTCTTTTAGTTTAGCCAGTTTTTTGAATTTTTTTGAATTTACATTCACACGTAAATATTAGTTCATCATTCAAATAAATGTTTAGTTGCAAAAGAAGCACTGTGTATCGTCTTTTTCGGTTTGTCATAATTTTTTTTTAGCGCTCCTTAATATTAAAGCCGAATTTGTCCAAAGCTGTGAGCTTTTGAAATCTTATTATACCTTACGGCGTTGTCTTTGGAGCCTGACTATATCCAAGCGTAAAGTAGCGGTTTATATATGTGGAGTTATGTTCGTAAAAGCCGAATATACCTGGATAGGTATGTCTCGAAAGATTATAATGCAAGGATGCCGTGCTCATGCAATGGTGTTTCGAAAAAAATGAAAGAGTGGTTACAATGCCGACAATTCTGCACCACAATTGTGTTTTTTTTTTCTGTCCTCATGACGATGTCTCCTTTATTATCTTCGATATGTTCAAGTTAGTAACCTCTGCTTGTAAGGAAAGGAAAGGTCAATATAGGTATGCACTGAACCCATTTTAACACAGAATAGTAATTTTGACTCCAAGCTGGAAACACGTTACCCTGAAAATTTGCTTCCCAGAACAGCAGCAGCACGGAGCATTATAAATTGGACGCATTTCTTCATAATCGTCTTGTACCTATGTGCACAGCGGAAAAAGGCGTGTCCTGTATTCCCGCAAATAACCCGGTCCTGTGCCGGCCCCCGCCGCCTTATTCCCCAAAATTGTAGTTCTCATCCGCCCAACTGATTTTAAGAGCGTGAGCTCTTATCACGTTCCGAGATTTCGTGAGGTCTGCTACCACCGTGAGATCACAGCATCATTTGTGGCAGCAACTAGAAAACGGCGCATCTCGCATTTGGGACTTGCAGCGCCATCTACAATAATATTGTAGAAACAGCCACCTTCCACGCGACTATGGCGACGTCATGGTCCAATATGGTGGATAGAGGTGGAACTATGTAAGTATGACGTCAGGAAAAAGAATGGCGGCATAGTTTCGGTTTCTCGAATCTAAGATGGCGTTCATTAAAGTTAGTTGTACCCCCCTCTTCCCCTCCTCCTCTCCTCACCAAATATATCCTCTTACGGGTAGGAAAACTGTCCCCTTACGAGATCTCTATATATGAATACATTCATTCAGCTATATACATATACTCTGAGCGACACGGGACTCGAAACGTGCTCTTGGACTCGAGGCACATGTTCTACATCAAGCCATCACTGCATGCTCCTGGCGTCTTTTATTCAAATGAATCCATTTACTCTGAAGCGATGCTTCGTACACAGGACGGAACATTAATTTTTCATAGGGAATGTGGAGGTATGTGATGGGTGGCGATTCTAGATGGTGCGAATGGTGTAAGGAAGTGAACAGAGGGCGGCAGTGGATGGGTTTGGAGCCCCCTAGCTGTGTGGAGCTTCTAAAAGGTGGAGGCTTCACTTTAGTGCCCTTCACACAGACAACGGCGGTATTTTCGCCAAGATTTTTGGTACTGCTATCCCAGCAAAACGAGTGTAGGTCCATCAAGAGCATCGTCTTTTGCCGCCATTAAGGACGAAAGTTTGCTTCTATACCTTTTTTTTCTGATAATATTTTGTCAGTTATGTCAGTGGCAAATAAGTGCATGCCGGAAGAAGAAGCGGAAACAAAAGTACGATATCTATCATACACGTGCTTTATGGGCGATAAGAGCAGTAAGAACGACACTTAATGAAAGTCTGCCTTTTTTCTCTATTTCTCCGAGGACCATTTTCATTTGCGTCCTAGAATGCATAAAGTGCAATTGCAGTGTTCATCGCCACTATGTTGCGACGCGCAGTATGTCATGCAATACACATCTGTCGTGAAATATGCTGCGCAATGTTGCCTTTTGTTTTATAGCCGTTTAGAGCGTCGCCACTTCAGGAGTATAAAGGACTGACGAGATCGGAAAAAAAGCCTCTGCTTTACGGTTTGAGCCTAAGCGCCAATTTTCACAACCGCCGGGCCCGAATGACTTTGTCCGCTCGGCTGCCATGATTTGGCTTTCAATGACTGCTCTTCTTGACACTTCTATGTAAATACGGGGCGCCACTTCACAAGCGTAGCCAATTATTGTAGACCTTTGTGGCGAGACTTGCCGGCTGTGCTGTTGTCTCTTCTAGACTGCAGGTAGGGATCACTTGTTTCCCTGTTCTTTGGGCATGAACAATGAGGGAATCATAGAACACCTAAAAAAGTGCATAAACTGCCGAATTCTCTAACAGACCTCAGTTTTTTAACATGAGAGAAGGAGGGAATAACGGACTAGTGTCTGGTATGTGCTGCTTGATGTCTTAAAGCTGCTTGAATTTGACAACAAGCATTAAAACTTAAAACTTGTGAAAAGCTGTAGCTCGCTTAAGCACAACCTTAAGCGCATGAAGCGATAGCGTTAATGAGAAATTGCCCATATAAGCGGAATTGGTTAATCTCGAATTTATATTCATAGATCCCTGGGACTGCTCTTGTCACTCCTGGCGCAGTTGTGCTGCGGTTAAACGATGTGCCACTGACCTGCGATGGCAGGTGCTGCAACCTCGTGTGAACAATAATAATTTAACACTCACCGGCAATTCGGGTCAGTTTTCTCAGAATCTCATGGGGACGCTGTGATGACGCCACAATGTCACGTGACCTAGGCGGCCCATCTAGGTTGCTTCTAAGGGGATTTTTCGCTTACAACACCGACCACGACGACAACGACTTGGAATTTTCTGCAGAACAGAAGCCTTAACGCCACTGCGTTAAAATAGCAAGTTCTGGTTCGGTCCTATGACGCCATCAGTAAAAGATGCCAATGAAAACTGAACAAAAAAATTCTGGATCATGACAATGCCTCAGCCACGCGACCGACGTCACGCAAGAGGGTATAGAGGATTGTGGGCTCAAAATTGCACAGAGCCAGGTCCATTCTTCGCACATTGCCCCCGACGACATCTTTATGTTTCGACATACGAGAACACCTTCGAAAATTTTGGTTTTCCGGTGCTGATGACCTTAAAAGAAGGCGCTAAGAGCTTTTTCGAGGCGTGCAGCTAAAATTTCTTTTCTTCGGGTATCGCCGAATTTCATGTGCCAGCTGCAGTGATGTTGGAGAGGATTGGACTGAAAACTATATATTTTTTTCATCCTTGATTTATAGGTTATATGTTAGACTCAGAACATATGAATGCCCATCGCGAGAGTGACGCGTGAGGAAACAAAGAAAAGGGAGCTTAAATTCTGGTGTTTTATTTGAAGAGAAGCGTAGTAGAGCACACAGTTCCTTTAAAAACAAATTAGAAGAGAAAATTTGAGTTAAAAAGAACAGATATGAACGATGGTCTGTTAGGGTAGCGGAATGCATTCGGTGAGAAGGACACCCTGAGAGGAGTTAGGCGATCGAATGTGAAGTGGAAAGAAGAGATTAAGATGACTGCTGCCATAGGGTCGATGTGGCTTGCTCAAGAAACGGGTGTTCGGCTGTCACTGAGAGAGGCTTTTGTCCTGCGGTGCAAATATCTCGTACCATGATGTTGACGTTACGACGCTATTACATATTTCGTCAGGTCTGTAGTGATTAAATGCAGCTGCAAGAATATTTCAGTAACTGTACTAACGAGGCAAACTTGACAGGAGGTGTCCAGGCATCATTTCGTGGACACGACACAAAAAAATAAACACAATAATTCAACACTTCTGCGTAAAATCATCAAACCCGCATAGGGCTGACGTAATGTTTTATACGCGTGTCCCTTTCCACTACAAAACATGTTACAAAATTCTTCACTGTTGCAGAAGTCACCCAAAACATATTGTTTACAGCAGTATAAAGTCGTGATATGGTCTTGTATTCTCTGGAAGTAGGAGGGCAATGAAATTACTTATGTCCATTTTTATTCTGAATTTTGCCGAAGTCTCTCAAATGTTGAGCTCCTCAAGATCTTCTCGATTGTTTCGAGAAACGTGGTATGCATAGGCTCCATAGCTTAACCTTGCTTTCTGTAATTATTAGCAATTTCAAGTCTTAAAAAGAATAATCAAAGTGTTATGAATCCTATAAGGCCTTAAATATTTCGTTGCTAGCTTCTAGGGCTGCTACTCAAAATAGCTAAAAGGTGCCGACACCGACTCGAGCGGCTAGTTTTACACTAGTACCAATCTTGTACGCACATACAAGAAAAAAAAAAGCAAAGCAAAAATTGTGCTCCTCAACATCAAATAGAAATAAAAAGCCAAAAAAAGCTTGTTCCATTGTCTTTGAAGATTGTTACTGAGCTGAGCCCTCAAATTGGGTGTACACTCATTACCGTTCAAAAGTCAACATCAGTTTTCAGCACGTAAATATTTCCGAAAGAAATACATGGCCACATCGAGCTGGCTGGCCAAATAAGGAAAACTGTATTCCCAGTGCACGCTCAGAATACCCAGATCTTCGCTCATCCTCTGAAAGCACACTGTTGTTTCTCTGTTTCCGAATTCTTGCTTCGATGAGATGCTTTAGTAGTATTGGGCTGCGACAAGTGGAACGATTTTGATCTGAATGTTTTTTAAATGTCGTTCTCGTTTTACCCTTGCGAGAGAAAGTAAACGTTGATTTGGTTTGCTTTGATTATTTTAAAGGGCCACATTTTTAGACGTTTCATTTCCTTTTCATTTTATTTCATTGGGACGCCATTCGCGGTGAAAGCGATAGGAGGTCTGGAAGAATATGACTAATCAGAGGATCGGGCTTTCTGGACGCGGTGCTGCCTCTAGCCACTCTGCTTCAACCGCATACTCTCAGAACACTTCACAGGGAGCATGATCAACCTGCAAGTCCTTCATTTGAACTAGTCGCTTGTAGCATGACATGGTGTACGCAAAATTGTACTGGCGCGAAAAGACAGCGACAACACACACAAGACAGGAGTGGCTTCAACTTCCAACTAAGTTTATTAATGGAAAAAACACTTAATGACCACACGAGCAGGAAAAAAGATACAAGCAAAAACAATACAAAGGGTGATTTTAAAAAAGAGCAAATATCTAGGTAATACCGGTATGCTCCACACATATACCGAAAATAAATGCCAAGCCTTGTGGTACCTCCACAACCGTATTTCAAAGCAGCTGCTTCTAACGTCCATCCGTCCATGGATTCGAAGCGGGAGTCGTTGAACGGTTCTAGTAACGGGCTCATACACAGAGCCTCACGTGGGTGAGAAAGTGCCGTATCAACTGCTAGAGGGTATGGCGTTCAGGAATCTGTGGGAAGAGGGTAGACCGCAGCTTTAGATCGCTTCGCGGCATGGCTAGAAGGGACCACAAGTTGTAAGCTCTTCTGAGTTTGCAGCAACTTGTAAATTTACTTGCCACAATTCCCAACGACGCACTCGAGAGTCCTGCAGACTTGCTAGGCCCACTATTTGTGAAAGAGGTCAGCATCATCTAGTTAATAAGAATATCAGAAAGCTTCAACGCTAGTGATTTGCGAAATGCCAAAAAATGTTAAATTATTTACACATCATTCGAGGTGGATGTGAAGTTTCCTGTTTCTTGCCCCGGTAATTCCCGCTTTGTTTCTTGCGGAACTCTGTGCCACTAGAACAGAAAGGTAATGAGACTTTCTCAGTTCGGCCTCTGTTGCCGGAAAGCATCCCAGCACGTAACAGGTGCCCTATATATGGCTCAACGTATGCAAATTACATGACTAGAATGCACTAAATAATAGCAAACGTCAAATGCAGCCGTAAAATTCTAGAAGAGGGTCCTCATTCTCGATTGCGATATATCCTCGCGTTTCTCGAGCCACGCCCTTTTGCAGATGGTGGGGCCGCAGAGAAGCACCCTGGAGCAGCATCTGGAGCTCTCCCAATGAGTGACGGAGAAGTTTCGTGACCAGAAAGAGTAGTGAAGGTGTGTCATTATATGAAGCAGCGTGAGAATTCTTTCGTATTTACAAATACAAGTCGGTCCGTATGCAGAATGCCGTAATTTTTTTGCTATTTGGCTCCCAGAGATACGGTTAGCTGCAGCTTCTGGCAGCAGTTAACAAGGCTAGGCTCTGAGGCCTTTGCCAGCTAGAGAGTCCGCATGTCTGGAGATCTAGTCCAACCAGTGTTATCCGGACACCCATCTGTCTCCAAGCGCATGACATAAATCCAATTCAAAGTGAAACAGGTTTTTCGTGCTTTGCATTGCGAAGCTCTGCATCGCTCAGGTAGATTTGAATTTTCTGTATATTGCAGCTTATCCTACTACGCAAAATTTATATTCTCTTTCTTGATCCGCAGTAGATATAGGCAAGTAAGTGATTGGAAAACTATGCTTCTCTGTTTGCTCCGGCACTGGTTCGAATCCCACTCAACGTTATACTGTGCTAAGCTTTTGCAGCGCTAGCTGACTTAGCTTTGTCCCCCGGCTTCCGGGTAGTCATTCATGTCCATGTCGAGGAATCCGGTTCGTGCATCGCGCTACCTCTTCCGTTGTCGGCTAGAGCGGGTTCTCCCACCACCACGTGACCACGACATGTGGGAACTCATGCCTGAGGATAACATCGTTGGCATCAGGTGAGAGTCGTAGTCGCAGCAAGAAGCCTTGAAGCACATTCAAATTCCTTTCAAGAGACCATACCGAAAGACAGGATGGCATGACAAGACCGGGAGCATTTTAGCGTGTGCCGATATCACAGAGGAAACACAAAAAGTGCCTGCTGTAAGATATCAGAACACCTAAAGAACCCGAGGTGGTAGAAATTTACGCGAAGTCCACCACTGATAGTTTCTTTGAGAAAGAACGAAGGCTGTAGTGAAACAAGGGAATCCGGTTTGGTTTGCGGTTTGGTTTATGGATGTTTAACGTCCCAAAGTGACTCAGGCTATGAGGTACGCCATAGCTAAGGGCTCCGGAAATTTCGACCAGCTGGGATTCTTTAACGTGCACTGACATCGCACAGTACAGGGGCCTATTGAACTTCGCCCCCATCGAAGCTTGACCGCCGCGGCCGCAGCAGCCGAGCACAGCAACCACTGAGCAACCACTGCGGCAGTAAGAAAATATTGAGTGCATTGAAATTTTAGGACTTAAACCCTGATTATTCCACATTCGGAACAAATCCCCGAGTGCATTCGAACAACCTTAGGTGCTCGTTCGGACGGCTGATGTTTTCTTGAGTTGAATTCTCAAGCGCCGGATTCGATTTCGGTGAGCGGACAAGATTGTATGATTCGATCTGCATCTGAGGGATTCCAAGCAAGGCAAAAGTAGCTAGCAGATGATTACAAGGAACAAGTCAAAGCATTAAAAACTGGAGGCGCAGCGCGTCAAAGAGTGAGCGAACGCTCTCGGACCACCACCTGCTAAAGCACTGCACGAAAAAGTCCTGAAGACTGTATCCGCACGTTTCCGAACCATAAATACTTTCGCGAAGAAGTTGCTGGTCACTGGCATTACAGTTTAGGCAACCTGCTGTAATTTTATTGCTTCAGTACTACAGAATCTCTTCAGCACGTTTTTGTGCACGCGTGTGTGTACAATAGCGAATTGTACAATAAATACTGCAAACGAAAATTTGACGTATCAATCGCTTGATCGGGTGAGCATTTTATTTCTTCTGGCTAACATTGTTTCTGCAAAATTCAGGTCAGTGTTGTTCACATATTTAGGACGATGCGGACCTGATTTTTCTGGGAATGGGGTCTAAGTGTACTTGGTGCTTGAAACGTTACTTTGAGAGGGAGTTCTGTACCTGAAGTTGTTTTCCGGGTGCCTACAGCTGCAAGCTATTTTCTTCAAATAACTTGGGCAGAAAGTGAAAAACCTTGGCTGAATGCTAAGCTTAGTTTCGGGGATAAGGGTTCTGAAAATAGAACAACGCAGGGTTAAATGAAGAGATATGAAAGAGGCCGTTTCCTTTAGTGGGTTTAGTCAGGCTGCTGCATCTGATGATGATGCTGATGATCGTAATTTGTCGCACTTGTTCAGCAGGTTTTCCAACCTCTGCCCGGTAACAAACCAAGACGATAGCAGAACAAGCATTCAGAGGAAACTGAACAAATGTAACCGATATTGAGACTGAAATACTTTCAAAGAAAAAAACTTTCTTGTTCCCCAAGAGGGAAAACACCGCATTGCAGTGTTTTCCTCAGCCGAAAACAAAGTACGAAAACAACAACTGCTACGCACAGATCTAGCGCCTTCATCGATCTTTCCCTGGGGATTCCAGAGGGCAAAACAAGAAAAAAGACTAATGGACTCGGCAATAATGTAGCCCCGTGATCACCGTTTCCTATGTCCCCTTGTCTTCGCTTTGCCTGGATGCAGCGCGAAGGCATGTACCGCTTGAACACTAAGCGAAGATCAGAAGGCAAAATGTCCCACTTGGCACTGAGGTAGTAACAGCTCCTTTTCTTTACTTTCCTGGTTGCGCGAATGTACTACAGGCCAATGAGGTAATGGCTGGCGTTTGCTATGGGAGAAGAGAAAATAGGAAGGTCAATCTCACGGTATTTCTGCTGGGAGCACTTACTCTGTACTGCATCATTTGCTTTGACTTTTTCGCAATATCCTCTTTTCTCTTATTTACAGGCTTTTATAGAAAGCTATGTTGCATTTGGTTTCAGCGGAAAACTTTCGCTTACAAGTCAGAGTGCGTTAGGCTGCACGCCCATGCAAAAAAAAAAAAAAGACGAGACAGCGTTGGCTTCGTGTCGGCGGTGTTGCGGTGGGGTGATTAGTGATAAAAGTATTGGTAAGAGTTTTCGTACAACATAATGAGGCAAAGTGCTTTCAGATGTGCTTAGGTCAATAATAATAGAAAACTAGTAATACACAGATTGAATTTTAGCTTCAAAATAAGTCCTGGAATGTGCATATAAACCGTTTGTGCGAAAAATGAAAAGCCAAGATGCAAAATAGTTATAACGCTAAATCTGCGGACACCTACTAAAAGAAAGTGAGCAAAAATAGTTATGTATATAAAGCAGTCGAGGAATTTGTTGCTGGAAAAGTCGTATCTTAGCGCAGGCACAATGGAGTCACGAAACGACGCAGTGCTGATAGGCATTCTGAGCCAACGATTGCAGTGGACAGCGTCAAAGAATAGCAGTTTTCGGCATAGTGTCGGAATTAAGACCGTCCAGTGCATGACACAACTGTTGTCTTGTCTCAGAGAACTGAATGCTGGTCATTCACGTAGGATGTTTTCTACTGTTTTGTCCCGCCTGCAACTATAGCAGGTGGGGCTGTGGGCCATAACAGTAACAAAAAAGTATTGTGGTGAACAAGCGAACATAAAGATTACACCAACAAAAAGCGCAAGTTCAAAAGAACTGTGGGTTAGAAAGCATTGTAGGATGGGCGGATTGCACTGTAGGCTTAAGTTGAAAAAGGCTGATTTTTCTCTTTTATTTGGAGCTGCAACGCTGCAGTACCTCCTCTATATATTTATACTTAAGTTGTCTTGCAGCTTAAATCAGTAATTTTCAACATCTTAGACGCATCTTGATGGGAACAGAAGAAAGAAAGGACAGAAGGGCGTAATCAACAAGGCGCCATCATAGTTTAAATATTTCTCCAGTTTATGCACGCACTTATCCATATAAATACAGCTTCTTCCTACGTACCATCGAATGCTGGAAATCCCGGCCCGGCGAAATTCATACACTTGAACTTCTGAAATTTTTGGCTGCCGTTGAATGCCATTAACACATATATCTTTTGTTCAATTTGTATTGTATCCTGTATGTAATTTTATGTAGGAATGCACGCATGAATTAACATATATTTGCAACTGCTTATTCTGTATCTTCTATTCACACTCCTCCAATAGCCCCTGTGGGGCTGCAGTATGTATGAAAGTAAATAGATAAGTAAATGAATAAAATATTCTACTTTCCAGCAAGACTGACACTAGGCTGCTAAGAGGGCGCAGACGGGGCGTAGTTGACTGTGCATCGTAATCATTACGCGCTGCACTTTGCGGGATGAACAGAGAAGCAAGGAAGGACACTGTCGCGGGTCGTGCGACCAGTGTCCTTTCCTCAGTGTTCGCCCCGTAAAGTGTAACGCGGAATAAGCATCATGTCACATGGCGGTGAAATCACTGATATGTGAAACCTGTTCATCTCTGACGTCCTGTTTTTACTGAAAACGTGTTCATAGAAACTTCGCTCCATGAAACTTCACTTCCAGCTTTTATCACTGAGATTACAGAAAAGAACTTTACACTCTCTTATGTCGGCTTTGATCTTCCGAAAACCATACAACAAGCAACAATTAACAGAACAACGGACGAAGAACAGGTTGGTGGAGGGTAGGAAACACAGCGATGGATTACTGTAGAAAACGAATCTCAGAGCAGCAGCTTCTTCCAAAAATAGCAGACAAAACCAGAAAAGCAGGTTGCACGTTTCTTTTTTGTTGGACGCATTGGATAAAAATAGGTAAGCCTGTTTTTTTCCCCATCTTCATCAAGTAAGGACACAAAAATGGTACTAATTACTGCATTAAGCGCAATAGTACCAGTCCCTTCACAACGAGGTTAGAGTACGCGGATTCGAATACATATATAAGAAGTGCTGCGCGTTTCTTGACGACTGAACCGAAGTAATAGCACTCGCCGCAGTCTTCATTAAAGCGTTCAAAAAGGAAACAGAACAGTTCCCACGAAACCTCCCCTTTTATTTCTGTTCGCTGCATTTCAGATCTCAGTTTTAAGGGTGTCCTATCTTACAGCGCCATGCTTTGCCTGAGACAGAGCCTCCACACGTGCGTGGTCATTTAAAGCATGTGCAGCGGTCGAAAACGTGGGAAGTTTGTGAGTTCGGTACAATTTTTTTTCATCTCACAATGAACTTGCGCCTGCATTCTAGCTGATCCTTTCACAAAACGCGGTGAAAGAAAGTACTGGAATCGTTCTTTCAGAGCCCCTACCAACAACCCTTTGAATAAAACCGGAAACAAAAACCAAACACGACGGCAAACAGAAAGGCATGATTCGTAGTTTCTTGTTTGCATTAAATGCTGCAATCTTCTGTACCCTTTTTTTACCCTCTTGTTCACGCACAACGTGGAGGCAATACAACTCGAATTTCAGTGAAAATGAAAGCATGTACAGTCTAATTCGATCAGACTTATATCCATTCATCTGCATTGTCGAACCCGGATATGCGTGAAGAACCTTGTTAGGACGACCCATAGAGACGCCAACACAACAGTTCTTGCTGCCGGGAACCTGAGAACAACCTCGCTCTAAAGAGAACGAAGAGTTAAATGAGACCGTTCTGAACTTCACATATTCAGAAAAAAACGTTTCTGGCCCGCTACACTTTAAATAGAGCCCATTTACCTTGCGATATGAACATCTTGGAACTCTTCGGCAAAAATAAAAAAAACATTATATTGCATCGCAAGTTCACTGTTAAATTAACTGCGGCTTTCTTGCTCCGAGACGAGCATTTAAGACATAAAGGTAAAGCGCCTGAAGATGTGTTACTCTTGCTGTTTCATTCCAGTAAAGGATCAGTTCGCAAACACAAAGGCAGGGCTTCTGTCGTTTTAAGCAGGATGATTTTTCTGAGTTGCCAGCAGTAAACATAGCCGAGATATATACGTTCCCGCAAAGTGGGCAGACAGGTCAGAATCTCGTACGACTGCTGAGCCCACACATCAACACGTCGTGCTTTCTACATACGAGTTCATGAGTTCCTGAAATCATACATGACGCTTAACTTTTATTCGATAAATTATCAAGTTCATGTTCTCGGAAAAGGTCCATTCTCAACGGGAGAGAAAAATTACGTTCTTGACTGTGTTATTGAGGGATTATAAACGTTACTTAATAAAAGAGAGCTGAAGAAAAGACCATCCATTCTCCAGGATGAATGGCGCAATTTTGCTTCCTTTGCACAAACAGGAAGTAGGGCATAATGTGAGAGTGAGACGAGTCCTTGTAAAGCCTGCAGCATTCAGTGTTTGACAAGTGATCCTCTACTGGAATCAAGCAGTTTTGTTAGCACTTATTTTAACCTCTCACCTTTATTTCTGAGCTGCTCTTCTTGGAGCGAAAAAGGCGCAGTTACTTTGGGCATACAACCTGCCTTACAATTCGTGTTTTTATTTTTGCTGTAGCGTTGAAAAATATACAGATTACTTTGGAAGCAGGCTTTCATTTCTCTGAGGCAGGCCAGAAAGTTTTTTTTTTTGGGCGAAGTGCAGAAAGGTCTCTTTTAAAACGTCGGCCGCTTTTAAACGAATTTAATCTGAGGTATGCATCCAAGCAGCATTAAGTTTCGCTTTCGCGTCTTTGTTGGCCATCCTGAAGCAGTTTTTCATGCATATCTGGGCTCAACAATGCAGTTGAATGGGGAGAAGTCGGAAGCCATGAAAGTGTGAATGCTTTCCTTTTCACGGACATTCTGTGTGTGTCGCCTGCCCGCGGTGTGCGAAAAAGAGGGTGAAATAAGTCTGTTGAAGAATTACAGCCATCATTTCTCATGAGTAGCTCGGAATGGTGTCATTCTCTGCCGTTCTGTTCGGTTCCTGGATCTCATTTGCTTCACAGCGTGTTTTAAAGGCGCTCTGAGAGACCGTTTTCAGTACCTGCTCGGCCGGCATCTCATGAAAGAATAAACAAGTATAAAAGCACAACTGCGTTGTGAAAAAAAAATTATAACGAATTCACAAGGGACCAATGTTTCCGAGTATTGCACATGCTTGAAAGGGCCATGCACATGCGCAGCATGTGCATGGCCCTTTCAAGCACTGGTTGATAGAACACGATAGATGGTTGATAGAACAAACAGGCCACTGGTTAATAGAACACGATTAAAACTGAGAACTAGAACTCCCTCCCTTATCCCTTCCCTAACGGCGCGGTTCAGGTGTCCAACGTTATATGAGACAGATACTGCGCCATTTCATTTCCCCAAAAAACCAATTATTATTATTATTAACGCGCCGAATAGAAAAGAAACCACAGCTTTGATGGGAACAGTTCTTTGTTTTATTAATCCTTCAAACTACTGCTGGGAACCCAACATTTGCGGTTGAGTTGGCAAAGTTATGGAGTTTATTTTTTTCCTGTTTCAGAACTCAATTACTGTGGTCACATTTTGATAGAACTGGTGTTTTTGCAGATAATGTAGCAATCAGTTTCATTTCTGCATCCTTACTTGATGAAGGCATGGGTAAGAAACGCGCTTATTTTTATCTTTTCAACGCGTAGAATGAAAAAAAAAATAAACGGGACAGCCGCTTTGTTAGTTTTTCTCTACTATTTATGTGAGGAAGCCTGCGCTTCGCAGTGTACAACTACGATAGCATTACTTTCTGATTCGTTTAATTTACAGTACCCCATCTTTGCGTTTGCTAGCCTCTGCACACCAGTTATTCTTTAAGTTTTTGTTTTCTGTTGCATGATTTCCGCAAGATAAAAGGTGACCAAAGAGAGTTTAAAGATCTTTTTTCTAATCTCAGTGAAGAAAAGCTTGAGCTGGCATTTCGCGGAATTAAGAACACCTTTTAAGTAAAGAGGGAAAGTCAGAAATGAACAAGCTTCTCTTAATGGTGATTTCATCGGCATTTCACCCGTAAGTGTATTCCTAGGATATCAAGTCTTGCACAGATGACATTCTTCTGAACAATGAGAGATCAGCGTTGCCGCTTTGTCCATGTGGAAAATTTCAGTATGACATAGGTAGTAATCTAGTCAAGGCAAGTGTCCTTACTATCTCAAGTGGACCGGCTAAGAGAGAGGGAAACGTTAGCGTTAAACCAACTGCTGTGCCTTCAAAGCGTCGGGAGATGGATAAAATTCACAGTATTTTTGGAAAAAATATGAAATTCCGATGAGGTCGATTATTTGAAAGAGAACTGCGCTCGTAGTGCACTATACAAAAGCTGACAAGCCGGATACTGCTCTGTTCAACGAATTTCAGCAGTAGCTTTATGTGTGTGTTTACACTTTGGAGAAACAGTTCCCAACACGCGTCAGATAGCCTGGACTACTGTTTTGTTTCCGTACAAATGTCGCCTCACGTTTCATGGTTCGTTTTGACGGGCACGTTGCATTTGTGCGCGTTTCTACGCGCGAGGGCGTGATTCTATCCCTTCGTCTTGCCCGGCTATACTCAGAAGTTACCCCTTACTCATCTTGTTCCGGTTAATACTGCGGCAGCGACTGAGTCGCCGCACTGTGTAGCTATCCCAGTGCTTTCCGGCACTCAAAAAGCGCGCGCCCTTTGTTGCAGCAAGGAGAGCAGCATACTAGCATAGACGCACATACGCATTCATGCAACACGTAGCTGAGAGAAGTTCGCTCGTGCTGCAGAAAAGCAGAGAGGCTGCCAGAGGGGCTCATGGTTTTGCTTTGCTGGGTCGTCAGCACGTCTGCGAACGATATTAGACTCAGGTTAAGCACTGATCGCGTTACGGTGATCTGAGCTCTTCGCGCTCCAGATGGAAATTTATGAATACGACGATGTGCAATGCACAGTGCGTGAGTGTATTCCAGCTTATCACGAGGAGTGATTGGCTGTGGCCATAGTATAGGGCTTTCGTACAGAGGCCAGCGGAGCTAATCTGTTCGCGCCGCCACTTTTTCGAGTCCCAGTCGCGGCAGTATTTTATTTATTTCCTCAAGGTCAAGGCTTCAACACTGGCCTGGCTTTTCCAGCCTCTCTATGAAACAAAAATAAATTGAGCCGTCAGATGCAATTTATTATACAGTTCCATACCTCGGGCCCTGGTCATGCCTTGAAGAGGGATACATATGACACTACACCCATATGTCGGGACTCGACATTCACTCTGATTTCAGCGGGACCAAGGCTTGCCTCGTCGTTTCGAGGAGAAAGAATAACATTTTAGAAAGATTACTCTTGTGCCACCTACCTGGCCACCACCCGGAGATAAGCAGTAAGCAAGCAACCTCAACAACCCAGTGCTGTGTAGCTTTCCACTGGTTAGCCGCCGTGGTGGCTACGTGGTTATGGTGCTCGACGGCACACCCGGAATACGAACATTCGATCCTGGCCACGGCGGTCGCATTTTGATGGCGGCGAAATGCTAGAGACTTGTGTACTGTGCTATGCTATTGCACGTCGAAGGACCCCATGTGGAAGTAATTGTGCGGAGCCGTCAACTATGGCCTCCCTCTAGCCTGAGTCGCATTGGAACGTTAAATTTCATAGACGATAATAAGTTCTGTTTGATTTTAGGTGACAGGAAAGCTAACCGCATTCATTCGTCAACATTGATGTGTCAGCGCAAATAGTGCAACTTTTTTCTTTCCTTCTTTCCTCTTCATAGTTCTCAAGTCTGATGGTTACTACAATTTCTTTATAGCTATGCCATCCACCAAACCTGCACCAAACTTTAAAGCTGCGGCATCTCTCCTTGCTTCCTAGCGTTTCTCTAAGCATCAGTTTTAATCGGTCATTTTTAGCCCTGCTTCATAATAAATTTCTTATTCACACTTTCTTTTGAAGCGCAATACCGTGCCATCTTTGTTGAAAGCTGAATCAAGGTGAAGGTAAGTATTTTTCACGCAGTACTAAAGCTCTGAGACGACAAGTAGAGTTTAGACTAATGATTACATTTCTGCCTCTCTAATCATTAGCGCTATTATTGTTTGATGGTAATGATTGCTCTGCTGTTAAAACAATGGTGCCTAGACTAAGTTTTATGTCATTGTCATAATGATAACTGCTCCTCTTTTTTCGAAGGTATAGAACAAAGGATTAGCGGGAAGTCACATAAAACAATGCATTGATTTCCTTCGTGTCCCTCAATATGGGGCAATTGGCCAAATGTTCTTCAAAGCAAAAAGCTTTTCAATGCAACATAATGACCGTGCGTGTGCAAAATGTAAGTACAAGGCATGTAGTAAGTAATTAGTTTTGTTTATGGTTTATGAGGGTTTAACGTCCCAAAGCGACTCAGGCAATGAGGGACACCGTTGTGGAGGGCTCCGGAAACTTCGACCACCTGGGGTTCTTTAACCTGCACTGACATCGCACACTACACGGGCCTCTAGAATTTCGCCTCCATCGAAATTCGACCGCCGTGGCCAGGATCGAACCCGCGTCTTTTGGGTCAGCAGCCGAGCGCCATAACCACTCAGCCATCACGATGGCTGGTACGTAATCAGTCAAATAGGCGCCCCTACTTTGCTGTATCAGTGTTTTGTTACGTATGTTTCATATTCAAAACCTTAGCGAAGAGACAAAGACTTCATAGGTAATGCTCTTATTTTCTTTTGAATGGCACACCCATTGAGTAGTAAAGTGCATGACGTCGGCAGCCCGGTCTGTGGCGGTCTTCTGCCGGACGAGGCCCTCAGAGCGTAACAGTGGTGCAGCGGTTAAGCGATGCACCATTGCCCTGCAAAGGCAGGTGCTGCCACCGGTGGGACTTGTGCGACCTAAGTTGCTATCCTCGAGCAACCTGTCGAAACCAATTATTAATTTAACTGCCACCTATCACGGTGGCCAGTTTGCTCGAAATCCCTTAGGCAGGTTGTGACTTGGATATAGTGCTAGATATAGCTAGAGTTAATGACATACTTGTCGAAATCAAGGAGAATAACCGGGCTTCTGCGGGGCATGTAATGCAAAGGCAAGCTAACTGAAATACATTGATGGTAATTGACTTGATTTCAAGAGAATGCAAGCGCAGCCGGGGATGGCAGAAAGTTAGCTTGGCGGATGAGACCAAGAAGTTTGAGTGGATTAGGTGGCCGCGGGTGGCATTGACTGAATTAACTGCAGACTTATGGGAAAAGTCTTTTTATTGTAGTGGGCGTAGTAAGGCTGATAATGATGATGTTTGAAACCAAAGTAGCTTAGGAGTCTATGCTTAGGGAACAGACTTATATAGAAAACTTTATCTGATTTTTTTTCTCTTTGTTTCCTCGCTTGATAAGAAAAAAACGAGCCACTCTGTTTTATATGGCTTCAAAAACTGCCTCGTTGGTTCGAATATACAGAGCAACCCTTAAGTTTATTAATACGTATCAGCCTCACTGCCGCGAGAGCCACATCTGAAAGTCTTATGAATACGGTTACCAAGAGAGATGTTTTTTTGTATCTGCTTCGTCCTTTCTTGGATCGCGTTCTACACGGCACTTGCAAAATAATAGGGCATCTCACATCCGCCCATAATATTGCGTGACCATGGTAAACAAGCTCACTGTTAGGCTGTAGAGTAAAATAGATATCATCGAGGAGTGAAAGTGCATACCTTAGTTTCCCTTTTTCGGTTAGTAGAACGTTCTTTGCATGAGACATATTGAACTTATGGGTTTGCTTCCTACCACCAGCACGCTTAGTTTCTGGCACTTGTTGCTGAGAAACTACTCAGTAATTCCCCAAATATATTGGATGGCTAAAAATTGAAATATTCCTCTACATGCTTTGTTCTCTAAGAGGTAGATGCTCCCGTGATTCTTTAAAAAAATCTCTTTATGTTTGTAGTCATATCGTTGTTTTCAGGGATGAGAGTTATCTGGCATTAAATGCACAAACTGCAAGTTAGCTTGCAGGGAGCTTAAGCTAGATCTTGATTAGTACGTATGCACTAACAAAATGATGCACCTGGATAGATTTGTTCATTCAACGAGCAGTCGAATTTCTCGACGCGTACGAAATATGAGCATGAAACTCGTTTTCTTTTAAATAGACGCGTCCTGCAGAAACGCGATAAAGTTATGCAAAATTTCTCAGGGCACAATGCGCTATATCCGCCTCAGTACACCTTAGATGCCCAAGCTTTTCTTACTTCTTTCCAAAAACACACTTTGGAAGCATGCTTTCACTCAACCTTTTTGTCGACTCGTTTTTGTTATTTGCACTATTCGTCTCAACAAATAAAGTCAAAGAAAACAAATACCCTAACGGGAAGTGATCTCAGTAAAATAGTGGCCTGAAAAGAGCGCTCCTTGAAGATTACGCAAATAGCTCAATGTTTCCAGACCTCACTGAAAAAGAGAGACCCGTCGTACGAATGATAAAAAAAGGGAAAGAGCTAAAATTTTAATGACTATGCGAGCAGTTTGTCGGCCCGTGACTCGTTGATTTGCATAAGTAGGCGATACACTTTCCTTTTTGCATGAGGTTTCCAGCACATGGGCTATTGTGAAACCTGTTTCTGTCAATGCGTGCCATCATTTCGAAATACCTTTGGCGTGAACCGTAATATTTGCAATGAACATTTTGCCTTTAGTAGTTTTTAAATCGGGTGTTAAATGAAGTTGGGGGAATGCGCAGGAGTTTTGAAAGTTTTCCTTGGCGGCCGAATTGCTTTTTACAAAAGTGTCTTCCCTGGGGACCTTCGCTATCGGTCAGCGGCTTAGTAGTCGTGTTATTTGCTTTAAAAAATACCGACGACTGCTCTATCACGTCTTTATTTTAACTTAACTTCAGTAATATGTGCTTATTCATCACGGTCGTTTTTATAGTACTGGTAGTTATGCCACTATTGCTAGAAAACGTAGGGAAAGTTCGGACTGTGGTTCCCACTTCTGCGATCCGATTTTGTGATGTCACTGATGACGTAGAGGCTCTATCAGACTTAATCTCCGGATATAAAGAGGAGAGCAGTGTTATCTAGCAGTGGCAGAAATGGAAGCTAGCTTTTGTTCACAGTTGCAGAATGCAGGCATATCTATGGGCGGTGTCACTAGTACTGCAGAGCCATAATTGTAAACTTCGTTATTGATCCTGACTAAGAAATGTTTACCCAGAGCTGCATACGGCCTTTTTGGGACTATAGTCGAACAAAAGGAGCCAGTGGTTTGAAAGCCTAAGCCACAAGGAAAGTGGCACCTTGCACTCTCAAAGAAGGGATTGGTATTTGTCCCCGAATAAATATGTTTACGTTGTATATTCCGCAGTGGTTCTATGCTCACGTGTGTCGGCTGAGCAGTAGAAAGACGTTTGATTTTGGTTTGTTGTTTGTTTCCACTAAAGCTGTTGTCATAGTGACACAGGTACTTTTGATGGCCAAGGCAGCGCTTGACTCTAACGGGAACGTATTTGAGACTCATGTGATGGGCACTCACTATCATTAAACTTTGGTGGTGTAACATGTGAACACATACCTCGGTCGGAGACGTCTAAACTGGCATCTCCAGGGGGCCCTTGTACTCGTTTTCGAGAAAAAGTTCTTCCGGATATCCTGCGCCCGTTCTTCTGGAGATGTCCTCTGCTTTGAGGGGTTTACGTGGAGAGACGTACGTTTTGCTTTACGCAAGGAGAGAAGCTATGATATGTCCGCTTTAGTAGAGTCACTTCTTGGGCTAGTTGGTAATCTTGATTCACGTTCATAGTATTCCAGCGCAACGGCACATAGCCAAAGAAAAGAAGAAGGACGAACACAGCGCTGTGTTCGTCCTTCTTCTTTTCCGTCTTCTTTTCTTTGGCTTTAAGCCGATGCGCTCGAATACTATGTCGGCTTTGAACGTGTATAGATACGAACAGTTTATAAAAGTTGCAATAACCATAGTAAAAGTTAAGCACAAGCAGTGCTACTAGTGAAACATTAACTTACTAACATTAGCTTTAGCTTGTCTGAAATATGTGTTTACATGCGTAGTAATAAAACAATACCTGCAATCAGAAATAATATATACTGAGGGGCATGCAGCCACAGCCGTAGGCCCTTTTTTTCTGCTTAATGTTTTAAAAAAACTGGAAGAGCAAAACCTTCTCGCCGTGCAGTTGGTGGATCGAGCATTTGTTTTCTCCTTCTTTTTAAAAATTACTGAATCCTTAGTCACTCTTCTTGGAAAAAAAATCGGTCTGTTTTCCTTTTCTTCTTGTTTCCGTACACATTCAATGTCGAAACATTTCTTGATCTTTAATGGAACCTTCAGGAAACAGCGGAGAAAGACAGAGCGCAGAAGAACGGGGAAAAATGACCAAAAAGCCCAACATCATGTTACGTACTGGGAGCATTATTTTTGCTTCTAATAATATATGCCCTGCCGCTAAGGTATGGGAACGTCTGATAAATGTTCTACTCGGATCCTGGTTTTTGCGTTCTTTTTGGGTGCACCTAGGGAGATGCGTTGATTGCTGTGCGATTAATACCGAACATTAACGCCATCGGGCATCTAAGAAATGCTTCAAAATGTGCGAACGTGAATGTTCAGTTTTACAACTGTGATTTGTACGAACAGGTCAACGCACCGTGATGATGGGCGCCTGTTACGGGCAGCCTGTATCTACAAAGCAAATTAGGTTCAAAGTGAAAAACCAGCTCAGAATGAACGCGTCTTTAAGGGAAGGAATTGAACACGGGCGACAGTGTCCCATCGCCAAATTTACTGCATGAAATTAGTGGCAAAGAGAGCAGAGCGCACACGTGCACAAGCAACAAATTGTTACTTGAAAGTTACGTGCATGTTTGTCGTGCACCGTGTGCGACTGCTGCCAAGCAGTAAATTCAACTTTATTACAGCGTCTTACGTGTGATTTACTCTTTGAAAGAAGTTCGTCTTCCGCTGATTTTTCTCTGTAAAGTATGCAACAGCTGGCCTAACAAGTGAACCTGCTTCAAACTATGGTTGCGTTTAGTTATCGCAATTTAGAGTTGGTTGGAATAGTTACCTTTATAAAGTAGGTTGAGCAGCGTGCCTAAATTAAAAGCAAGGTCAGGATAAAACTATTGCAGGCAATAAAACTTGTGCAATGACAGACCATTACTGGACTAGAATAGTACATCTAAGCATTGTGATATCTTGTATTTTTTCCTTCCACCCCACCGGGCTTTATGTGTCTTGGCATGTTCTGTTTATTTTCGTGTCATGAATTCATAGTTACTCCTTGCGCATATGTCGAGGAGAACAACTGCCTCTAGTATAGTTTCCTGAGTGTCATGCTTTATGCGTACTTCCCGCTGCCGTTGCCTGAAGAGAAAATGAGTGGTTGATTGTACATAATACTAAACCTTTGCTTTCGAGAACATCAAAACAAGAAAGGCTGTATCACGAGCTGCCCCTCGCGGCAGTAGTGTTATAACGTACTTTCCATCTGCTGAGTCTTCTGAAATATTTCTCGAGAGAGCTTCAATTGCTGCGCTGAGAGGTGCAAACACCTACGACGCAAGATTAACATCTATGCGCACGAGGAAAACTGGCGACCTAACAACTGTACGAAGTGTCTTTGGCAAATATTGGGCCGTGTTCAACGCAGATTCCTGAGCACGGCTCCTGCTGGGAAACCTCTTTTAAAAAACTCCGTCGACTTAAAGGTGCACAGGCACGAAATTTCGAAGGCGAACTAACAATATGATATGTTTCGTGGGTGGGGGGATAATGACTGCAAACAAGTTTCATTAAGAGGCATTCCGTGGAACGTAATTTAGTATGATTATGAGTGCTGTCCCCGAAGCCACTCGACAGTTTCGCTCGCACTGAGTGACGTTAAGGCGCACTTGCACAAATCATGCGAAGTCATTGAAGCTAGCGTTTGTTGAGAGGAACAACCTGTACTTGGAGGCGACTGCACGTCATAAAGTTAGTGGTTGTCCTGCTTGGCCGGTGGACAGTTACGTCAAGGCGCACTTCAGCGTTTGAACCGGCCGAGTCCGGTACTGCCAGTACAAAATTTTTTGTAATTAACTATGAGGCCGCGCAGTGGTGTTTTGAGCTCTTTTCGTGGTTTCTAGGCCCGTAGGCATTTTTGAAGAGAAAAAAATACAAACCCAAATATTATTTCTTTATGCCCTTTAACATTACAGGATCCGAATTGTGGATCCGGAGTGCTCTGTATCCTTACTGCTGTCGGATATAGATCGTCACGACTCGTAACTGCAAGCGCACGTGTTGTTACCAAAGCTTAGTCGGAACCATTTGTTTCTTATGATTAACTATGGGCAAATAATATGCTAGCTAGCGCGATGAGCAGAGAGGCCTTATTTATTGGGGTGCTTAAACCTAATAGCAACTACTCCTATCCGAAGCCAAGTTAGGTGGAGACAATAAGCCACATACAGGTGTCATTCAGTAGAAATTGAGCGGTCTTTGCTTAGGACTATCTGTTTTAATAATTGCTGTGTGAAGGGTGATCCTTTTATCGCAGGACAAACGCAGAGTTCTCAAAGAAAGAGTATTATCGGGTAATAATTGAATGCGATAGCGTCTGGCACAAAATTTCCTGAAACATTTCATAATGCCTGTTTTTCCTCGTGTTTAAAATGCTGCTGCGTAGTATCGTGGTGCTAACCGTCGAGCACTCCACCATTTTGTACTACTCTGTAAGTATGGCTTCAACTTAATGCTCCTCCCGTTCTTTGGAACAATCGAACGCCGACCACGACTGTTGCAGTCGGAACTGTCGAACAAACCCGACGGCGTTCAATGACCTGAACACACCCGTGTTCCGATTCCTATACGCGACGAGCCTGAAACTATTGCTATAACTACAACCTGCCAGCACAGACATCCTGGTGAAGAGGAACTGAAGCAAGGAAGAAGTTGTAGATGTGAGGAAAACTTCCATCAAGAACATCTGCAGACTCCGTTATAATAAGATAAAAGAAGGGTTTATTTTTTTTCCTTTTGCGGTGAGCCACAATTTTAAACCTATTGCGTGTTGTGCACGCCACATCTGAAGGAAAATTACCAAACCTGTAACGACTTACGCTTGTATTTTTGACATCACTTCTTACTATGTCCTTCATCAATGAAAAAAGTGGGGTCTTGGCATGCCTGCAGGTTTTTTTAGATCGACATTTCAAAAATTCCTGGAATGTGCGATACTTTGAGTGGAATCTCGTCGCTTCGAGAATTATGTATATTTACAAGCAATTGCTGAGAACAAAGTCAACCTGAAATTGACTCGGGAT
Source organism: Amblyomma americanum (assembly GCA_030143305.2). NCBI lineage: Eukaryota > Metazoa > Arthropoda > Arachnida > Ixodida > Ixodidae > Amblyomma > Amblyomma americanum. Next base: position 269,837 of record JARKHS020008373.1, read on the forward strand.
ATTTGATTTGTATTAGGTTCATTGTAGGAAAAAAATGGGAAGTGAGGAAATAGCGGGATCTGAAACTTCTAGAAATTGCTGCCGACCTCCTGGAAAACGTTGACCGTTGTACAGGGAACTGCCGGTGGGAAGTCATTTACGGTTGAACGAGCCAAAAAATGACACAAAAGTTGAATGGAAGATATAGAGCTCAGTGAACGATGCCATTGGGACACAGCGCAAACTGCAGTAGCGCACGCAACACCCGAAGGCAGACTGCTTCGCTTTCACATAGACTCGGAAGGCTGTAGCAGTACATTTCTGTGTGTGACACGCAGTACCCACAATAAATTTACCTCCCATAGGAGTTACTGCTGTCAGTGACGTTTATATTTATCGTGTGCTTCCTTTGCATTTTCGATCGATATCCGCATCCTTAGACTGTGAACGGTATAGACAAGGTCATCGGGTACTTGGGGCCTAGTTACTCCTTTCAAGGCCTTGCTTCTGGTGTTTCGAGAGTATGTCTTCCAAGAAACCCAACGAACTCAGATACGTTGATTTGTCGCCTCGTTATCTTAGGATCAATACTTTTCCTTATACATAAAAATCATAATGAAGGCTGTGTGAAACGTGGTATAATGGGCAGTCTCTTTGCTAAAATTTATGTAACACAGTGTAGCGCGAAATGTTGAATACGAGGTAAAATTAAACGTTTTCCTCAATAGGAGTGCCGTATAGTGCCTCTAATGAGGAAGGGAGAGAGAGGGAATATGGGTAGATGAAATGCAGGGAGGTTAGCCAGAAGGATGGGCTGGTTTGTTGCCCTGCTCGCGGGAAAAGAGAAGTGAGGCACTCTGATTGCTGGAACGTTTCCTTTGGGCGGCAGCGGCTGACTCACCGGCTCCACAGGAGGTTCAACAGCCTCTACTTCCATCACCGTCACAGAAAGAAAAACCGCCTCCGCGATAATGTCGTAAACCAGGAAAAACTGAAAAGCCGAAGAGACAGCGTTCTGTTATAGAACATCTACATCATCTTTCGCCTCGAATAAGGGCTGTAAATAAACACACCACCTAACCACATTTCGCAAAAAAGCCACAATTCTGGGCTTTAATGACCGGAAGCAAGACATGGGCTACAAAGAATGGCGTAATTGAGAGTTGAATTGCGACCACTTGGCGTTCTTCAAGTCCCCTGGCATTGCATAGCACACGGGTGGAACACGGGTTGTGTAGCTCGCCTGTATCAAAATATGGCCGCCGCGGCCGACATCGAACCTCTTACGTTGGGATCAGCAGCCAAATAGCAGCGGCACAGAGCAGCCGCAGCGGATGATTACCCAGAAAACAAAAATTCTCTTAATTTTTCATGTGCACTAATAGGAGAGCACATTATACTTTTTCTTATCATTTCATCCCTGTCATTTACAGCTTCTACAGTGTCCTCTATACCTTAATTAGTATAATTCTGACCCAAGAAAAGACGGTAAAACTTTTTAGATTGATATTTACAGACCGATTTAGTATTTACCATGCAGTGAATTATGGTTTCTACTGATGAAGTGCGCCGCGGCACTCCCCGAGGTAAAGTTGTCAGCGTAAAAGACGCTTAGTCGGCTGACACGTGAATGCAGCAGCAAAGTGTGAACCCTTACCAAATATATCTATAAGCTCTAAAGAATCACGAATTTAGCTCACTGATTCAGATGCTTCCGTTACTCGCTTCAAGTCAGCGTACACTCTCAACGCGGATTAGCCCACATGGCAATTAAAATCAACTATCTAGCTCGCTCGCTTTTGGGGCAGAGTTTTCAGACCAAGCCCTGGGGCAGATTCCGATCACTAAAAATGCGAATTACTTACGGATGGCAATGGAAAGAAATTGCCTCTTGAAAGTATATTAAGTTGCAGCAGTACCGAAAATTTTCACTCAAGTTTCGATCAGCTCTATCTGCCAACCTGAAGACCTCAGGTGACGTGTTTAAAAGGCGCCTCCCATTGCTTACCCCACCAGGTTACTATGCTTCGCGGTAGGAATATGGCTTCACTGCCAAGAGTAAGCATTTCGAATACTCAGGGATCAAAATATAGGCCAGGACTTGGGCAGCATACAAAGCCCCTAAAAGAGTGTGCACTAGAAACACCTTACTTTCTTTTTACTCTCATAACGACTAATTCATGCTTATTATAACTTGCTTGCGCAGCCATTCCTACGTAGCTACTCTGGCACGCAGTCGACGCTCTACATGAACAGAAATCTTTTTTTTTATTTCTCACACCCGTGTAAACATAGAAACAAATGAACACCTCAAATCACCTCTCCAGAAATGTAAGGGAATAAAACATGCATTCTTAATTAGATCGATTGGTTGACATTTTTATACAAAGAGGTATTCTAGCTATACACCTGCAAGTGAAGACGGAGAGCCCAGCCGCATGACACTGTGACCACATCTGTCGATGAATTTATCGACAGGATTAAAACGTTATTTCAGAGATTAAATATTCTGTTTGCTTTAGTTGTTTTACTTTTCCCTTGTAGAACGGTTTTCGAATTCGTCGAATTTCTGCGCTCGCACTATCTTCTTGTTTTCGCAATTAATTCCTGTATAGACCTGTACTGGCGTATGGTGTAACTAAATAAATTATAAAGAAATAAATATAAAGTGTCTGATAAACAACAAGATTTCGCAGTGTATGCTTTACAAATCATCAGCTATCTTATGTATATATTGCCTCAAATTGGCGTGGCCCCCTCTTTTTTTTTAGCACAGCAAAATATAGGCAGCCCTTTGCGTTCCGCATACGCCGTGCGCTAACTGCGGACGTAATAAATGCGCAATGCACTTCCCTGCGGAAATAAAAATAACAAGGCGTAAAGGAACTGTCAAAATTCGAACAGTAAGTGAAAAAACTGCTTTTGGAAGAGTAGATGACTAAGCATTTCTATTTTTCCTGTATTTTTTGCCCTTGCCGTGAAGGAGGCAGTCCAATATCTCCTGTGGAATTAAACTTGTCTGTGTCCTTCAGCCGAACACAAACTACTTTGGATAGTTTGTTTGCTGCCATGGTAATGTGTTGGGCAGTAAGAAAAAAAAAACAAGGGGAAAGCAAGAGGACAAACAGAGCGTTTTCTCCTGGCACATTCGTTTTGTCTGAGTGTGATGGAGAAAGGTAATGACACCGTGTCAGTGTTTGTCTTGATGTCCGGCTAGTATAGTAGTCACGGTAACCTTGCTCGTTAAGTTCAGTTCGGCACACAATCGACACATCGAAAAAATTTCCAGCGGAGGAGCAGGATGAATTAGACGCCCCTTGATGCAACTTTCTCCTCCTTGAGTTGTCAGAAAAATAAATGTTCAGCGAGGGAAGAAGAGGGAAACATACGATCCGCCCTGATTGTTTGCCAGTGCCTGAGCGTTAGTCTATCAGGGAAAGTGCTTCCGCGTGCATCAGCTAACAAGTCCGAAGCGTACACTCTGCGCCGATGGAGTCTCTTTCCTTGCAGTTTAAGGTTAAGCTGGACTTGGTTGAGTTTATTTTTTTCCTCACTCTCGATATGGGCAAACCCAATGCCGCATGTTGTGCTCATTAGCGAAGCGATATTGTTGTCCGAGAAATATAGGGACAATATGAAACGAAAGTGTTTCTTTTTCTATAACCACAATTTTATTCTTTGCTGTTGGTGTTTCAGCAGCCGTAGTTTCCTACGATACTTCACCACATTCAAAGCCCCCTGTTCCCGTAGTTATCCCTCACATGTGAGGGCCGCCGGAATAAAAAAAAATAAGCGTGTTTGACAGCTTTTCACTTTATTTTTCAAGGCACAGCTTCGTTGAACAGGTCCCCTACTTTGCAGAGCCCGCAGTACGTAAAGTACGGAGGTTAACCATGGAAGTGTCTACGAGCGACAACAGGCTAACGAAGTCAGCATGCTAATGCAGTTGCTGCGCGCAAAACACCCCCTACGGCAGCTGCGTAATCATTACAGGTCACAAATGAGCTTGCACAGGTAAGCGTGGAAAGAAAGAAGTTGAGAAGTGCAGGAAAGTACAGGTCCTTTGTGGCTCGTTTTATTTGTTCCTCTTCCCAACTGGCATTATTTAATTATTTTCTGGCAAGGTATGCAAACGCACAGTGGCTGTATTTATACCTCCATCACAGTACGGTAATGCAGAGTGCTATGTGCTCAAGGAATAGTTTGCCGCTACAAAGGGCACTTTGCTTAAGGAGCATCTAGAGTGGATTTCATGCGCTTTGTTCGCCCGTGCGCCTCAATAGCTCTTTGGGTAAAGGTTACGTCAAACAACGGGGAGCCTACGTGAGGGACTTTAATGCACACGTGGCAGGGTAGCCCATGTAATCGGACTTTACTGACTATTGTTTGAGAAACAGCCTAGGGAACTTCATTTGCTCCCTTGGATACCCCCGAGGAGTCGATGTGCTGGAATCTACTGTTGAGGAAAAATCTATTCTGTTGTGCAACAACAAAGAAAAAATGTATAGATAACTGAATATCGGGCTTGCCGCAATAAAATCTACATCCGCGGGGGTCTATTTTCTCCTGTTCTAGAATGTGCTCACTCCTCTTTTCATGTTCTTCTTCCAAGTAACGAGAGCTATCATTATTTGTATATTAATGCGTGATTGTGAGGTGCCGGTGTGCTGTAGACATTCGCGTTGCCGCATCGTTTTCATTGTGGTGCAGTGTTGAGATCTCGCACAGGAGGTGAAATGTGTATTTGTCTTACATTATCTAATTATGCCAGGCTCAAAAGGTGTCTACCTGACTGCTAGCAAAGCTTTTCATGCAATCATAAACTTTCACCGAAGATCCTATGTGCATACAAGGCTCTTATCCAACCAATCCTATAATACACCTGTGTCGTAAATAAATAATGAAACTGGGTGGTGGCCGCCGCGGTGGCTCAGTGGTTCTGGCGCTCGGCTGCTGGCCTGAAATACGCGGGTTCGATCCCAGCCGTGGCGTTCGAACTTCGATGGTGGCAAAATTGTTGAGGCCCGTGTACTTTGCGATGTCAGTGCACGTTAAAGAAAACCCAGGTGGTCGAAATTTACGGAGCCCTTCACTACGGCGTCCCTCATAGCCTCAGTCGATTTGGGTCGTTAAAACCCTCATAAACCTTAAACTGGCTGCATACCACCACAAACGCCCTCGTACAATTTTTCCGGGGTAATAGGCGAGACGCGCGTTTTGAGGAAACGAGCGGTACTGTCATGTAATAATAAAACATCTATGCATTATACACCTCATTGCGACCAAAAAATTGAGTAAATGCGATGGCGGGCGCTCCCAATAAAGGGCGCTTGACATCATGCCGGAAAAAGAGTACTGATTACTAACCAGATGTCATGAGTGCATTAGGCCAGAGCGTAGTTCACCTTAACGGAGCATGCCTGTACTCATAGTTCAAGAAAGTGCAGGGAAGCTTTACTGCAGGTTTCTCGGCAGAAAGAACAGACGCCTATTTTTTTACAAGGCGAGGCAATGTCGTGTAGTGCCTGTCTACTAAAACTTCAAACAAGCCTTCAGAATGGAAGGGACTGCCAGTGATTTCCGTTTATGAAGTTAACACCACTCACAGACAAAAAAAACCGCCGTGGTCGTCATGAAGCCTTGACAGGCGAAGATTGTTTATCTTACAGCGGAGGTACCAACATGAAATATCACTTGATGGGCCAATATCGAAGTGGTGGTTGGCATGCTCATGTTAAGAATGATTCTGATTCTGATCGATGATCGATTTAAAAGATAGCGGTTATGTATTGCAGCCACGGGGGCAAATAATTTGTTTCAGTCATTAAGAAAAGGACTATTGGAGATCAGTTGTGTGAACTTTAGAAAATAAGAGCTTGTACGGGCCCCTGAAAGAAGCGATTTGCTGGTGTGATATGCCAGATAGTCGACTTTATGGAGTGAATAAAACTGCTGTGAAAATAAAGCCGCCGAAGCTTAGAGTCTGTAGCAAAAATTCGAAGATGAAGATGCGGCCTAGAAAAAAGTCACACTGAAGACAGCTCTCATATATTACTTTTCTTAGTAAACATTGCTTCCTCAGCTCTTTCATGGTTTGCTCATCTTTTTTTTCAACATTAAAAGAGGAATTTATGGCTCAGAATATTTTATTTTAAAGAAGACTTCTGTTATCACTAGATATGCTGGAGGAGCTGGGAAACTTCCACCACAGTACCTTCCAGTCGATCATTTATTCCAGGAACTTATCACCGTCCAGTGGGCAGATGCGAACACCTTCCTCTACGCACTGCTCGTTATAACTGTTTTAAAAGTTCATGGAGGTGTTATGGCGGTAAGCCTGGCTCCTGGGACGCGCACTGAAAAAGCTTAGCCCACGCAGCACAGTTTACTCGGGAATTCTCGCTCTCATTACGACCCTACTACTTAAGTTTTCTTGCACTTTTCATTGTTAAAAAGGCTCCGTTTTGAGTGAATATAGTGCTTTCATCGTTAGAATACGGTGCTCTCAGAGTCTTTCTAAATCCGAGAGGCTGTTGTTGAAAGCATTACCGAAAGTTAAGCGCTTTGGGTTTGTTAAGTTTAAGTATGTTGATCCTTTTCCAAAAATACTTTAGACCAGAGCTTCCCGGCCTGTGCTAGTGCGGGTATATTCAGTATTGTTGTACATTTATTCGCTATTTAGAAGAGGTTGGCTGGAGCGGTTTTTCGGGAATAATGAAAGCAACTCCTGGGATAAAGTTTAGGTAGTACAACGTTTATAAACCCGAACAGCACAACTACAGAGAGTGGCCCAAAATATTAAACGTAGGCTCTCATCGCACGGTATAGTTAGCCGAGTTTGAAATTTTATCAGTGGGCAGGGATCTATTATGCTGCACGAATGCTTAACAGATGAATAAAAGGGGATCATTATAAGGTTATCTTTGCCTTACTGCAGACCTGTTCGGGATTATGTTAATGATCTTATGTCGCCAGGAGAGAGAATACATGCTAGTTAGGCTAATCTATTAGTGTCTCGGCTCTGATGAATTAGTTGAAAGTGATGTTAAGGAGCTGCGCTCATGGCAGAAGGTCGATGGAATTTTGCCTTTTACAGAAAATTAAACCCCATCGTCGCACCAAACATCTATAGCAAGAAGGGTGCAAAGGGCTATAGTGTGTCACATAGGTATAAAAATGATATGCTTTCTTTAAAAAAATAAAGAAAAAAGGACTAAGCAGAGTAGCCTCAGATAGGCGAAAGCCCAGATGAGTGGAAAAGGCAAATTACAATGATCTGTTAGAGAGTCAGCTTGAGATGCACAAATTCAACCGAAGAGAGATGGTTCGTCTGATGAACGACTTATTGAGTAAGAAATTTCCAAATTATTTATTGTGGTCGAGATCGAGGACAGGAGATAACATACTATCCTGCAGGGTGGAGTGCAAGCTGTTACAAAAATGGGGAAGTTGCGTTTGACGGCAGCGGCCTTTATGAAATATACAGCTGCTTGACTAAAAATCGAAGATTACTTTTGAGGTACATATTTTCTGCATTATTCTTGTTTCTTAATGAGTTTGATCGCCTTGTCCGACCTGCTGTGACGATCCGATGGCCTGATAGGCAAACTTATTCGATTATGAATATTAGCAGCCATCTGTGAAGTGCTTCATATATTTTACGAATCTGTCTGATAAAACTCTACATCCAAGTCATCACGTGTTCAGTAGAGTACTCTTCTTGTAATTGTTTGCCGAGCAACGGGGCTTTAATATTCTATATATCAAGAAAGATAGCAAATGAAATTCATAAATTACCAGCCTGTAAACACTGATATGGTAGTCTCAAACAGGGTCGGCAGTCATTTTTTGCCCATTCTAATTTATACGCTTAGACGAAAATAAAGCCCCGCCCAATTAAAGGCGACGCTATGAGAGGAAGACAATCCATTGACTAGAGTTCAGGATCAGAAATGATTTAGGTGGCGCTATGACGAAAGAATGTTCTAGTGTAATAGTTTTGTGGGTAAATATATATTTCCAGGGACCTGCCTGAAGAATGCAAAGAGAGAAATAAGTGCTCGAGAATGGAAACCAGAGCAATTGAAGGAAAAGAGAAATAACCAGCTGTGGCGATAATAAACACGACGTTGGCTTCACTCACATTGCTCATTTAGCCGCAGTGAGTGCCATGAGTGCAAGCACTTTGTGTGCACCCTATTATCCAGCACTTCGTGTGAGTTTAACAGCTTCGCGTATTGTGGGAGCCTGGCGTCTCGGAGCAGCGTTCCTCTTACTGCACTGCTCTTCTTCTGGTGCTGCGGAAACACTGCCGCCATATTACTAGTCCGTAATGAATACGCAGCTGTAGTTGAAGTATAATTATTCGTACAGCTTTCGTCAGTATTACCGGGCGCAAGAGTTGACGTTCAGTTCATACGCAACAGATAATTGCCCCATGTTCACGCAAAAGCAAAGTTCAGTCGAGCCCTCAAGTACTACTCTGATATAAGGAGGTCATAAAGCACAAAGAAAATTACTCATTGCTGGCAGACCTCGGTATCGTGTATTCAGACACCGCGACCTCTGCATTCTCAACTTAGGCAGATACAAGCGCCAGGCAATGATCCGCATCGGCAGGTAGATAACAGGCTTCACTGTTGGTAGCAGCAGCAGTGCATGTTTGTCAATTCACAACAGGCTCGGTCTTCTAGTGAGACAGAAGGCAACAGTTGCAGAGCCAGTTGTGCATCCCAATCATTTATAAGCAGGATCAGTAACTGGTACTGAGTAACTGGGACCATTGCGCACTGTATGTGCGCAACCGGTGGCTACCAGAAGCAGTTTGTGCCATCTGGTGCTTTCTTTAATTCTCGCAACGGGCCGTCGTTGTACATACAGAAACACTCAGGCCAACTTCATAAGAATAGTGTTTCAAAAAAGTTTAATTATCAGGGTCCTTGTTTATTATGCTGACATCTTCCGGCCGAAAAAGACGCATTTGCTGTCGTGAAATATGGATTTAAAAAGCTTCCCACTAGTGCATGAAAACATGCGCTGTCCTAGCCGAAAACCAAGAGTTCCCGCCGTTCTAAGGTGTTAGGTGGTGTAGCGTGGCCTCAGGGATCCGCGTAAAAATGGCAGTGGAAAGAGAAATTACACTACCGAAATTGACCGGTTCTGGCGACACCTGTATTTCGCTTGTAGAATATCCGGTTTCATTTTAAATGGACTCTTCTTGGTATGCCTCGGTGCCCTATCGCTTGCGTTCCAATCTCTAGCTGTCCTCAGCGTCCTTATAGCGGTGTTGATGTTGAGAGCAAATAATAGCGAAATTAATTCTACAATAGGCGCTTTCTGTGGTTGTTTCGGGGTCTGATTTGAGGGGGTTATTGTTTACAAAGCAGATCTCATATATCTAGAACTATATCGATCTCGTTACGTCACGCTCTTCTCGGGGTGGAGAGCTTGGGCACGGTGTGTTTTTTAGGCAAAATAGCGGGTTACTGCTATCGCGCTGCGGTGAGCAACACAGATGTAGGCGTCTAGGAAAAAAATGTTAACCGAAACACTGTGGTGCCTCTCCTTGTGACGTATTTGAGGGAGCACCTAGAACTTCAATTCTGCAGAAAGCCCGGTCCGTTTTCCAAAACGGTTTGTTTCCCGAAAAAACCTGACATCGCTCATCGAAGCGTGATAAGCTGCAAGGCTTAGCGGCTCTGGCTGGCGCCCGTCCAAAATTTCGTATAACTGAAAACCTCAACACAAGACAAAAACCGAGCAGCGTCGTCTGCTATCTTAGATGTAATGTTCGCAACGAGGTCTCTTGTTTCCTGTATTTTCGACGGTGATCGAAGTAGCACCGTTCGTCATATATGAGTGACTGGTGGCGCAAAAGCCGTAATAGTAACGTAGGATTTAGGTAGACGCGAAGCCTATTGATGGTCGTTAGACTGGTCAGTAGCGTCGGTCTGTCACAGTGCACCGACAACACCAGCACTACCAACGACAGCGTATGGTTGGAGTGTAAAGGGTGAGCTTAGCGGGAAACTTCATGCTAGCAACGGCGACATACGCGACGTACAGTACGTGGACCCGCGAAGATATGTTTTCATTCGGTGCCTGCGAATAGAACCGAGCATCGAGGCAAGCAACACTGGCAAAACACCGTGCGACGGTGCCTCCCCTCAGCTGCCGCTGTCGCTTGGGCTTGAGCGGCCGGATGAAAGCTTCACGGCCGATGTGGCGACGTACTTCTAAAAAACTGCGCTTTTGTCTACCTTATCCGCATAGAAAAGCGCGAACTTGATTCACTACACTTTTGTTTTGAACGAAAAATAACATATTCAGTTTTTCAGTGTTTAAAGTTAGATGATTATTACGAAACCAAGTCAAGATACGTTGCACTTAATTGTTTAGAGGATTTTTCATTGACTCAAGTGAGTTGCCAGTAAAGACAAGTGCAGTGTCATCAACATAAATAAAAATTTGAGAACACTGTATTGCATTAGGGAGGTCATTAATAAACAGTGTAAAAAAAGCGATCCCAGAACTGAGCCCTGCGGTACGCCTCACGTAATAGTTTGGTATGCAGACTTGAACTGCTTGAAGACAGCTTGCAGCTGTCGTGAAGAAAGGTAACTTTTGAAGAATTCAAGTGCCCCGCTACGTACACCATATGCTTCCAGTTTCATTAAAAGACTGGTGTGAGACGGTGTCGAAAGCTTTTTTATGTTTATAAATACGCTTACAGCAAAATTATGGTCATGAAGAGCAGATAGGATAAGCTGTGATACAGTAAATACAGCCGTGGACGTGGACCTTCTAGAAACAAATCCATGTTGCCGAAGACTAATAATATGATTAATATCGAGAAACGTTTTCAGTTGGCCGCAATTAATTTTCCAAAAAGAGTATTGACGACACTCAGTACAGATATTGGCCTGTAGCTATATGAGTTGTTAGGGTCACGATATTTAAATATCGGTATAACTATTGCAACTTTTAAAGTATCGGGGTATAAGCTAGTGTATATCGCGTGACTGAATATTCTGCACAATGGAACACAAAGCAAATCAATGTTGTCCTTTGTTACCTTAGCCACTATGCCATCTGGCCCGGCCGCTTTATTCGTGAGCATGTTTGCAACAACACACTTAACTTCATCGCTAGTAATGTTCCAGAAACTGAATTCAGTATTAATACTCTAAGATATGCCGGATGTCACTGGGGCTAAGGAAGTAAGTTGCGCACTGTTATGACCATGGGTTGCGAAGAATTGATTGAACTGGAATGCCGCCTTTATTGAGAAGTTGTCCGGAACGATCTGTTTTCTTTTAACTGTTCCAGTAACTTCTCCTACAATCTTCCACACTTGCTTAGTATCATTTCCTTGGTGATGAACAAGATTAGTATAATACAATTTCTTTGATTTTCTCCTCAGTGCTATGGATTAGTTTCTGTAATACTGAAACTGCCTGAACTAATAGGCATTTGTTCTGTTGTTTTTGAACTTATTCTAGTATGAATCCTTTTTTTTTCAATAGTGGGAGTATTTCATCAGTAATCCAAGGACATATGTTATGTTTACAGTTGCGGCATGAAAATTCTCGCGCTGACTTGGTAATTGCATCGGAAATAGCAGATACGGAGTTAGGAAATTCTGTGTGAACGTCACTGTGACACAAATTTTCGAAATGAAAAGATTCGAGTAAACGACATACGTGTGCGTAGTCCACCCATGAAAATACATTGGTATGGGTAGGACAATTACAATTTAGACCCGAACGTGGCAGGAACAGAAAAGTCGAACAGTGATCAGCGATGTTTTGGTTCCAAACACCAGCACAGACATCCATATCGCCGTTACATAAACTGTGATCAATAATTGTTGCGGACTGATGTGTGATACAAGTGGGCACATTAATAGCGTTTTTGAGGTTGAACTTGTTTCAGTAAAAATATATAATCAGGACAGTCATCATTTGATAGGTCAATAATTATATCACCAAATATTAATAATTTATTGTTAAAAGACATCCGAGGAACAAGAATTGACTCCATATCAGATATGAGTTGACTTGTGCACGAGTTTAGCGGACTATACACCACGCCTATTACAAAGTCTGTCTTAAGGCGAATAAAAAGGGCTTCCGTGGTTTTAAAGCTTAGACAGTTGTCTGCGAGCTGTTTATAATATCTGCCGTTATTAATAAAAAGAGCGACGCCACCACTCGTGCGGTGTTATCTCTTGGTAAAGAAAGTGTTGTGTAACTAGGCATGTACGGTATTTCTCCTTTCTTCAGCCAGGTTTCACTTACAGCGATAAGATGATACTGGAAAGAATTTTGCGACAAATGTACAGTAGGTTGGTCTAGATTTTTATATATGCTGCGGACTTTGTAATGAAAAATGCAAATTTAAGGTTTTCGCTCTCGTGCCACATAGCGCTGATTTCTTCAACGGTAAAGGTCATGATTCTAGACTACCTGAACAAGGTCATAGTCACAGCTTATATGTAAAATATGCGAGATATCTGTCTTGCGCATCAGGATCTTGCCATCTGATAGCCATGTGTGTTTACACTGTTTTTCCTTTTTGTCTTTCCGCGCTTTCCCTAGCAAAATTTTGTTTGCCGGGTCAAATGTTCGTTGATGAACATGAGATTCTCATGATCGTCAAAGCACAAAAGTTGAGTATTGAGACGGCCAAGTTTTGATAATGGTCTCTTATTTCAACCGAAAAGTACAGCTGTCTGTGCATTGGTGAAGGAGAGGAAAATGCGGTTACCTGGCTAGCGCTGGTAACTCGGCTGATGGCTCTTGCTTTGATAGCATTTCGTATGCATCACAGGTTTGTTCCCGGATTGGAGAACTATTTTTTTCTATTCAAGGCTCTTTTGGCTTTATATGCTTGATAACGAATTCAGTCTGAATGTTTGTTTTCTTTAATAGAATCAGTTATCAGCAGCCAGTCGCTTTTCCAAAAAGGACAACACTAATTCATTTCTCAACAATAACACTGAACTTTTCCGCGTACTGAGCACCAGCGGATAATTCACAAGAAAAAATAAATAAAAGGAAAAAATGTTTTCCATTTGAACATTTGATCTCAGGTATAGTGAATGTTTCGCCTAGCTCCTCCACGCGATACGGACATAAAAGGATTTAATTAGTTCTTGCAATTTCTTAGCATATTTGTTTAGAGCCGCCACAAAAATAAAACTGGCAGAGTTCTTTCTGTGCACTACCAAGAAATGTTCTAGCCCGTTTCGTATGCACTGCAGGTTAGGCGCTGCAATGTTTCAGTAACGAGATTTAAACATAAAAACTCCACTAGGAAGAGAGGCATAGGGGTGCAGACAGGATGAGGCCTCACCCTGGCTGGTACTCGTCTTCGCCTATTTCATTGAGTAGTATTTATGATTTAAATTATCTCCCATAAAGACATCCTTTATAGAAGCTCCTGTTATTTAGAAACTACATACCTCTCAGTGATGGCTACTGATGAAAAAACAGTTGTACTTACAATATAAAAAGGAACAAAATTTTCATATTACTCGAAAAGCGGAATTTTTTTCCTGCAGTAAACTTATTGGTTCGATGTAATTTGGCTGATAGCTTCTTCTGAAGTTATTTTTCTGATTTTAGCAACAGGCGCAAAAAGAACTCAACATCAATCGCACATCGTTAACAACGTAATGTTGATGCCGTGGAGAACGGTCAGGTAAAATTAGCAGCATTACTTCTTACGAATACCCACTCTACACGCGTGTGTTGTCGTAAGAAGTAATGCTGCTAGTAAGGAAGGAATTAAGACGTAATGCTGAACTCCATTACCCATGGAAATGAGCCTGCGTTCCCACAATGCTTCATGAGAAGCCGCATATACTGAGCACCGGATGATAACATTTTTACAAAACGCTTGTCTCGAAAAGCCAAATGGGTACGAATCGAGACAACAGAAAGCTTTCAAAGTTCGGTGGCTGTGACTGCATGGCTGTGACAGCATCGGTGGTTACAAGTGGCATTCACGTTTCCTTGTACACTATCACGACAACGAAAGTGGCAAGAAAAAATTTGTTCGTACTTGAGAGGTGTAGCGTAGTGAAAAGTAACCATTGTTTTAAGCATGTTCAAGCAACGTAGATAACTTCGTACAGAGGCACCCTTAGCTTTTTAGCGGCTACTAGTGCTTAATTACTTGTCCAACCTATGTTGCCCTTTGTACTAAACATGTTGAGATTTTTAGATTTTTGGGGGGTACTCTATTACCGTAGGCATGTTGAGGATATCTATGCCTTTGCTTCATAATTAGCCGATGCTAGCTCTTGCCTTTACCAGTGTAGTGTTCTTACTAAGCGAGTGCACAGGATTCCTAATAGCTGGCTTCGAATATGACACACTGTAGAGAAATACAGCGTGCTTTATTACGCAGACCTTCCGCAACGCGAGTGGGATGGCTTTTTTTGTGCAGAGATTTCCCCGGAGTATCTTTTTCTCTCATTTGCCGCCTCTCACTAAATAGTTGGGGCACAGAAACACTTTGTCCAAGCTTCACCTTGTTTCTGCTTTTTTTCAAGGTGACATCAATAAAGAGGTTCTATCCTAGCCCCATTAAGAAGGGTCTGGGAACGCTGAGCTTTTGTAATGAAAACGATTACAACTAATCGATAAATATTTTGCCACCAAGGTTTTTTTTTTGCAGCATCGGCGCTGTTTCTATTACTGCACCTGCAAAAGATAATGCAGAGGAGTTACTGTAAGGTGCTAGTAAAATAAGGTTGAGAGTTCAGATCAGCTTTGAAGTTCTTGCTGTCACATTTTCTAATGGCCTGAGAAGTTCTCTATAAATCAGCGGGTCCTGATTCTAAAATTTTTTCAGAATAGGTCATCTTATCAAGTGGAGAGCAACAGACCATAGCTCAAGTCTCTGATGAGAAAGATATAAGTGACATGGTACCATTGCCCGTACTACTGTTTTCGTGCGCTGGACACAGCAACGTAACTTTGTTTTCGTCATACAGCAAAGACAGCCATACGCGCAGTAGACGTGGGTAGGCAGGAATAAATTGCTGGAAAAAATTATGGACACCAGTTGGATTGTATCTTCCTTTGAAAGGATTCAGAGCCTGAAGTGGGCCTCTCTTAATCAAATGCTTACGCTCTAAAGAATGCAAATGCTTTAATAAATTACTCAATAATGAATTAATAAGTTACATGATAAATTAGTAATATAAATTAAGAAATAAGATTGATTTAGAACAGGTATATATTAAACAACTTAACAAATTATTAAGTAATTAATACATATGTTACTTAAACAGTATAAGAATTAATAAGTTCGGACGTTTGCAAGAGGGAATGGGCTTTTTTTGCTTTCCGAATCCTTCTGGTTCAAGCTTGAGATGTCGCTTTTCGTGGTCTGATATACATTAACGCACTCTAAGGTGAGGCCGCCGAACCTGGTAACAGTACGTCGTCAACGCCTCACCGCGAACTTAACTGTAGATCTGCAAAACGGTAACAATGTCCAATATTGCAACAAAGCAAACATGCGTCCTGGAAAACGTTGTATCTGTAGATACCTGTATTTATACCTCAGACGCATGTATTATTTCGTTCGTTCACCACGTTTGTTTTTTCGCACTGAGAGGCATTCTCTAAAAGAAGCCTTTCGTAGAGCCTTTGTCGTTTACAGCTAATTATATTAGGCTTCAGTGCGCCGCTGAAATGACGTCGCTGATCGCGTTATGCGTTAATGTGTCGAAGCCAAAATATTTGCTCAGTATTTTGACCCGACTTATCTTTTTTTTGGAAGTCATTCGGAAGTAATAACAAAAAAGAAGAGCTAAAGAAAAGGTCGTATGTTTTTGTTTTTTTTGCCTCTAAACGGCTTGAATGTTGACGCTGCCTTGCTTGCAAAAAGCAGCTTTTCGACATATCGGTTTTCTTAATTTTATCCTCGCTGGTGGACATCTTCTGCAAGCATCTTTGTTTTCGCATTCATTCATTCATTCATTCATTCATTCATTCATTCATTCATTCATTCATTCATTCATTCATTCATTCATTCATTCATTCATTCATTCATTCATTCATTCATTTTAGTTTATTTATTTCTTCGCTGCTACCTCGAACAGCACTTCGGTCCAAGAAAAATTAACCTTATAATAGAGTAAAGAGCATAGCAGTTAGAACACGACATCAAGGCATAGGGTGACGGAAACTAAGAACCACAAAAAATCCTTTCGCAGTCGTTTAAAGACTTGTGTGATTCACATATACTCTATGAAAGTTTTACTCGACAGCCTTTTTCTTTTTTTTTGGGGGGGGGGGGGGGGGAGAAATCACTCGAACATCTTTGTTCGCGCTGTAACTGCTGATGAGAAATGCTAATTCACCTTTTGTACTCCCTTTGCATTTACTGGTTCCCCTGGTACTCGCGTTTACTGCTTATAAAATGAACGAGTTCTAGCTTTTTGCTGCTAGGCAGTGTTTGTTAGCGGTCTGATCTGAATTCGACTTGCCCTCTACCCGCTGTAGAACCTGGGTGAAATATTTATTGAAAGCAGAAAAATGTTAACGGCTACGCTTTTTGTCAGTCTCTTTTTGTAGCTTTGCTATGTATTGCTTTGGAAGCAAAGTAACCGAATGCACGGCACGATTTCATGTTACATGACATAGCGGCAAGAAATTAGGATATCGTTTTTTTTTTAAAAAAACGTGTTATGCTACCTAAACTAATGACGACGGTTACGCATAGTTACAAACCTTCTATTCAATCAAAATATCAGAGCACTGCAATCTAAGCCTACATAGCGGCGTCTAAACTAATATTAAAGCCATATTTGCTTAAAAACCACTCCTTCGTCACGGAGGTAAGCGAGCCGCACGTTTGCCACCTAAGCTGGAAATAACAACTCATAATTGAAGCAGCAGCTCATGACTCAATTAACACTGTAAACTATAAAGAAATTTTTAAAAAGGCCGGAATGCCGCAACCAGTACCAGAAAAAAATGTTTGACAGGTTTTTTGTGTGAGGATTTTTGAGTAGCAGCGAAAAGTCATGGTTGGCAAAATACCGTAGAGAAGTGGTTAAGAAATTAAAAAAATGATATAGAAGAGGCAAATGTGTCTTGAAGTTCTCCGTTCGTGCAAAGTAGCAGCGGGCTTGCGGCTCTATTCTATGAATTGTTTTTCGGGAAGGCGCACTTTAATATCCTTCGAAAATTTCTTTCAATGAATACAAGACCTTACATAAAGTGCCCTTTGCTTGAGCGTTTTCTTATGGAACGCTGAGAGCCCTTTAATACCCAGCGAAGTATTTCGTAAGAAAACAATAATGCCCTCAGCCGCCAAAATGGGGGTGCGTAGCCTGTTTTAATATATCGGTCATTGCTGCATGTGAAAGGTCTGCTGAGTCAGTCATCTTAAAGCCTTCGCAGTGTGCGCGCCTTCTGGCTTACATGGCATTTGGTTGTCGTATAAAGCCGTTTCTCACAACTGTATTGCGCTCTTCGCTCACATATGAAGTCATGTATGGAGAAAATGACAGCGCAAAACCAAACGACGACAAAATGTTTCGCTTGAGCATTCACCTTACTACGGCACATATTTGCTTCTTTTCTTGAAGCAGCGCCTCGTGATTGAAGACATCATCAAAACTGTTAGGTGTCATGCTCGCAGCCTTAGCTTTTGCAAGTAAAGGCAAGAAGTCTTAGGGTGAAAATGCGCGCGATTGCTCATTCAACATGTGCATTTATAGGCGATACGCTAGAGAGACCTGGAAGCAAAGCTGCCCTAACGTTCTTCACTTCTAGTTTATTTCTGTTTGGTAAAAAGAGCTCTACCCTCCTCAAATGACTTTTTGCTGATATGTGTCAAGATATATGATCAGTACAAAAGAATAGACGCTAGGGTCAATGAAGCACAAGGAAAGATTGTAGAAAAAGAATTTTCGAGACCATATGGAAGAAATAGAAGAGGTAGAAAATTTGGCAAGGAAAAGAGAAAGATGAAGACGATGAAGATGCAAAATAGGAAGATTTGTGGTTGAAGGGAGAAGAGAAAGACAAAGTCGGAGAAGAAAAAGAACACTTATTTTTTAGCAGTCTGCTCTTTGCAGACCTGTAGTATCGTTTATTAGTAAAACTGTGCATTTGACAATAGCCCGCTTTCAACGCTTCCTGCAGCTGCACTCCTTGGGTCATGAGCCTCTTCTTGCTGTTGCGGTTTTTTGCATTTGGCACTCACTTGATGTGCCGCGTACGCAGTTCACGCAATGCGAGGTGTCCATGACCCTTTTGCGGTGCAGAATACCACGATTAAATGTGTGTTTGTGCCGATTGGGGTTCTCTCTCTGGCGAACCTTAGCGTATCATGTGGCGAAACTGAATGACTTAATGAAATTTTTCTCTGCTGTCGGCAGCTTGCTTCTTTGCGATGAGCTCATTTGGAGATTCCCCTCGCTCGATTAGTACTTCAGGGATTCAGGGTGACTAGGGTTTTGGGAAGCAGTACTTTTCAGACCAAGAAATTAGCTTTCTTAAATGCTAGCCTTCTCATTTCCTCCGTGCCCAGCTGCAATTGAACTCGTTTATTTCATGTGCTTTTTCACACTACTTATTATCGGCGATGCTTTATTATATGGCGCATTTAAATTGTATCAAGAGTGATAAAACTAAACAGGAAAGTAAACTAAGTAAACAAAGCAAAGCTCTAGCTTTCCTTGCACTGTTCGACTTTTTGTAGCAAACTGCAGCTCACTCTGGGTACCTTTTTAAAGCCTCTCTGGGGAGATTTGAAAAGCTTGAAAGCCTTCATAAGGCGACAGATGTGACGTTGAGCAAAAAGCGCGACTGAGGAAGCTATCAGCATATGCGCAGAAAAAAACTGCGTAAATAGTATTACTTATTGAATCTGGCATAAATTTTTGCTTGGTGACTCTATTGAAAATGAACGGTTGGGCTTAGCTTTTCCTATGATTCGCGCACTGTGCATTGTTGTTCTAGTGTTTTCTTAATATTCCTCCAGCGATCTCTAAAAAATACTTGGTATGAAATCGATGACGATGTCAAGAAACAGAAAATCTGGCGAAAAAATTTGAAAAACAACACTGATCGGCGTCTGACAACCGAGAATGATAAACAGCCTCTGGAGAGACGCTTCGCTCGACAAACGCCTTACTAGCTACTGTGCGTGGCTTGAAGCTGTCTCGGAAGGTTAGACAGGCGTCTGCGTGAGGCCTTTGAGGGTAAGTCTCGACTTTGATGGACGGCGGCAATCTGAATGTTGAGACGAAGAATTCTTGTGGTACCAAGCAACGAAGCACATTTTAACTCAGCTGGCTAGATAGATGCGCATTCCAGGGTGACCCTACGGGGTCAAATGTATAGTTTCAGCAGCAGACATGCCGGGAGACGTTCGCAGGATTTGCTAACAGCTCGTCGGGGATTTTGTTTCTGCGCTTACTTCTCAAAGGCATGAAAAGTGATGTCTGAAATCAAATGCTTTTGAGGACACTGAACTACAGAGTGCAGTCAATAGCACAGCGGAGAGTAGTTGTTTGGATCGGTACACGCACAGAGGTATAAAATGAACCGATGGTAAGGCGAGCAAGAGCGTGGATATTAAACTGAAATTTCTGCAAGAAACTTGGCATTACTCGTATTAAGATAAGAATGTTTCTTCACTCGTAACGAGAAGGGTGTATCCAGTACAGAAGTCTTTCAAGGCTCATGAGCTTAAGACATTTTGCCTGATGATAGGAATACATCGTTATAAACTGCATTATTTGCAACTAGCCCACGATGCGTTATGTGTTACTGCATTCGTTAATAAAGGTGCCGTGAAATACATTTCAGTTAAGTTGCGGTTCGCGTAAAAGGAACTTCCCGCCCCTCTAAATCGTTGTAAGGTAAGAAGAACCCTTGTCCTCACTTTCAAAACCATTTGATCGTCAGATAGGTGCTAATCATAACAATGCGAATCAAACCTTGCAGCCTGATAACCTTCGGCAAAGCCACTAGGGCATACCTGCCAACATGAAGGCTTTCAAATTCGTAAAACCTTCTCGACTGGTTTTGGGGGGGGGGGGGTGTAGCCAGTATAGAATTTTTCTAGAAAAATGCCGCGTTGCGTCGCTTCTTTGAGCGTACGACGCGATAGCGCTAGAGCTTTCTCACACGTGGCGTTGCACGTGATGAAACGCACAAACAGCAAACAGCACGTGACAAGCATGGAGAGTCTGCGCGCTGGAAGAACGGAAAATGAACAAACAAACGAAATGTCCGCGGCAACGCAATCGTTGTTCTAAACGGCGTACAGCTTTGCTGACTGGCTGATAAGAGCAGCCGATAGCCGCTGCCGCTCCGGGCTGGCGGCGAAGCTTCGAAAACGAAACTACGCGGCCAGACTGTCTATCGGCCTATCGCTGGGGCCTACCGATCATCAAAACACCTGTAGTTGTGCGCATACCAGAGGGGCACCGGAAGCAATGTAACAAGCAGTTCAGGCTTGGAGACGAATACATGGGCGATCGGTTTGTCGAGCACGTCATACCGCGACAGTGCACCATTTAGGAACTGGATGATGTCAGGACGGCGCGAAAAGAACAAGGACGAAAGAGGTACAAGAACACAACAGGACAGGAAGCCGGTCCAAACTGATCGATGCCAGCCCCTAGCTGTACGAATAAACGAGCTCCGGAGGCCATAGTCGTACACGGTCGTTTGGCGGGACAATGGCGGTAGCACCGGATTATCTGAATGAAAGGGGGTTGAGAAGTAAGAATAAGCATTTAATTTGGTCGAATTAACGATGTTTTAAAACCCTACAATGTCTCAGCTGCTGCTGCTGCTTATTTCACAGATGGTTTTTATTCCTCTCTCGTGGCGGCGCAATGTACCACGGGCAACGGTGCGGGTCTTTTTTACAAAAATTTGAAATGATTTTAGCAAATAAAGTTTATTTTCCGTAACATTTGAGGCAATATTCGTAAAATTGTAATACGGGTCCAAATTCGTACCTTTTACGAACAATTCCGAAGAGTTGGCAGGTATGCACTAGGGGCGCATGACTTCGTTACACGAGGGACGCGTAGTGAAGTGCTCCGTATATTTCGACCACCTGGGGTTTTTAACGTGCCCTGTCATCGCACAGTGCACGGGCATCTAGAATTTCGAGCTCTATCGAAACTAGACCGCCGCGGTGGAGATCGAAACCGGGTCTTCCGTGTCACTAGCCGAGTGCCATAACCACGCAGCCACCGCGCCGGCTTGTTCTTAAGATTAATGGAATAGATTTTAAGAGAAGGCAAGCGAAGCAGGGAGCTTCAGTAAGTTAGGTTGACGGATGGCATTTAGATGTTCACGATGATACGGTGGCGGCCGCTCGCACAGGACAGTGTCAGTTGAAGAGTTAGTAGAGAGGTCTTTGCCCGGCAGTTGGTGTGGTCGGGCAGCTGTTGATTATCTGAACTAGCGCGAATACATGAGCATTACAAGGGAACGGAAACTTATGCATTGAATATTCTTCAGGGAAGCTTTGCACTTGAATTTTTAGGTTGCACTAAGGTTAGCGGTAATAAATTTCGAACTTAGAATGATATGTGAAAACCTACACCACCCACACAAACAACGACCAATAGCAACGGGCAAAGGACGGTTGTGTTTGCGAAACGTCCAATGGCCGAAGCGTCAAATATTCTGTCAGTGCTTGTGGTGTTCTTTTCTTTAGCTAGCCTAGTGGCCTGTGTGGCTGGGCTATCTTCCGAGGCTTGCCTTCGGTTCCCAGAGCACTGAAA
This sequence comes from Amblyomma americanum, assembly GCA_030143305.2. NCBI lineage: Eukaryota > Metazoa > Arthropoda > Arachnida > Ixodida > Ixodidae > Amblyomma > Amblyomma americanum. Next base: position 291,600 of record JARKHS020008373.1, read on the forward strand.
TTTCATTTCAATTCATTTATTATTTCCCTTAAAGCCCCGAAGGCATTACATCAGGGGGGAGCAAAATCAATATTTTTTGACAAGATAATGTCAAAACAGAGAAACAATAATTGCATAAATAAAAACAAATGAAAAAATAACGGTATCTAACAGCTAAGTGATCCCGTGAGAGGTATGGAGAGATGCTAAGTGGAATGCACGGGACAGAAACAAGAACCAAATTTATATATTCAACACTTATATATGCTGCTACTACTGCCGCAGAAAAAAGATTCGAGCTACTCAGACAGTGAACGCTTAAAATAATATGGAGCGAAGTATTACTCTACGTTTCGATCGGTGGGCCAATCTTTTTCAAGAAAAAGATCGGTCCTTCTATAAATATAAATATAAATTTTCTTATATAATATATTATATATTATATGTTTCTCTTATATACTATATATATATATATATATATATATATATATATATATATATATATATACAAGTAGGTCTTCACAATTACTACGACGTGCACAGAATTTCATCTAGGTTTAAAAAAAACTAAAAAAAACCAAAACTCTATAGTTTCTGGCGCCAGGCAGCTTAATTATGGCGGCGACACAAAACAGGCAAAGAAGGCACAATGAAACAGCACTGCGCCTTTTTTACCCGTGTCTTTTGTGTGCAGTCCTCAGAATCAAATTTAGCTGTGAACAAACTAGCGGAAACCAAAGTATACTTGGGTCACTGAACTGTTATCTGCACACCCGTGGGTGTATTATTTGCTCAAGCAAAAGCTCATAAATATTTAATTCCTAAGCCTAGACAGAATTGACAGAAAAAGTGGTGCACCTAAGTGAAATTATTCATACTATTTGCATCATCCCTCGCTAGCCATATATATTACGGGCAGAGCCGTTAGAGTCAAAGATGGAGACACAGAACAAATAGGAAAAAATAAACATCAAGATACAAGTATTTGGACGCCGTTAAATAAAAAGGTAAAATAAACAGTACAGAAAAATTTACTATCCAAACAGGGCTACAGTACAGTAATGCTTGACAGTATTCGCACATGTTTTTACCAGAGCCGCAGCCTAGTTGAGCCAATAGACTTTGTCACGCCTGTTCTCCACACTACTTACCAGCTTGCATTTTTTTTTACTTTTCCATTAAACCGAATGGTCAAGGTACCATGTCTTGAAATTGTTTTTTGAAAGGGCGCAGTTGTATGCCAGTTGGTTATGTGTGATTTTTAAAGGTTTGGAATGGCAGCTACAAGCAAGACGGAATACTTCTGCATTCACCCCTACCCACGCAGAAACTCATGACATCAGGACTGGGACAAAACTGGACGCTTCCGCCTTTACCTCAACCGCATTGTTACGTGAAAAACTCATATGTTGAAAAGTTTATCTTTTTTGGATCGCCCAAAATGAAACTGACAAGGGAGCATCATCAACCTCGTATAGCCAGTTTTACATCCCTGCCTTCTGCCCTGACTTCATTGTGCGCATTTTGTCGAAAGATAAGAGCACATGGTGATAGATTCTTGATTACGCCGTGTGGCTGGTTATGCTTCCCTAGAATAGTGGATTTTTTAAAGTTAACAGGAATTAATTGTGTTTCTCCCCGTTCTGCAGTGTAGGACTTCTGTGAATGCTAGAAGAACCTCACTGCACTGGTTATAAGCAAGACGGCTGTGTGCTCTAACCATTTGAAAAAAGCAGTACTTCTTCCACGAATTCAGCGACAATCATGCATTTCGCAGGCATCCACCTAAACTACTTATTTACTACGTCAACTTTACGGGCGCACAGCTTCGTAAGAGGAGACGAAAACTCAACCGCGTTGAAACCGCAGCATGAAATATTACAAAACTGCGGTTGTGGAATTCCTCAGGTGGCTTTCACTCGGCTGATAAGAAGAACGATGGGCACATACCTCTCCACGTTTCTTTGCTCTCTTTGGCGCTGGGCCATGCATTATTCATATAATGCTTAGCCTTACAACGTAGGCCTAGTAGGAGTAATTTTTGTGACGTCGTTTTGATATTTCTAAATGTTCGAATACGGTTAACGTAAGCAAAATCTACTCAAAGCTTGCAATGCCACCCCCCCCCCCCCCCCCCTTTGCTAGGAATTTGAGACAGCGCCCAGCCAGTGCCCGTAAGTGTAGCAGTCTATTGTGTTCTTTTCTGCAGCCATTCGGTCATTTCATTTTGTTGTTACGTTACGGAAGATTCGACACGCTTTTTTTCGAAAGCCATGCGCCACGTGATGGCAGCCAAGGAACTAGAAGCGGTTGTCCCGAATTCCAGGCAAAGTTTATACTTGCCAAGAGTCTTTGGAGCAAGGCAGCAATGGGGTCTTGTTGACTGCACATTTTGATGAAATAAGCGCGCTCCACTAGGGAAGAGGCGGCAAAACGGAACCTGTGTACCTCGTTTTGTTGCGTTGTCTCTTTCCTAGTGTAGCGCGTTCATTCCATCAAAAAAAAAGATCTGTGGACGGTCTACGCTACCGGAAACAAGAGAATGCGCATGAACGCTTTTAACCAGCACTCTAGTTATTATTGCTTTCGTCGATATTTTAGGTCCACCATTGAATAAGAACTACCCGGCAGCGAATATAAGAGCTTTTCGGCGGATCGTACTTCCGTAAACAGACGCCGAATTGTCAGGCAGTTAGGTACGACGCAATCTGTACGATATTCTTACGATTGAATAGGGTTGAATAACGATTCTGTGCTCGGATATTGAGCAATGTTTGCTGCCTCCTTCTGGGCCATTTCATTTAAAGCTTGTGTTTTCTTTGGTCGCAGATTAGCTTCTATATTCGATCTCGCATAGCGATTCTCTTAGACGGCAGCATCCTGCAACCCCTTCTTTTCGTTTTTGATCGATATATGCTTACCTGTCTGCCAACTAGATCTCATCTACGGAAAACAATAACAAATAGTAGAAGCAATATATAACAACAGCAATTTACATAGCAGCACAACATTGTACATGCATGTTAACAGAATTATGACAGAAGAAGCCGTAGGCCTTGCGAGTTCAACACGCAGCTCTTATAGTCTAGCGAAAAAAAAATAGGAAGAACATATGCAGACTTGTCGCACTGCGGCAACACCATTCCTGCGTGAGCCAGAGCTGGAATGTAAATAGAACGTGAGACTAGAGCTAGAACTTGCGCTCCACGTGGAAGAAACGGAATACGGCATCGATCCCCCTCACAATCGATGACCTTGCTCAATTTCAGTCCCGCATACAAAAGAAGTTCGCTGCCAAGAATACAATCCTCACCAGATGCGAACTTCAAACTTTTTTTCTCATCCCTTGAATTCTTTGTTCTCGCTCAGCTGCGTTGAGAAGGGTACGTGCAGTGTGCTGCTTCTACTGCCACCTTAAGCAATGCACGCCACTACACAGAGGGCTGCTTCCGATCGTCCTTCGGCTATTTCACATGCCGATTCCTTTTCCCTGCGAAGCCATAAATCTCCTCGAAAACTCGCAACTCACCTCCGGACGATGTAAGATATTCTTTTGACTCACGCACGATACGGAACCTCGAAAACACGAAATGTAGGCCGTGCTTGGAGGGAGTTTTTACCCCAGATCAGAGAGAAATAAAATAGAACACGTGCACAAAGACAAATAGCCGGTCCCTGATTTCGTGTTTTGCGGAGTAGGCAGCTGCTTGGTTCAAAGTGTTTCTGAAGGAAAAAAACGAAATAAAAGACGAGAAAACGATGCTGGCACGCGGTATGAAAGAAAAATAGAAAAGAAGGTTTGAAAATGCTACTTTCTGAACAGACTTCAAAAAGTGCTCGAAGACTGTCTTCTGGGAGAAAATACTTGGCCGAATAGATTCTACAGGAGGAAATTAATGAAGCGTTTTCGTGCAGGAACAAGCGCGCTTCAAATTGTCGCCACGTCTTAGCTGGGGAACGTATCACGGGCTCTAGAAGCAACAGCCCGGTGTACTCTGAAGACTAGAAGCGGGTAATTGCGTAACATAAGAACGGGAGCCTTCGAAATCTAAAATTTTAGTGGTCTGGCCGGAACCGTCACGCTGTTCGCACAACAGCCGAAAGGTTGTACTAGAGCAGAGACGGCGAAGTTGAGAAGCGAGATGTACGAAAAACATGCTGCTCACGGGACCAGCGAAATTAAATTCCGTAAGTCCGTCATTCCGGATTCTCGGAGCGATCAGGAGAATTTGTGCAATGATCTGTCGTGCCAGTAGCGTGTGCACCGTTTAGCGTTGCACGCAGAGATAGTAGGAGGTACATATATGACACACAGTTTGTACGGGCCTGTACAATGCAGGCCGACTTAGCACGGAATTTTCACAGGAAGCGTTTCTACATGGCCGTCTGGCCAGGGAACTGTTAAGCTCTGAAAGAGCGGAAATGGCCATGTACTGGAGAGCTGGTACACAGATCTCCGTAGCGCGAATTGGCTCACGGAAGCTGGCATGCGGACAAGATAACTCCGGCCAGGACAGTCCTTTGGTTGAAGAGAAAATGCAGGCGGATATTTTTTTTTGGTCCTTAATTTAAAGCGTGGTTGTAATACAAGGCTCTCAGGCATCTATGGATGAATTTCTGTGGCTTTCAATCTCGAGCGCAACCGAAATTTGCGAGCATATCTCGGCTACGCAATCGGCTGTAAACTCTGCCGCCGGAAATATATTTGAGAACGCAGCTTTCGGTGTTCGTTTTTCCGGGAATAATATTTCCTGCGAATGAATTGCCAGTTTTTTTTTTTTCAATGTAAAAATTACTATTGATAAGTCCTCAAAAGTCGCTTAGAGTTTATGTTGGCCTTTTTGTCCACTTAAGCTTTCGATTTACAAGCAATTAGACAAAAATGGTCGTCATGTGGTGGTAATGAAGTTATAGTTGTGTTTGCAGAAGTAACTGCTATCGCCAGTAAAAGTAACGGAACGTAAAGACTTCACAGTTAGACAAAAACTGAAGCGGAAGTTCATTTGAAAAAGGTAGGCTGCCATGTAACCGCTAGGGTAATGCACTAGATGGAACGAAAAGATGGGGCATCTCATAGTCCGCGTGTTGACAAAAGCAATGAAGCTGCCGCTTGACAGTCGCTGTAGCCTACACATGATACTTTTTGTAACAAATATTGCGTGGTTTCGAGTGTCTTTGCATGAAAAGGAGACACCCGCTTATCCAAGTTACTGTTTGAAGCGGGAAACAAAAGTGAATAGTGCCACGCTAAAAGACGACATGTGTCGATGAAGTAGATCCTTCCACTCTACAGACACGTGCATGGTAACGCATCGATACCTGAAAATGCACAACTGGGCTACTTGCTTTCCTCAATTTGGATAATTTTCTCCGTTGACTGAGGAAACATCTGGTCGGCAACCAGTTAGCTGCGGCGCGCATGTAAGAAATACTAAACTTTTTAGGTTGAGACCGAATTTTCAAAATTAAATGCGGCGTCCTTTTGTCGGTCTTCGTTTGGTTTAAGCCGTAACTTCCGACCCCTATGCATTATGTAATTTCTTTTCAAGCTTATTTCGCCATGACAGAAATAAATGCTGCCAAATCCGGGCTAAAGGAGGTCCCAGAATCGAAAACTGTGGGGACGAGGCTTCATGGTAGCTCTATCCTCGAGCCCAGTTCTTAAGAGCCTGACGGTCACCAGGATTGCTTTCCTTGTATCCGATGCTAGCAGTAAGTGCGCCCCAAGTGTTACAACCAAAAATACCATTGGCTCAATTTTTTAAACGCTTCTTACCTCACTGACGATGACTTGTGAACGCCTCGCATTCCTTCGGTCAATATTAAAGGCGCCTTACTAGGGAGTCCTTGCTGAAACTTCCCTTGGAGCATCCTTACTCTGCGATAGGCCCAGCGTTGCATTCGTGCTTCCTTGACGTGAACACATGGTTCACTGCACAACTACTCGCTCTGATCTTGCGCAGTAGGCCGTATCAAGCGGCTGAGTGCAGTCGCTGCAACAATTGCTGCTGCCGCTGCACTAACATTGTAATCAATGGGTCTTTGCCCGACAAACCATGGTTTGTTATTAAGCCATCTAAAGCACCTAAACAATACGTGTATAATGCAAAACAAACGAACATACGGGTGGGTAGCTCAAAACAAATATAAAGTAGCAGATGTGTACTTGCTTTTTCCAGTTTCGGCCAGTATATTACGCTCTTATTCTCGACATCAGACGAACACCAGTGGTTCCTCGTCACTCTGAGTGCCTAGTCACTGAAAGAGGGGCTGAAGATTGCTTCGAAAATTAGATGGATTCCCTCAGCGCTCCCTCGCGTTAAGATGCATTGAGGGCTCCTCATGTTTGTTAGGGAAACCGTATAATCCAAGAGCGTCCTGAAATCTGCACCGCCTTCAACTAGAAGTGCGATTTATTTCGCAAAATGAGCGTTGTGCGCGTCTCTTCCTTCAAGGCAGACTCTAGCACTTCGCTTTCCGGGCTCTACAGGTCGCCCATGTGGTCTTCCCCTGCACCCAAAAATCTCCTTCAGGGACGGGATATTACTACTTGTGGCTGAATTATCCAGGCCGTGCGGTGACAGGTTAGCCACAATAATTAGATTCCTATTGGTAGGGCAGTGGACATATTTCCCGTGAAGTTCGGCTTCGTCAATGCACGGTTCCGCGATGTTTTCGTCCGCTTGAACTTAGTCGTCCAGGCGACAGCTAGCCAACTTTGCGTCAACGACGCTTTGCCATAAATACACTTGCACTGATCATGTGTGTTTTCGACAGCGTCGTCTATTAGCTCCTGGGTCCTCGGAGCGACTAAGATTAACTACATGTGCTTAACGACAGAAACTTGATGACTTTTGAAAGCATAAACAAGAGCCCCTTGCAATACGATGACCGTTGTTGCTCATTCCCATAAGGGCGCCTAATTAGCCGAGCCTAAGTTCTCGCTAATCGAAGGACGCATTCGATTTTGCTATGTTCTTTCAGGCTCACTTGTTATGGAAGAAAATGAGATGACACATGAGAAGAACTTTCAACTTTTCCAAATTTAGGCTTGCCTTTTAACGGAATGCAAAGACGGCGCGTTGTGAAAGTGGCAACTAATAAAATTGGCTTGCTTAAATTGACCTACAGTGATTTCTTTAATGCTGCAAGAGGGAAGAGAGGTTGAGAGAAGCCGGCGAAGGGGCATCCAGACGATGAAACTGGTTTGTTATACTGCAATGCGTTAAGTAGATGTGGGGATATGAAGACAAATGAGAAAGATATTAAGGTGAAAATCAAAACCTTCAGCGAAAAGTTTCCCGGCAAAATCCCAGCATATCGGGCAGACCCGACGCCCGCAAGGAGCGGAGCAGTGCCTGGCAGTCCTATCCTCCAACGATAGCCGCGGCCACAATAAGAAAATCTCATCTCCACCAACACGCGTGAACCAAGGCACTCCAGCGCACGGCTCTGCTTTACAGGGAAGGACAAAAATGTATGCTATGGTCACGTCGCACCTGAAAACAGCACATATTGGGTATTGGACACTTTATAGCGAAAAAGCATGGTCGCCGCCATATTTCGTCGCATGACCTTTTTGCCATCGCCATCGGCTTTCTGGTTTCGATGGCCGCCGGTGCGCTGGCACTCTGTTGCCAGGTGCTGTTCCGGCTCTTGCTGTGGATAACTCGCTGCCGGACGGGGCAAGTCTTCCTGAGATTGCACATAGCATGTGTTTGTGGTGCTTAAGCTTCAAACAAAGAACCTTAAATACTCTTGTGAGCGCCGGCATCAGCCCGAATGTGTCGACAAACCGTGCAGCCTGGTTCGAGTTTTGATTTTTTTTTTTCAGTTTATCACTTAATGATCTTTGTCAAACACATAATTCGGTACCAAACAGCACATATTACTGACTCAGCGTTATCCGAGAACTTCCTTTCTAGTGCACGAAATTTTCGCCCGAAGTTGGAATGAGTACACAAATAAAACGTTCATTGCTTAGCATTATACAGCCGTTATAGTGAACGTACACGCGTGTGTGATCGCTTGCAAACTGCACAGATATTATTTTATATTCCAGAAACGTCGCGGCGTGCAAAAGATGACTATGAACATTGCCCAAAGCGCGGTCCAGGCGCTCACCGGCTTTCGGCTGTGCCTTGAAGAAAGTAAGATTGAGAACAGCGTCGAATTGAGTTCATGTCTCGCAGATGTACTCAGCTGTAAACAACTGAAGTATGCAAAACTTCTGTAAGAAGAAATTTCATCGCTGTCCCGTGCATATGCATAGTTCCAAGAGCATTGATTATTCGATGTATTAGATCAGTGTCGTCGAATGTGATGAAGGTAGCACAGGGACTAGCCTTCTCTCCAACATGACTTCATTATGAATCTGTTACGCTAATAGCCGCTAAAAGATTATTTTTAGCAGACCACGAGAAAAAGTGGGTGCGAGTACAACGGCGCAATATATTTCTGCTCTGAAGATCACCAGCCCGTAATCGCATTCCCGCATTTAATTCCGGCGCTGGAATTCGCTGGCACGGGGAGTTTGTGATAATTTTCAATTTTGTTTTGTCCCAGCAGCTCACAAACGTTTTGTAGTCATAGAAAAGAGAATGAATTTGCAAGATATAGACTCAGAAAAGAGCGGCTTGTGTCACAAAGTGCCCCATACGTAAAGCGTGTCGTAAAGTTTCACCCAATAGACCACAAAGACATTAGCTTTACATCCCTACTTCCCTGCGCATTGTTTGAAAAATACACTTCCTGTTCGCATGAAAGCAGTGCAACTCACACCACAGTCGAACGCAAGCTGCGGAGAACAGGTTCTCACTGCACATAAATGTAGTTAATGGCAGTTCCGAAGATCAGAGGTGAACGCCGTCCTAATGGCGCCATGTACTCTTCACAATATTAACCGCTGTCTGCAAATGGTCCGCAGCCGTACTGATAACAAATGAGTAGTGGTTCGTGAATACGACATCAAGCCACCGGCAACGCAGGAGTGTTGCTCCACGTCTTAGTAGGACGGGTGGAAGCCAAACCTGCAGGTGACGGCCCACAGATTTTAGATGTGTGCTGAAAAACTGGCCCGAATTCCTAGAGGCAAGTGTCATCTCCTATGTCAGTATTTAAAGTCTACCCGCTGCGTCCGCTCTAGAAATTAGAAACGAAACACATTCGCCAACGGGATGAGTGGTTCGCACGGCTTCGTTCGCGCGGTGCTTGCCTGACATGCCGCCGTGTCCTGGTAGCCTTTGGTGGAAAATTCTGTGGCCATTATTGATGGCAGAGTGACGTAGCTATCGGATTTCAGTGGCAGATAATGGGATCGACGGGCAAGAGTAGCTTGTGGGCCTTGGAGGGCTGCTTTTCAGTCGCATGAAAAAGAGTACTGCTCGGGTCTTTCATCAGTGACATTTCAATTAAGAAGCTTGCGAGGATCGTGTAGTCGCAGCTGGCAGAAGACCGGGATAATTGGAGATATATGGGAGAGACCTTTCAACTGCAGTGCGCGTAGATCGTCTGAAGATGATGGTACTGAGTTGCGACATGAAAAGCAGTATTCTCTACACCACTCGATTAAGTCTTGTGACATATCTCAACTGTGGTTATCGTGGCATGACCATGGAGTCCCAATAATCGATGGGGTTTGTTGAGCCATTTGTGTAGACGTGCAGACCATGTGCTATAAGCATCGAATAAAACACGAACAAGAAAACTGAGATGGCAACGCGAAAGCGCCAACATATTAGATCCTGGAGTAAAAATAAAGTGACGCCAATCAACACTTCTGAACAAGTCTCTACGCACTTTCGAACTCAAAAAAAAAACCTGCGCTAGTATTGATCTTCTCCTGGCTAAGAGCTTGTCATTTTGCTGTTTGTTGCTCAGATGTTTTGTTCACGTTTCATTTCTTACCGATAGTACGTCGTCGTCATGCAAATATTCAAGATGAGCCATTTTTGTTTTGATTGGCGATAAACCAAACTTCTTCCTAATGCGGAGTATGGAAAGATGGACACAAGTTTATGCAGACAACGTAATGGGGAGCGCGGTCTAGAAGCGGGTGTGAAATGGGATTCTAGAATGGTGCGATGGACGTACATGGTTTATGCAAACGATGTATGCTGTCTGGTAAAAGGAAGGCAAGAAAAATGGTAAGCGGAAATCCGAGAGAGGTGTAGTACATGGGCGTCCAGGGCGTCAAACTTATACTGAATGGATTAGGAGAAGGACAGCAAAGATAAGGCAGTGGTTATTCAGAAATCTTCCTTGCACATAAATGGGGAAAGGGGTACAAAGGATGATGACGAATGAGCTGTAAAAAATAAAGGTGGATCTCATGACACAAGCAAGAGAAGAGTGCGGAAGGCGCAATCGTTTGAGAAGCCATGATGCCCTTAGGAACTGTACTATAGCCTGGCAAGCGTCCGGGCTGATGCTGTCACGTATGCGAAATCTAAATTGTTAGACCTGCTCGACGCATACTGGCCCATCTAGAAGAAAGAGGATCCTGAAACTGCCTCTCTTGAGATGCGTCACGATGGAGGTCTTTCTAACACTCTCCATAAGCCCATGTTTTCTTGAAGTTTTGGAGGTCGCCTTACGTAGGTGACCCTATGTAGCCTAGCGCCCAACCGCCAGATGCCTCGAAACCAGGCTCCTATTCTAAGCACGTAACGACACGACAACACTTCGCAAAGTAGGCCGAGGGCTGTGCCAGCCAACGTTTTCAAAGAGCGGAACTGGAATTTGACGCTTCGCCAAACCTTTTCAAAATGCTGTGACGGGAATTAACGATGACACTTCTGGCGGTGACGAAGCCAAAACAAGCAGTAGCCCTTGCTGCTCCTGTCGTGTTTTATCGCCTCATGGTACTTCGACCGGCTGCCGCATTCGGAAGCTGGTAGCTTTCATCAACTTCAGGGGAATTTCTTTTGACCATACAACTTTTTTTTTGAGAATTAGGAACAGTGTGGTTCAGTGCGCAGCGCAGTGCTTGTCTCTTCGACTTAAAGAATGGACATGCGCTCAGGCCTTCCTTGCTCGTCTCTTTACAGCCACAGGTGGCACATGAAGACCTGTCGGCCAGGCTAGAAAACAAACAGGAATGGTTCTTCTCATTTTTTAGAGTGTCCGAGACCTGGGTGAGGAACAGGAATCTAAACTGATTGAAAGCTAGAAAAGCAACAGTAAATTACAGCCACGCGCGGCAGTCATTTGTGTCGAATCGAGATTTTACCGTGCCTAAATACGATTGCCGACGCACTTTAACAGGGACGCCAGTTTTATTTTAGGTGTATGCGCTGCGTAAGATATGAGCATGTGGCAGGGCTGCATGCTTTTTATTTTTATTTCTGAAAGATCAATAGGGAGCAAACTCTGAATGACACCATCAGCACTGACTTAAGAAAACTTAGATGCCTAGCTATCGATTCAATGTCGTTCGCATCCTGTCCACTTGTGTGTGTTCTTGGACCAAAAGTTCTTTTATAGAGTCAAACTGACTGCTCATGTATCCGTAATGATGTAACAACAGCATTATGTTTTCTCTCAAGAGGTGATGGGATGACGCCATTAACTGCCTCGTTCAAAGTGCGAAAATGTTGAGTTTTGTTTAACGCGCATTTAAGCAGAAAAATGCGTCAAATACGCAAAACCCCGCGTTCAAATTAATTTAGAAGCTCATTATTTAATGTTTTTAAACACCTGCATAATGCAAAATATCGCATTTGGCGTCCTTATAAACAATACCACTGATATTGACAGTGTTAGTACATTTAATTGTTTGTATGCGCCCTATGTCTTTGTCAGCGATGGGTTATTCATTACCAAGAACAAATGCAAGGATGTTGATTGACAACTGTCGGTAGGTAAAGCCGATTAACAGTCTTTAGGAGCTGTGTCAGGTGATGCTTCTTGCTTGTTTTTTGCCGGCCTATTCCCATGGTATGCCAATGGCTAATGGCTGGATGACGGCCAGGTAAACCTTCGAATTATAGCAACAGTTTATAGATTAGTCATTTCATTGACTGGTGCCCTCTATGGGCTTCCCTTGAAAAGCTTGTTTTCTGCGTGTATTATCAGCAGTGCAAAGTGAAATTTATATCGGACATTTAAACGTGGTCCGGCGGCCGGCTTTTGTTTTCCATAATAGTTCTTACACAGAAAGCGCAATGCTAAAACAAATGACGCTGGTTCACTAGGCCTGCTATTGTTACAAAAGGAGCGGGGGGGGGGGGGGGTCTAGTACCGAATTCAGTCAAATAAACTGGCATATTTACCCGCTGGCAATTCTTGAAGTATTGGTGTTCGAACTTAATGGGCTAGATTTTTTTTTTGGCTTCCAGAAGAACGAGTAAACAAAAACACTGCAGAGGCATACAGCATGAACTAGTCCTTTGAAGGCTAATCTTCCAGACTTCTGTTGAGTGATGGTCAGCCAGCCAGTGGTAATGGCACATCCGTTCGAAGGCTCGTCACAATTTACGTAGTGGAGATCGACCCTCCTGCCTGGCTCACTGGCAATCTTAGGCGAAGTACCCGTGCTTCAACAGCAATCTGAGAATGATTTTGTCTATCTAAATGTGTTATTGTTTGTCGCTCCTGGTTAACCCTGTATGCCTAAGGAATCATGATGTTAATCTCGTTAACCTGGAGATACAGCACAGCGATTGAAAAAAATGAAGTTCGCGAAGCCTGCAATCTAGGTTTCTTCCTTTTTACTTTGCACTTTTCAACTAAAGAACTATGAAAAATAGATACCTGTTGGGCTTGTCAGAAGTTTAGCGACTTTAGTATCTTTTAAATGTATTTTAATGAACTCCGAATAATAATGAATTGTAAACTGTTGAGTACTTCCCTCAGTTTTTTTTCATACTACATCAAACGAAACAAGGCATATTTTTTATTCAAGGAACGTTTAGAGAACCTAAAATTTCGGGAAAGTGTGTTCAGAGCGGCTGTTCTGTCCAGCTCAGGATTACGCACAACAGCAAGAGTAGATTTATAAGACATGCCGCAGTATTAACTCGTCAATTTACTGTGTCGTTTGGTAGAATAAATGCCGTGTTATGTACATCATTCGTTGCGGATTCAATAAACAAGATTTTGGGCGAGCTCAGCATCCGTGATCCTTGATAGATCAAGCTTGAAACCAACGAGGTTCTACAGCGCACTAATTTCCCTTCTAATTCGAGTGAGCAAAGTATTCGTGCATCGAGCCGCGACAAGGCGAATATATTATGCAGCATCGAGAAAAATATATGCGGTTCTAACTCCACTCAGACCCTTAGAGGCTGTAGGGCACATCGCCTAAAGTTTTTTTTTTATGGCTTGTGGTCTGACAACATAGCAAATAAAAGACAACGCAATGAGCTTGTGCGTCCAGATTTCAGCTAGATCTCTAGTGGATATGCCAGGTTGTTTATCTCAGCTCCAAAAGTGAGGAAGAGCCATCAATTCAATGCAATCAATTCAATTCAATCAATTTAGTAACCACACCACCTACAAAAGTTTACGTTTATTACTTCCAACCACGAACAGAACTTAAAAGGCCAAATTCCAGAACTATTCTCACTTTGAATCCTTGTCGTCTTAAGGTTTTGAACAAAATATATGCATTTTTTGGAAGCCAAGAGGCCGGCATTCATACTTTCTGGACACATGGGAATTGCGAAATACAAAGGGGAGCCGTAGTAGGGAACCTACGCGGGAGGTTTGTATGCAAAGAGTGCTGTAGGAACACGGAATAGCGTCCGAAAGAAGGCGATACAAGCCATTAGTCATATTCAGTGACTTGTGTCTTGTTACGTAGTTGCTACGAAATTTCTGTTCACATTCCCTGAAGACAGAGTTTTTTTCCGTGTTTTCGTTTGAACGTCAACAACATAGCGCTAATGGTTGCGATGTCACGAACATCAATCTTCTGACTTCATTCCCAAGGTCTCGGAACAAGTTCGAATGCAAGGATCCCAGAGGCCTGGCCATGGCCGTGCAGCTAATGTTGCAATGTCCCGCGCAGTGACGAAAATACGCCTCTATCAGGCCTACTGTTGCAGCTCCGCATCTCGAAAATATCTGAAGCGCGTAAAAAATAAAACATGAAACTTAGGAGGAAATAGATGTCCATAGTGCCCTTATTCCCAGGTCTTCTTATAAACTATACTGCCTTCTTTTAATGTGCATGATTAATAAACGCTGTTCGTACTAAATATGGGTGCCTTCCTGTCTCGGGAAAAAAAAATTTAGTAAAGGGTGCTGCGTGGAAACACTGGGGCTCCACCGCATGCTTTCGTTCGTGGAGTGTGTGGGATAGTAAGCAAGCTTCTGCAAATTGAAGCATTTTGCGACATTTGTGATCTAAGTGTGTTAAACACAGGTGAATTAGTCGTGTTTTTCTTTGTTGAAGGTTTAGTAAAGCCGCACTCATGTGGCGAATATAGTGCTCGACAGAAGCAGGTTATAAGTACGAAATTTTTCTGGTTTCTATCCTAGGCAAACTCAGACGAGCATCCTTCTCAAAGCGAACAGCACTTCAAGCTGATGCTAATGCGAAATGCTCTGAAAAATTGTACTCTGAGAGAAAGCATTCCGAATTTCGGAGAACAGAATTGAAATCTACGCCCTTAAAATTCGCTTGGACCACTGAGACCACTAGGAAACAGCCGCAAGGGTGAGAATAGTGTTTCTAACAGGTACATCTTTATATGACCTGTACTTGATTTAGATTTACTCGCTAGAATGAATGGCATGACAGAATTCGTGTGGTTTGGAAGACTGCCAGTCATGGCATTGATAACACATCACGCTGTTTAAAGGGCACTGGTAGCGACTGTGTACAAGCACAGGAAGTGATGCGTAGCCCACTGACAAAAATGAGAACAGCATAAATCAGTATCATCAGCATCATAATCCACCGACCTTTATGCGTCGTGCCATCATTCAGCACATCCACATGATGGCCAGCAGTTTTGCTGCACAGGATGGTGGACCTTACTAAGTAGCAAGCAATCGTTTCGAAAATGAGGCACCCAAAGTGGATTTGACACCAAAGCACAGAAGCACTCGGCTGATTGGAAACGGCTGCTTTATTGGACAGCGCGCTTACTCGAGTTGGCAGCAGAATACATCGCTTACAGGAAAATAGAAAAGAAGAAGATCGTCCCGTAAACACGTATATACAATCGGCTAGACAGATTAAAAGAGTATCAATAGCAGCCTCTATGACGCGTTCTAATTTGTGCTACGAATGCATTGCGAATTACTTGTTGTTGGTCCTTGCTTTCGTCGAATTGACATTAATATTTTTTTTATTTTTCAATGAGTGCGTACCTAAAAGCTGCTGGCATTGGTAACAGATACCAGCAAGCCAGTTTAACTAAACACACGCGCACATAGGTGCAAACTTACACATAGGACGGGACCTATATTTAATCCACAGACTACTACAAAGTCTCGTGCATGTTGCACCATTTCCGTAGGTTTATTTACTCACCTTGTGGCGTCCTTATAGTTACATCTGGCACAGTGTCGCGTTTAAGTGGCTGGCAAAAAGATCAAAGGCATGATCGTGCATAAAGACATTTTTCGCGAAAAGTGGAGGGAAGGAGAGACCTCCAGCTTTTAGATAGGAGCATATGAAGAATGTATACAATTCACGTGTGTGGTCACAGATCACTTCATGTTAGCCATGAAGTACGTCTATTAAAACAGATTTTATGGCCAGTGGTGACTGCGGATGAAACATGGATCTCTAGTGAGACGTCAAGAGGCAGAAAACTATCTCGGCCTCCATGGAGAATTCTCTGCCGCCCGCCGTAAGAAGTCAGTCTCCATGAAAATGACCGGGGCGACCGTTTCTTTGGATGAGATGCTGTTCTGCGCAGTTATTATTTTCTAACCATATCAAATATGGCGGAGGCATGTTACGCCCATCGTCTGTTTCAGTGGCAAGAGGTCATCAATGGAAAGTTCTGAGGAAATATGGCAAAAAAAACTCAACCGAATCCTTTCACATTGCACTAGACATTTTAAAGAATTGCACGTCCAAGGTCATCAACCACCACAATTTTTTTTGGTCCTTCCAGATGTAACGTCTTTGTTTCGATATTTTAAAAAGAACATTAGATAAAACCAATCTCGAAAAATCTCAAATCGAAGATTGAGATCCCGAAGAGGCCGATGAACCTTCTTTTCCGAAGTGCGGCTTTCCCTCCAGAAGCTAGGCAAATTAGAAACCGATGTGCAAAGTGATCTGATGTTAGGTAAAGCGGAGTCTAGAAAAATTATATTAAGTCCTTTGTTCTCTCTTCTGTAGTTTCTGTTCATTTATCGGTATTGTCCCCTCCATTGTACGTACTTCATGTGCGCACACGCACACATACACCGACACGAAAGAGCGCGCACACACAAGCACGTACTAAAAAGACAAAAGTAACATACCCACCACTCGAAGTTCTGAACCGTTCAGCACTGCATGTGGGCGCCACCTGACGATGCACTGCCGGCGTCGAGACTTGCGAACTGCGCTGGTATCGACACCAGCATCGAGACCAGCCAGTGGATTGCAATACATCGTCAGGTGGCGTCTGCATGGATGTGACAGAGCTCGCCACCTGGCCATGCACTGCTGGTATCGAGGCCGGTGCGCTGAGCTGGTCTCGACACCAGGAATTAATTCTCAGTTGGCGCCTGCATGCAGAGCGGCACGGCTCGAACTTCGGAAGACGGTGCAGTTACTTCTAATCTCGATAATATACTTATTCTCAAAGATGCGCTGTAAATCTGCGGCGCCTGCTTGCCAATGCCTGCTGTGGTGCCTGATGCCTGATGCGGTGCCTGCTTGCCAATGCCGTGCAACGGCTTAGGAGTTAGTTTTGGAGCGGTATGAAGGATCAAAGGGCTCTGTAACAATGCAGACGACATTAACGCTTGACACGCTATTATGTCTAAATTGTGCCGAGTGAAACCGGGTCTCAAGTGCTCTCATCATGGCGCAACAAAACGTTACCTCAGGACGGTCGTCCATCATTTGCAGTACACGCCCGGATACGCTCCCTACATAAGGCGAAAACCAATGGTAGTAGCAAGAGGCAGTAAAGGCGAGAAGCCCTTCATAGGCTGGCTGAAAGCACCGATTTTTTAGGTCTATCATTATTAAGTAGAAGAATTTGGAAGCAAACAGCACCGTAAAGTGACGCGTGCAAGACTAATAAAAAAGTAAAGAAAAATATAATTTTGTATTTTATTGACACAAAATGACTGACTAAATGCAACGGTTTGAATGCATCGTGAAATAATCACGCAATTCGGTCATTTATCTTTTTCCTTATTTACTGACAGAAAATGTCATTCTCGCGCTTGATTGGATCACATACCTTAAGGAAATCTTAATTTGTGTGTAAAAACATGTTTTCTGATACGATAAAAGCGATAGTTGCTTAATGCATATTTTCCCAAAACAATTTTGACACACGAAAAAATTTTCTTGGGCTAAAAATTGAACTCCTTTTCAAGTACCGTATTTTGGATGGAAGAATAGAAGGGCTTTAACAAGCCTGAAAAACTGGGGAACATTCTTTATACTTATAAACCTCAGCGGCCTTAAAATTTAAAACTGCTGAAAATAACATGAACACAAAGAATCCTTAATGCTGCAGTTGAGCATCCCATTTTGTAAAGAAAGGTAAATGCTCTCATTTCTTGTCACCAGCGAGTGCGCAGACCTCCGTACAGTACAATGAAAGAGCAGGAAGACCGCATAGTATTAACTTTGTGCGAAAGCATGAAAACACAAAAGAAAACACAAATGAAAACACAAAATGTGAGCTTACGTGAGGCAGTGGAGAGGTGAATGTACCCTCCGTGGCTTAATGGCACGCGGAATCTATACTAACGCAAAAGAGGCTGGCCTTCCCTGAATTGACGTGCAGATCACGGAGGCACGGGAGTCAATAGCCGCAAGCTACGTTAATCCAGATTCATGGGCTAACACACGCACAAGAAAAACAGATGCCGACGGTAAAAATGAAGTAACCTTTGTTACAGCACCTTTCTTTTGCACCTTTTCTGTACACAGAAAGCTTATCAAGGAAAAACAAACGCAATTGATATAAACACATCTGAGGCGAACTGTCATCAATTTCTGGCGTCTTTTCATTTGACTTTAGGT
This sequence comes from Amblyomma americanum, assembly GCA_030143305.2. Lineage (NCBI taxonomy): Eukaryota > Metazoa > Arthropoda > Arachnida > Ixodida > Ixodidae > Amblyomma > Amblyomma americanum. The sequence continues at coordinate 309,739 of JARKHS020008373.1, forward strand.
GTATGCCGGTGGTCTCTTTTCAGAGCACGGTACAGGATATACCAATTTCTTGTCATCGATAAAATTTCTATGTACTTCCATGGTAGGGGGCAGCGCAGCGAGCTATGGAAGAAAAATGATAGGTGTAACGTTAAGAGATTGGAAGAGGGCAGAGTGGGAAATGGATCAAACACCGCTTAATTACATCCTAGTCGAAATCAAGAGGAAGAGATATGCTTGACCAGTGCCTGTAATGCAAAGGCAAGATAACCGCTGGTCCTTAAGGGTAATAGACTGGATTCCAATGGAAGAGAAGCGTAGCAGTCGGCGGCAGAAAGTTAGGCGGACGGATGAGATGACAAGTTTTCCGGAAATGGGGTGGCCGCAGCCGGCACAGGACAAGGTTAATTGTACAGATATGATCCAGGCCTTTGTCTTGCAGTGGAGGTATCCAGGTAGATGATCCTGACTTCGCGGAATTGATGTTATGTAAGCGGCTGGACGTGTGAGAGGAAATGAGTTATTTTTCTTGTGGCCGTTAAACTCTTGCAAGCAAACAATCCCCACTGCAAACATGTCGATCTTAGAATGAATTGGTGCGACTGCGCCTGCACATCGTGTAAACGTCGCCGAAGGCTCGTGGCATGCCGTGTACGCCAACAGTCACCGTTCGTAATTCAACACCGTGCCGGCCACCGATATTTGGGTGTGATGATTGGCGTTGCGAAGACCTGCTTTCACATTAGATAATCATTATCTCTCAAAGTGTGAAGTCTGTTCTTAAGCTATCTCGAAGAATCGTTTAGATAACAGGCTCTTCTCAAGCGAAATTTTTTTTCTAGCAGTGATACTCCTTGCAAACAAAGGCAAGAGACTGCGGTGCCACGGAGCAGTTGCATTTCAGATTTCTTCAAGCACAAAGAGTACATGATCGTGACTCCAATGACAATAGCATTTTTATTTTCAGATGATGATAATTCAAAGTTACCTTGTCTTCAGGTCAATGAAAGTCGTGCTCAAAGCCCACCGTGGAATTCGCAGAAATCAGTTTATTGTGCAGTCCTCTCCTTCCTAATAAGAAGCATCTACTAGTGCACGCAGCCCATCCAACAGCCTGCTTCTCCCCTGTTTACCTGAGCTAACTTGAGGTGTATACAGTTTGACAGTTCACATGCAGTTAGCCGTTCACATCTCCATCTCTACCGAAATGCTCACCACAGCGTGCGTCCCGAAGCTCACTCGCTGGCTTTTGTGGTGTTTTGTAGTATTCTCGTCTCACTGAAGCTCGAGAAACCAGAGGAAGTTCTTGGCAACACGAAGCAAGCAGATATTTATGTTCTCTGATTGGGAGTTAACATTCCAGACTAGCGTGTTGAGCATGGAAGAAATCGCGAACATCTGGATGTGAATTTGTGATTGGGCAGCTCATTTCTTAATACGTCACAGTGTCTCAAAGCGCTATGGCGAAAACTAAGCTGACTGTTCTCACTCGTCTATCAAAGCGCTGGTATGAAAAATAGGCTGACAGACGTCACATTCTACCACAGCGCAGAAGAAAAGATAACCTGAAAAAACTCGATAGCAAGCAGCGTTTTTGGAGCTCCAGATTATGTTTCAAAAGATCTCAACACTGTAATCTTAAATACTGGTCGGCCCAAGACGCGAGCCTCATTATCCCGCTATTACCGCGTTCTATAAGCCATGCAGAAATTGGCCCAAAAATTTGCAGTGTCATTCCTAGTGCTTTTGTACTCAGCTTTGTACACAAACCTGCGGGTTGATATTTATGCTTTTTTTACAGTAGAAATCAGCGATAGAAGCTTTCGTGACATATTTTTGAATTATTGATAGAGCCTCGAAGAGAGCAGTGATGTCGTCGTGCAGCATAGACGACTATGCGGTAGTGCAGATTAGATGTGAAAGTCCTGCGTTTTTCTTGGCGCGACCAAGTTTCGGGATAAGTCGGCTGCTAGATTCAGCTACAGTTAAATTGTAGCTGTAAAAACCATCTCGGTAATTTTGAACAAACATTGTTTCTGTGCAGAGGAATCCCACAGTATCGCAGTCAAGGCTGTCGTGACGGCCTCCATCACCGCCGCTGCCAAAGCTAAGGTTTTTCCTCTGTCGTAAAATGCAGGCGCTCCTTTTCCTCAGTTCCGTGAACACTTTCAAGTTTTTATACCGCATAAAGAGCAGATGTGCCCAAATGACTTTCTAATTTGCGTTCTTCTGGCGAAGGCTCCGTGTAATGAGCCTTTAGTGTATTCGCATTTTTAACCTGGAAATTTTTGGTTGTCCTGAAATTCAGGTGAGTTTAGTTGTTTCCAGGCACTTAAGCTCGACACGCTCGATATCACATTTTTACGCGCCTTCAGGCATAGTTCTTTGAGACATCATAGACCGCTGACTGCATATCTAGAGTCAGCAATTAAAGCTGTTTAAATGCACTAATCGGCTTTTCCACTGCAAGGTTCATGCGCTCGCGGACGGAAATCAAATTTCTGGTAGCCAATCAGCTCACAGATGTCCACTGCGGCCGGCTGCTGTCGCCTCTCTATAAGATGTGAAGTGTTAATTGGGCCCTGCGGAGAACCCTATAGCTTTACAGTTTTATTTGAAAAATAATTGTCCCCCATGTCTTTCATCACAATTATTTATTTGCTGAATTTGCTTCAGGAATGCAGGAAACAAATGACGGGACAGCAAATTAACACGAGTGGCTTTCTTATCTGGAATTCATTCTATCGAGTCGTTCGGTTATCTTTAAAAGTAAGCAAAGGTGTAATTGAAGTATGAACATTCAGGTAAAATCACATTATGGCTTTTATTGTTTTCGTGTGTTTTTTCTGCTTTACAAAACCGGAAACAATTATCCTGGAAAGCAAAACATGAAGCTGCCACAGCAGTTATTTCGGTGGCACTCACTCAAGCGGGTATAGGTTGACTAAAGAGTATATTAATTAGCCACATGGACGACATGCAATTAATTGGCAAATTGACTGTTCTCGCCCTCTTTATTCCTCTGATCTTTTCGACCATCCTTTCACGCTGTTGTCCGAAAAGCCGTTTTGTTCCGGAGGGTTATGGCGCAATAAAATAATAATAATAATATTAATAATTGGTTTTTTGGGGAAAGGAAATGGCGCAGTATCTGTCTCATATATCGTTGGACACCTGAACCGCGCCGTAAGGGAAGGGATTAAGGAGGGAGTGAAAGAAGAAAGGAAGAAGAGGTGCCGTAGTGGAGGGACCACCTGGGGATCTTTAACGTGCACTGACATCGCACAGCACACGGGCGCCTTAGCGTTTTTACTCCATAAAAACGCAGCCGCCGCGGTCGGGTTTGAACCCGGGAACCCGACCGTGGCGGCTGCGTTTTTAGGACGGCCGTTTGTATTCAACCGGTGCAGTAACCAAAACGAAAACTTGTGAGGAAATGTTCGTTCGATAATGTGACCTGCTCGTATTGTTTCTTTACAATATTCTTTACTTTAATTTAAGGAGCTCATTTATATCGGAGCTCTTTTCAGAAGGGTCAAAAACTGTCCTATAAAAATTAGGAAAACATACCATGCCCGTTTTACAACCGTTCAATGTTCTGCCATGCGACAGCACCCGCTATGGTGTGTGAATGGGCGTTGGATGTCGACTTGATCTCTCCAAATTGTGATTATTTCTTTTTGGGGGAGTGTGTGATTCCTTCTCCTGTTCAAGTTTTTGTATTGCACTGTAAGTGTCATTTTTCGCTTGATCTGAAAAGGGAACCGCGGAGACGGCAATGTACAAAACGCAGAAAAATAACCTAATGGCAATGTCGATTCCCCACAAATTTCGTTCATTCAGTGAAAGAAGTCCGAGGCATGTCCTTGGTTAGAATCCAGTATCCACATCACCGAGAGAAAACGCAGTATGCGTCAAAGAAAATTTACGCCTGTTGTAATTTGCAAATCTACAGGAACGGGTGCCTTGAGTGCCGTTACTTTTACTGTAAGTGAGTTTTTCCTTTATCATGAAAGATTTCGTATACGGGACGAGTACGGCATAGCGACGATCAAAGATGGTTTGCTGGAGATGCAGCTTTTTTCTTCTGCAGAAAAGCGGGATTAAGAAACAGATGCCGAAAATCACTTTAAACACAGAGGAAATTAAGGTAGTTTGCATTGCCTCATCTAGCAAATTTTGTTCTGAAATAAAAAAATTGGGGGTCAGTTATCGGCGTAAGCATCAGCTGAGAGCTCTAGATGCATTCGTTTAGTGCTCTCTCTTAAACTGCCATGGTGGATTGAAGGTTGAAGGTTGCGTACTGAAGATTGCTATTGCTAAACCATTTCTGGCGAAGGGTTGTATGAAAAAATTAATATAAAATAAACAGATCGACAAGTAAATTATATATTCACCAGGCATAGATGATACCTGTGCGTGGCATTCTATAAACCACCGAAATGAATGTCCTCGTTGAGTGCTCTTGGAAAGTCGTTGCGTTCGGCTTGCACATTCGTGAACAACGAAGGATAACATTCTTCCTGGAAAACGCCATAGCATTTAAATCCCATTCTCTATGTAGATAAGTTCATACTAAACAACTTCAGAGCATTTATCACAGCTTGCTAGCTTAAGGCTTGAACTGCGCACTTTCCCATTCATTTTTATCTTTGATATTTAGGTAAAAGTAGATATTTTAGCCCCTGTATATTTTTCTTTGCCTTTGCGCACGCCATCTGAAATCTACGTGACTAAGTTCACTGAGAGCGCGTTGACGATGCAAAACTGTCGCGTCTCTTCCTGATTGCAATAGCTTGCTAACCCTTGAATCAGATAAATCTGATGCTATCGTCCAGAGAGAAACCACTATACAAAAGGGGAAAATCAACCATTCATTCATTCATTCATTCATTCATTCATTCATTCATTCATTCATTCATTCATTCATTCATTCATTCATTCATTATTTGTTGCATATCTTGCGGAATACAAAGAAACCTTGATGGACCCATAACCATTGGCTAGTAATGGGTCCATAATCAACATAGGATACAAAATAAATGCAGCACACGAACAAGTGAAACAAGAAATACAATCCATAACACAATAACTCATAACATGCTTAGTTTATACAAATATGAATATAAAGTCACTTATCATTCACATTATCTCTGGAAAAAAGAACCTCTTAAAAGCAGGAGTTAAATTAGAGGCTTGTTTTATGTTTAGTGGCAAAGAATTCCAAATAAGAGCTCCGTTAAATTCTAAGAGCCTTTTTCCGTACCGGTTCTGACATGGAGGTAGATTAAAATTTTGGTTTGTGGCAGTTCTGCTTAGTAACAGAAGCGCCGAGCGATAAGCAAAGACTTCATTACTCCCAATCATGTCGTTCCTCAAAGATGTGCATTTGACGTGGGCACTGTTGCCGCCTAGCAACTACGCTCTGCTAACCAGCTTTTATTCAGGCAAAGAGCACTTAAAGAATCTTATGCAAAATTGGCGAGAAGATGATAAAACTTTTGACTAACTGGTTCCCTATAAGAGAATGCCATTACAATTCTCCGAAAGTGGTTTCATCACCAAAACGAGAATTAAAACTTTAGTTTGAAGAATTGCTCCTTTATACTCGCCGCTCTGAATTTTTTTTTTGTAAGTCCCGTGAGGCGTTTTGAAAAAAAAAACAAAGCTAACTTTTAACGTTTTGTTTACTAATTATCAGAAACAGCTGATATATGAAAAATTCTCGGGCTGATTTTTATGTCTAGGACCTACGATTTTTGCTTTATCTCGTGGTATTCGGAACGTTAATGGTGGAAGTCATGCAAGGTTGCTGTTTGCAGTGCGCATCAATAAATTGGCTTTTGAAATCCTGTCTCTAGAAAGGATTAAATGAAATTACACCGCCATAAAAACACGTGCTGAAACTTTTACACATCATTTTCGGGAATACAGTGTAGGGCCTGCCTCACATAAACAATTTAGGAGCAAAAAGCTTCACGAATTTTTCGCATTGTAAAAATTGTCAGGCGAGAATTGGGGGCCTGACACAACACACCTCTTCGACGCCTTTATGCTTTCGTGTTAACGTGCCTTGCGCAGATGTTTATATTATGGGTGCGTGGTGTATGATTTAGCGGGACCATCGTACTCATAATAATCGGATCCAGTGCACATCTCCAGTTCGCGAATTTAAGCTGGTGGATTCGGAACCTCTCGCATTAATAGCCTCTACATAGGAAAAAATGAACCGCCATTTGAAGGCATTATAACGATGCTTACATAAAAGTTTGATATCTACCGAAACATAGTATTTATACCCCATGGTCAGAAAGTGCACATCCAGAGCACTGTTTGACTTAAAACCAATTTGATCAGGTTTTCGTGGCTGCACATTTAGTAGGAATGCTAAAAAAATTAACATATTAGATGCCCTTCCTGGCATTGTCCCCAGAAAACAGAACATCCTGAAATGGCACACTCGATTTGTGACTTCACTTAAACACAATTCCATGAAAAGCAAACCCATACATGAGGAAATATTACATAAAAATGCCCCGAAAATAAAAGTATTTACTGATACTGAAACTTGCACCGGCACCTCGGAAACAGCAAAGGACACTTAAATTCCAGTATTAAAAGGCAAATTGGAATATAATAATATAATTGCCAAATTTTGCATCGATTTATCTCCTGAAGGTGCTGTCTGTGTCGGTATCCGTAACAAAATAATAACTGATAGAATGAAAGCACCATTAACTGTCCTGATTTCCCCGGCGTAGTCACGAAACTGCATCCCAGGAGCACAGTTCAACCTTTGGTAAGAAACAAAACAAAGATAAAGGTGTTGCTGGATCCTGAGTAACGTTGTGGTAAGCGGCAACGAGATAACCGACACAAGTGCTGCATGAGCTGGCAGTGATGAAACCATAAAAAGTGAACGTGCACATTAGACCGTGTGAAGTTAACGCACAGTCAATTGAAGGACAAATGGAAACCGCTTTAGGATAATGAATTAACGAAAACTCCTGCGTGAAGCCAATTTCGACAGAATAAAAGTCACGCAGGAATCAGTAACAATTCATAGTAGTTGAATTTATTTGAATTGAATTTTTATTTTCTAGATAACACTGGAAGGCTTTCAGGGCTAAAGGCTGCTCTGGGTAGCAGCTTTTTCGTTGCGCTTTTATTATGTTTTATGTTAAGCTCTCTTAGCATTGAACACAAAATCCTTACACATCGCTTGTTACTGAATAAACAAGACAAGTGTTTAACGCGTAGAGAGGAGCTCACAGTTAACCGCTTTTTATTTTCTTGGAAAAAATATGAAGCCCTGAGCAGAAAACACTTTTTGTGGGCATTTGGCCCATCTCTTTCGGCGTATAAGGACGCGTACGAGGCACCCAAGAGATTGGAGGCGTTCTGGTGTGGGCAAGTGCACCCCGCTGCACTCAACCGGCAGCCCCATTGCGCACGTGAAGCAGGCCCCAAGACGCCAGCGCGTTGGACTTGCACGTGACCCCTACTGCGCCAAGCTAAGTCGCAATCAAGCGGCATGCCGGGCTTTTTCGGCCCGAGCGCTTCGGCAGAGTTTGACTAGTGTTCCCCCGAGGGTGTATTCCTGCTCAAGTGAAGGAAACTTTGCGTAAGTGTACGTGCAAGCGTGGTATTTTTTTCCTGTACTCGGCTGGGTACGTTTTGTTTCCTCGCCGTAGCGGCAGTGGTAGCCTTGTCCCTCGGCTGCCCTACAGGGCAGGCTTTCTGCGCGTGCAACCGTTTTCCTTGACTTCGCTCACTCCTATCTCTTCTGCATACAACCACAGGTTGACGGTATTTGGTTGTCCCAATCCGCAAGATCGCTCGAATTCTTTTGGACTGTTTGAAGTAAAACAGTTCTTTTTGTTGCTGCTGGTCGTTCGTCGCACGGAGCGCGGCTCATGGGCCCCCTGAGTTAAGGCTGACGTTTTTGTTTTTACTATATATGGGCCGGTTTTGCCAAAGATAGTAATTAAGTAAACAGGAAAATTTGGAGGGAGTAAATGTCCTAAACTGTAAACGCTGTCAGCGCGCCCCATTTAACAAAAGAGACATTTTTCACCTCTTGGATGGCACATCAGCGCCTTAAGTGCTTGTGTGGCATTATACACAACAGAACACATAACCTTTGAATCACTGACTATGAAGTATAGATTGTATGAAAGGTCTTTGAGTGTTGAGGTACGACTGAATGTGTTGTTCTTAGTTCATGTCAGCTAATGGCAAAATGTTTAGCATGGCAGCCTGCAGCACTCACATTGTAAACTACTCTGTAGGTAGCATCATATATCACCCGTAGCATCAAGCTGAGAGGTAAAGTAAAAGGACGGAGAAAGTGGCTGCTGATTGACAGCCATAGCAACACCGCAATCTCAAGAGCGCTGCTTATAGTTTCCCTGAACACTCTGGCCTAGTAATGTTAGCAGGACTTTCGCGCTGTTGGTGTCATTGATAAGCTGTTTGATGATGATTATGGATTTTTATGGCGCAAGGGCAGCTATGGCCAAAGAGCGCCATGTCACATGGTATTTTTTCTTTTTCTCAAGGTGGGGTCAGAGACCCATTTCCCAAGCATTTCACCCTAAATAAGCCGAGCACCAGACCAGGGGAAAGCTTGTACCCATTGTATCACCGGTGGGTACCCGGCGGCACTGGGGATCGAACCCCGCACCTCCCGCATACGAGGCGGATGCTCAACCACTTGGCCACCGCTGCGGTGATAAGCTGTTTGTTCACTGTAATTACACACTAGCTCTTTTACCTCTTCTTGCACTTTGTAATATAAGTAAACCAGATGAAGAATAGAAAATAAGTATTGCCCCAAATTGGCTACTTCATAATTTAAAAAACTCTGTGAGAACTGTCATTGGGTGCAAACTTCAAGTGGCAGCGGCTTCTGCTTGCTACTGGCACTACCTGCACTCTGCCTAACATTAAGAATTTCCGGTGGCCAGGCGAAGGTCCGCTGAATTTGCCTTGCCGCTATCGCCGCTATATCTGTTGTGTCCGGACCCGTGGAGTATCTGTTACGGGTCCAAGTTGGACTTATTTTTGGAAATGTGACGGGAAGTTTGAAGGATGCGTCACTCCCGCCACCGGTTGGCCCGGTGTTGCACCACCTCCGGGATCGGCCTTGTCTTTACCTTGTCTTTAGCGCGTCTTTGCTATCCTGTCTTTCTATCTCATCTTTCGACCCGCCGCGGTGGCTCAGTGGTTAGGGCGCTCGACTACTGATCCGGAGTTCCCGGGTTCGAACCCGACCGCGGCGGCTGCGTTTTTATGGAGGAAAAACGCTAAGGCGCCCGTGTGCTGTGCGATGTCAGTGCACGTTAAAGATCCCCAGGTGGTCGAAATTATTCCGGAGCCCTCCACTACGGCACCTCCTTCTTCGTTTCTTCTTTCACTCCCTCCCTTATCCTTTCCCTTACGGCGCGGTTCAGGTGTCCAACGATAAATGAGACAGATACTGCGCCATTTCCTTTCCCCCCCAAAAAACCAATTAAAAAATTATCTCATCTTTCCACTCTCCTCCTATCTGCACGTGGTAGCGATTGTGGCTCGGCTTGAGCCAGTGAGCAGGCCTGTGCAGTTTCTTTTCTTTCTTCCCGGCAGTAACAGACAGACAGATCTCTGTTGCGCAGCCTTCGTTGTCGGCTATACCTCATCTCTCATTCATTGAGTTGCTCGACTATCTCCTTAATATTATTTCTCTGTTTACATATCTATTATTCAATAATAATTTAATGTTTCTCAGTCTCTTATTTTCAGTTACACTGCGGTAAGCTATTTAAAGCATTTGAAGTTGCCTCTCAAGTGTTGGCTCGTTCTCCGATACCCCTGCCCCGCTAGGGCTTTCTCCATGCCACAAAATTTGTTGCTACAGAGAGATAGCAGCGAAAGTCTATCGCTCAACTTTCGTTGCATATAACGTGGAATCGGTGCGGCTACGGCGCTGTGAATCTTCACGTTGGTCGGCGGCGCTAGCAAATGGTGCTAACTATAGACACTTCCGTCGACGAAAGTTTCTTAATATAAATGAGTTATGCTGAATGGAGCGTTTGGGCTGTTCTTGAAGATTTAAAAAACTTGAGTAAAATAGACCGCCTAAAATTAAGAGCACGTTTTGCGTCTGCTCTTGAAACACTGAACGAAGACTGAAATGCTTTAACTGTACTATTAATTACTAATACCCTCTTAATGACCAACGGTTGAATCAAGATTGAACGTCGTACAGGTGTTCGCCAAGGTGCCTGCACTACTCACACCTATGGCCACAGGTATTGAATCCTTGTATTTATATTGCGAGGATGCTACCTGCTACCTTCGGATGTGTTCGAGCGTTCTCCCTGACCTCGGCTGCACTGCTTGAAAAGGCAAGTAAACGATCATTAATATCATTTCGCGTTGTACTAAATTTAATAGAGCTCTAAAGTAAGCTCGCAACTCACCTCCTAAACAATTATAAATAATGAACAATAAAAATATATGGGAAGCGTGGTTATAATGCAGGGCCTGGAGATACTCAGGTCAAAAAGCAGCCGTCCCAAGTGCACCAGTGAAAAGCTACCCCGAAGCGTGCATCCTGATATGCAAGGAAGAATTACCACAAGAGGAGGTGTTATATGGTATGCAAATAAAGAATAGAAATTAAAGATTGAAGTTACGAGACATGCCAAATGCAAGAAACTTGACAAGCGAGTGAATATTCAGTAAAGAAAAGAAGAAATAGGGTTCTTCAAAAGTTGGGTTTTTCTAATAGTTTGCTTTATAATGCGACACTTACGCAGCCCTCAACATTCGTATATGTTCTGCTCAATTCGCGGTGTCTGGCACTTTGGGATATGTCCTGGATGCATTCGTGAGCTTTTTTTGTGCAATTATCCCATTTTTTTAGGTGTGCCACTTATTGCTGCTAAGCACTACGTCTTTTGATCTTTTTAGAGTGATTTAGGAAGCAATACTACACGTTATTCGATCAGAGAAGCCTCACGTCCTTCATAGTCTGCAGTTTGGCTCTTGCTGTATGTACTGCTGCTGATGATAATTTTATGAGGTTGAAAAAACTTTACCAGGGTAATACACATCGAAAACTCTTACTGTACCTATGACCGCAAACCTTGTCAAAAGTTTGTTCTTCTGCGCGCACTTTATTGAAATTACATAAAAATGGCCTACAGGCAGGCTGAAAACTAATGTATGAAATCTCAAAATCAAGAATATTTAACCTGTTAAATATGTGTGGGCTCAAATATCTTCGATGAAAGCAAAAGCTCAAAATATCGTGGTTAGTTAAACACACATCACCGACTTTATTAAATTAAACTGCAGCCAGCAAAAATGATCTGCATGCTTGATGTACAGCGCCTTTTTTATAGTGCCTCTACAGCAGGAAAGAGAACATTTCACATATTTCTAATACAAATCTATCTGGCTGCCTCAACAACGTTTATTTTTCAGCCTTTCTTCGAAAGCGACACGTCAGTTAAGTTCAGTGAGGTCATTAACTTGCTGTAAAAAGCGACGAGAACTGTCGCTCCATATGTTCATGATTTCTACTGGTTACTCACTCAAGAAATGGTTGGTACAGCACGGGATTTTTTTTAAAAAAAAGAGAGATGAGAAGAACGATGGCCAGTAAAAAATAATAAATTACTTGCATTAATATATTTTTTCTAGCTCTAGTGGTATGTTCTTCTCAAGAAAAGCTTTAAACATACTTCAACGAGGCCACTTACCTTCACTCCGTGTGGCTAGGGCATTAGCTAGTTAGGCTACTAATTTCACCATGTTATTTGCTTCTAAAAATGACTGGCGCGAGCAAAATGTATTAAAACAGCATGAAATGCACTGCGTGATAAAAAAAAGATAATTTATTGGCAGCAATGCAAGAAGCATCGGTTTTACTCTTGTACAACAATATGACTTGAACATTTCTCTAATCACAAGGGAGTTAAATATTCGCCAGTTCACCAACCTGCCATTTCTCTTTGCTATAGCAACAGCTCTTCTTCAGTGATTTTTTTTTAATCTTTAACTTGTCGGCTCGCTCTCACTGTTGTAATCAGTGTAAAGGGCCTTATCTCAAGCGAGTCCGCGCACACATACGCCCTCATAATCGGATGGCTGTGCTTCGACACTGCCATAAGAAGGACCAGTTTTACAGCTTATGACGGCCGTTCTTCAGAATGTTCACATAGCTTGAGGGCTATATAATGCTGCAAACGGAGACTTCTTGAAGGCGGAAAGTGCAAAAAAGAATAAAAGTTGTTTTGAAAGCCAAAGAGTGAATCGAGAGCATCGCTGGAAAGAATTAAGAAATCGAAAGTTACGTCAACGTGAAGAAACAAAAGCAATATCTGAGGAGAACACCTTTATTGATAACAAGTACTCTGTCTGGGGAGAGGAGAAGGGCCAGTACATATACGCGTAGAAAAAAACTAAAGTGCAATGCAAAGAAATGGAGTGCAAGTAGCGTGCGATTTAGCAAACTGAGGTCTTAAAAATAGCAGCACAAATACATATGCGGTACGTGCACTGCATGCAACGATAAAGTTAACGATCGCCTTCTGGAACAGCAGCTGCTGCAAAGTGTTCTGGGGAGTCTGGGTTCATTCACATCGTTGTGTCACGCTAAACAGTTTTGAAATATAGCACGACCACTGTGGCGAATGTCAGTTGCAGTGTGGAGCATTAACTTTTACACATATAAAGATAGCAGGTTTCCGCGAAATTGCAACCGAGATTGCTATATAGTGCAATAAATTAAAGGCTCGCCGGCCTGGTCAATGAACGGCAGTCTTAAAGAATGCTCTCAGAAGGAAACGCGTCTGGCTCGCCGTTAGTGAGAACAGTTTAATAGCGAATACAGCACAGCACTTTGAAGTTTTACTTTGATACAAAAATTAGTGTGTAACAATAATTAAGACAAAAAATTAAGAACTCTGGCTGCACAGCTTAACTATGCACTTGAAATGAGCAACTAAGCTGCGACACTTTATGAGCGGTGTGTACTGAAGACTGAAATACTTAAAGTCGGTAACCTCGGAGGCTTGTTAAGGATCTCTTGTGATAACCGGGGGACAGCATGTAATACCATGCAGAACAAAGACGGTCAGCTGAACCTGGCGTGAGCATCGAGACTTGCACAACTTTAACAGATCCATCGACTGCAGGTCGGTGAAATAGCCATTGCTATTACTGTTTTATATATCGATGAAGCTTAGCTTTTGATTGCAGTTTGTAAATTTCCTTAAAAAAACATTATTCTTATCTAGGTATACCTGGCTTAATCTTAACTGCTTTATCGAGTTTCGTATGCAGCGTGAACAAGATATCAACACAAATAAAAATGAGCTGTAGACGTTTACTTATTAATCCTTCTATTTTCACTGACAAGTGCTGTTAAAGTTCAAATGAAATAGTGAGTACTACAGACGAAGGAAGCGTTTCTTCTTGACGAGAGATGAAATGCACTTACATATATTCATAAGACCTGGCATCTCTTTTGCAACTCACCACTTGGCACAGGTTTAAAACGGAAAGAATACAAGTTTATTAGAAGCTCCACGTCTAGCGCATCCCGTGTGGAACTGTAAGACATTCATTCAGCGCATTTGCGCATGTCCAGAACTACCACTGCTCATTATACATCGTGCATATAAGTATGAGCACTGGCCGTGTTCTGCCTCATTTCTAGTGAGCTACAAACTGCCCTCTTCTTTCCCCTCACAACCCGTTTTTGCCCTAGCGTGTTCCTTATTAATGCGAAAGTATTATATGACTAATCATCTCCAAAACCCGATGTCGCGAAAGAGTGGCGGCGCAAAACCCATGTGACCTGGAAAAGAAAAATAAACTTTCTTCCAAAGGTGTGGTGATTCGAACTTACGACTTTCAAGTTTCGAGACGAGCATGTAACCCCTAAGCAACAGTCCTTTCTTATTTTCTGTTCCGAGTGCAAAAAAAAATTGCCTTGCTCCTTTGTGAACCAAAGTGAACCTAGTATCTGCATTCCCTTGCGACTGTCTGCTAAATAGTACGTGGGTCATTAGAAATAAGAGGAAAAAACATTTTTTTCAATTAAAAATAAATTAAACTAAAAACAATCCTTTCGCATTCAAACCAAGAAAGTAATCTTCAGAGCCCTACGTAATCTGCGTGTTCGTACTAACGATGCGATTTGGGGATGGTCTATGGAGTGCTAAGGCTGACACTAAACAGGGTTGCAGGCATCAGTAACCTAGAATGTCTGCTACACTTAGTGGAGAAAAGATGTAGTGAGTGGAAGAAAGGCAGCAAATACATGAAAGGCTGTGGATCATTCGGTCTTCATTTTTAATAAAAGCTGAGCTTACCGATCTTTGTTTTCGGTCCCAACTTTCAGCTGACCTAATAAGGCTCGCGTGTGGAATGCCTTAAAGAGCATTAACCTAAAGGATAAAGGCTAAGCACAATATATTGTTTAGAACTTGTGCACCAGTTAAAGCTGCATCCACCATTGATATACTCTATTGGCTGTCGAAGTTCTTGGCCGGAAATAGTTTCTTTTAACGATTACGCGAAATCGGCCGTCACTTCATCAAGGAAACAAGCAGTGAGCTGTTTGTACGTGTCAGTGGAGTATCGTGAGCTCTATAGGAAATGAATGACTGGGAGCAAGCTTATATCACTTTTGGTTCTTTGACGTCCCACGAAATCTTAGTTCACGGTTCCAACCCTCTAATTCCTTTACTGGAATATAAGCGAAGCATAGTGCCAATGTATAGTGGTATATTTCTAAGCGTAAACAATAGCAATTCTAATGCTGAACCTCAAATCTTAGTAGAACGCCAGCTCGGTGTGATCTTCTTGATGGCAAGGTCTGTTTACTTTGTTGTTGCTTTGCAGAAAATGATTTTATTGTGGTATCACCGTGACGTCAATTTTAAAATCAACCAATAGTTCGTAATAACTGAGCAGTCCTAATCATTAAAAACAATATACGAGAACGTCATTGCCTCATGTCCATGAACCACCGATATGCATCATATACCCCGCTGTAGAAGACTACTTTCTGGAGTGTCTGCTGACAAAAAGAAGCGCGCATAGTGCCACATTATTTAAGCGAAAAAAATGTACACATTTTCGCGCGAACCATTTTTGTGTGCCTTCTAGATGAATGAAAACCATAAATCTCTTGCTAGGTTCTTTTTTGTAGGCCATGTTATGGCGCAAGATCTAGAGACAGATTGAAATAAGTACGAATTTCATGCCATGCTAGCACCTTGCGCCGGACATACGCCTCTTTTTGGGCTCCTGAGTGCCGCTCTGACGACAGGTACGTGCTCTGCACTCAGCCTACACTGAAAGTCCCTGGAATTCAGGAAGCACTTATCGGCCTGGTCGCGAAAAGCTACAAGAGCGACAGCCAGAAGCGACAAGGGTAGAAAAGAGGCCGGTCTTGTCGTGACTCGCATGCAATTTCTATGATGTTTCTCCGTATGCCATTTATGTTACGGCAGCTCTTGCTTCCTGCTCCATCAGTAAAACTGAGATTGGGTGAATCGCGACATTACTGGATCTTTGCGCCTGATTTAGGTTACCGATGTGGCAAAATGTCGGGCTTTTGCTGCACGCGCTCGTCGGCTACTGTGCTTTATACGAAACTTGAACTAAAAGGAAAGAGAGTTTCAAGCCAGTGGACCGTATTGAAACGAAAGTAATTTTTTTCTAACATGACTTTCGTGTCGGGAACCAGTGTTAAACTACGATGGACACTGAACAAGAAACGGTCCGGCTCTCCTACTACTATTCAACGCCGCAAAGCACAACTGCTAATTTAATTTTTGTATGTATACTTTTTGTTGCGTCTTGTTTCCAGATATTTCACCTGCTTATGTTTTTGAAAGTCTTGCTAAAACAAACGCAATTTGCAGTGATTGTACCAACAAAGTGAGCGATTGCAAAGCTGTATGCATTTTCATTTCTTTGGTAGCTGTTTCTGATAACAAGTACAGGTGCGGGCAAAAGTAACTGGAGCAGTCTATTGTCTTGTGACATTTTTCTCTCGTTGCTAAATTGATATTGCCCGCTATTGTGTGTGAATACTGAAGGGTGACATAGGTTCACCTTCTCAAAAGCAATCAGTATTTTTTCATGTTCCTTGCACACGTGATTGCACTTGTAGCGGAATCGCGGGCTGCGTTTCTATATGTTCAACGGTAAAAAAGAACTGCGACAAGAACAGGACGTAGAAAGAGAAGTGGACAGGACAAGCTGTAAACAGAAACTTGGGTTTATTGAAAAGAACGTGGTCCAGCAAAAGTGTGCGCCTGGGCAAACCATATCACAACAAAGTAAGGTGAACGTCCGTGGCAGGATTCAGGCAATATGACTTTGAACACTGATGAAAAACAAAGGCAAAAGGCAAAAATAAAAACGCGTACCTATCTCATCATGAACCGAATCTCTTTATCTAGAAGAGCCGCAGAAGGCTCGCTAACCCATGTGTCTGCTCCAAGTTTGTGCATGCATGCCGCTTCTAATATTTCCCTTCACAGCCTAGAGTTTCCGTTCCCGATGACAATAGCTTTCTTCAGCTCGCGGTAGCACCCTTGGTAGTTCCCGCAATGTTTTTGCCGATTGGCGCCATTGGCTTATTTCCAGGACTGAAAGTGCTGACGCAGCCTCTCGTTTAAGCATTGACCCGTATGGCAGACGTAAACTGCTGATGCAGAGGAAACCGTTATACCTCTCCTCTGTGGCACAGCGCAAGTACTGGTGCTCGTGCTTGGCGATACAAGCAACCTTGCGCTGATCACCTGCCACGCGCCTACGCAGTTCAGATAGCTTGCACGTGGCTGAAACAACGATCCGAATACATAGCTAAGCCGCCAGGTTCTTCAGGTTGTAGGCCCCTTGCGCACATAAGCAACTCCTAAAGGACCTTGGTTCAAAGAGGCCGCTCGCAGCTGCCCGATCACCATGTTCCTCAGCTTCCACATCCGCCATTCACTGATTGCCTGAGAAGGGGTAGCTAAAAGTCCGACTGCTGTATCTTAACTACTTGGCCCTGAAAACTTTCTCCTGCCTTGTGCTGGCCGGACTTTAAACGCGCTGATCTCAAACAGGTGATAGCTATGACTCTCTTGATTGGCTTTGAGTGGGACGGAAAAAACGGTGAGATGGCCTTCTTGGAACGCGGCTTATAAGGGCAGCGCTCATGTTCATTTCCGTTAAAAGAAAGTTGCAACTATAAACAATGTATGATCTTTCCATGCTGCTGTTCAAGAGCGAAATTTAAGCGTTGTGATCATTGCTTAACAACATCTATCACGTCTCCGCGACACGGTCACATTTCGCTTCGCGGTCTACATTAAAGGATAAAAAAATTATCAGCTTATCTAAAAAATATTTTTACACCAAGATTGGTGACGTCAAGGTGATTGTGAACATGGCGGTAAAACCTGAAAAGGTAAATTTCAGAAAGGATGGGCGCAACACAAGAGCTCACGCAAATGCGCTACCTTTGGCTGTACAGGTTGTATTTGAATTCAGCAAAGGGTGCACAGAGGTAGCATCTTAACAGCTAAAAAAAACACCGCTAAAGATGCCGCTGTGTTTCTGGAATTCCACGACGCCAGACAAATCGATGAGTTTGCTGACCGCACGTAAAAGTTCATCGTGCGGCACGGAGTAGAGGAAGTCTTCAATGTCTAAAGAAACACTGAAATACGCCCCGATGACACCTGCCTTGTACGGATCTTCAGGAAGGAGGCTGTTGAGGTTCTTCGTGAGATACTTGCTTAGGACCGCGTGCCAACTACATCTGCCGGTGATTATGGGTCTAAGAGGGCACACGTCCTTAGGCCTATTTGCGGAAAAGAAGAGTGTCGGGGCATTTGCTTTAATAAGCTTCATTTGAATGTACAATGTTTGAAGATCGAAGTGTAAAAGCAGGTTGAAAGCAAGTTGCTTGGTCTTATTTGGTTTTTGCCTTGTTTTCTTCAAACTCTTAGCAACTGCTTTCAAAGCTCTCTCAGGAAACTGATTCGCTTGGCAGTACGGCGAACTGACCTTTTATGTCGGAGAGGAGCAGTGTAAGTTGTTCCCTACGCAACTCTTCGGCACCTCCGCTTAGTACAGTCTAGCTGTGCGAGGTTCGAGGAAGACACCTCGTTACTACATCCATACAGTCGAAATGGCAGCGTTTTTGTTTCTCTTCGGGTGCCTTGCCCGCTATGCCTTCTCCTATGCCTTGCCTTGTGCCCTTGTCCGCTACCTATGTCCGCACCTGTATGTTATCGACGGGCAAACGGTTCTAAACGGAGGACAATGCGATATTGTACGCTGTTCAAGCGCAAATAATATTCTCTTTTGGATGCTTTTACTCAAATATCTTTAGCATGAGGCATCTGAACAAGTACGGTGTAAGTCTGGAATCATACAGCGTAAGGAAATTTTAGTTACAAGCTTAAAGCAGTAGTATTCTCCGCAGAAACAAATGCATACGACCTTACAAACAGTCCACAAAAAAATTTGCTGAAGAATCTTCGCAGGAAGCGTACTTATCTAAACATAAAATTGTTGTCTGTTCATATATTGTGTTATAGAGTTCAGGATTCAGGTCGAATCTACATCAAAAGTTGGCAAATGACAACCTCAACTGGAACTATTGATGAAAGGTAAGATTTCAGCTAAACGTGCGCCTAAAATGCTAACCCTAACAAACATAGAAAAGAAGCGGGAGGAATTCAATACAAAAATTAGCGTGCCATTTAAAAGAGCTAACTTTTTTTTTGTAGAACAATGGAGACACTATTGGGAGGGGAACAGCTCCGACGTTCGACATTTATTCTTCAACATTGTCGGTGAAGATCACAGTTCAACATTTGCTCCACATTTATATTTTTATATTGTCTCTTTATGCTCTGAGGGATGCTTGCGTCCCCTATATTACAATGTATTCCGTTAAATAGTAGTGGTCTTTCCTGAAAAATCATTTATGCACAAACCATTTATAGAGTGGAGCGAAGACATGCGTTGAATATCTTTTCCACTGTATGACTTAACGTATTAGCATATCACTGGGCCTTTCAATTCAAAATTTATTTAGCGGAACTCAAATTTCAGGGTCGCCTCATCAAAGGAATGCGGCGCTGAACCCAAACTGGGAGGCCTAGTCCTACAGGACATCGATGGATACAATGCGGAATCATGCTTTTCATGGCGCACCTGATGAGCCTTTCGTTTAAGGGCTTTTGTAGTCACGTGACATCTCTTCTTGCCTCCGTTATGAGACCGATTTACATCATTTAGGTTTATCTTCGATACGAATGCCAAGACGTAGCAGATAATCTCTAGCAATACGCTGGAAATGCTAGGTCAATTCCTTGTTCATGGTGTCAAGCTTCTCTCTTAACTAGTCTAACGGACTCACACTTGAAATACTGTGCCGCACGACTAATCGCCCAGTTATCCGTCAATATTTTTCTCAGTTGTTCTCTCCTCGAGACACATATAATTCTACTAGAGCATGGACAGAACGCAACTTATTGAACACGTCCTTGTTCTGACGCACGCATGCGCAGTGTGTCCCTGTAATTAGACGCCTAGGCTGCTTGCTTCATCTGCTCGGCAGCGAAACTCCTTTTGACACGTCTCTGGTGCCGTCAGATATTGTGATATCCAGGCTATGTCGGCAGCAAGCTGCTGCGTATTCCATGAGATAGATACATGGCTCCATCGACGGTATAGCGCAAGAGTCTCTTTGGTCTGACTCGATGTTGTTGTTGTTGTCGAGTGCGTGGGCAGATTTCTATCCCATATAGACACCATTGTGAACAGGGAAGAGAAAAGCTGGATGAGAGGTTCTTTTTGGGAGACTGCCACTGCACAGAATAATAACACTGTCCCTGAGGATAAATCCCGACTCGGTGAAATGTCTAGCGGGCTCTTTTCTGCAACGACAACCAGTGTGAGAGCAGACTACGTGACAAAGGCATCCGCTCGACGACATTTGGTTATGAAACACGTCGGCTCTACGAAGGAGAAGAAAGGGTTTCAGATCTTGTTCCCTTTGGGCCTGTATCCTACAAACAACAAAAGCGCTCAGCCCTGAATATCCTTCATGGGAATAAAACTATGCACAATATTTCGGGGTTTTTGGTGGCGGTACTGAAAACTTGCGTCTGAAACGATTAACCTTTTGATTGTTTACTTTTGTCATCGTTACATTCTGTTGCTGAGAAGGAGCTTATCTTTACTTTTGTTGAAACTTTCAGTACATGCTAATGTTACAAATATTTTATAAACCAGGTTATGTTCATTTGCAAGTTGAATAAGATTTTATCTGTGAATTGAGGAAGACACGATGCAACTGTGGAATTCGTCATGACAGTGTTGGGGAGGCATCCAGAAAGGTACAGGATTTGATTAGCTTATGTCCTAACAGACGCGCAAAAGAGACCGCACAACGTTGTTTCTTGGGGAAAAAGTTTTCCTAAATGGTTTTTCGTGGCTACTAATTTTTTCGGGAAACTATGCAATCCTAAATGTTAAGCCACCACTGGTTGCGCAACAACTGCAAGAAAAAATTGCATGGATGAATGTAAAAAATGAGCAACGTGCTTATAGGGTAACTCCTTGCATCACTCCAATCTCACGGCTTCGGTGGCAGCTTTATGTGACATTCGAATTTAAAAGTAACTTGCGAATAATTTCAAAAGAGTTAGCTTCTAGGATGTACGTTCAAAAATAATTTATGTAGAGTCACCATTTCTCGCCGAATTCTCATGCCCGCTGTTCCCCTATAAATGCTTACGATCCGGCAAGCAACCGGATGCCATTCTCAGCTTCAGAAGACGCCCTTTCAGCTGCGAGGACAAAGAAGCAAATACGCTGTTATCAAGGATGGTTTGTGCACTGCTTGTCCAAGAATCATATGCGCTCTTTTTGTTAGCAACAGCATATGCGAATGCGTGGTACAATGAGGAAAATGAACCGCGTATGTCACACCAAAGTTGATGCAAATTTAGCAACAAAAGGTCTGTGCAATCACGCTCTAATTTGCTAAGTGTCGCCGCATAGCAAAGGGGGTAGATCTTCACTAGCGCGTTAAGACAGACCGCGACTGTCCTTGGACCTGAGCCTTCGCAGCCGTGGCTGCGCGACAAATTCTTCCTCACAAGGGGAGCCTTCGGGAGAACACATTAACCGGGATGTGGGCGGTGCCATATTCGGTGCCAGCATTCTGATGCATGTTGTGAGGGTCTGTTGCGGTACCGCCGCGGGTTAGTGTCAGCCCTGACCTCAACAGGAAACACAGGTTGCAGGGTTGTTATTGTGGTGTTGTATGGCGCCCGTAGAAAATGAAGACATTACTTAACGGATGCGTTCGAGAGAGATGCGCGGAGGTTTGAGCAGTGTGACTTGGTGGACATGTTCACGGCAGCGCAGTGTATCCACTGGAAGCCGGCACATTCAGCATGGGTTGAAGTTGCTTGTAATGGCATTACAGTGATTGGGAGGTGAAGTTCTTGAAGCAAGGCTTGAACATCAGCCGTCATGCTGTCACAGATGCCGCAGAGTATAAAGAATTGGGAAATTATATTGCTATTGACCACAAATGTTTACTTTTTGATGAACAACAGCATCCTCTAATATTAAATTGCCAAGGAGGTAAAAAAAAATTACCATGTCAGAAGTTCTACAACCAGCGGAATCAGATTGAGCGCTCGCTGCAACAAGCATATTTTAAATACCGCGCAGAAAGTTCATAAAGAACGAGGTCAGCAGAAAACAGTGGAATACATTAAAGACTGAAAAAAAATATTTACATCCCTTTGGCGCAGTGGATGCCTGTGATCGCCGATTTTTGGAAAGAACATATGCTGCGCATTTAAGGAATCTGTATGGATGGTGTGGTTGTAGCATTTATCACCTTTCCCGGTATTTACAAGACTTGCGTGTACGGTCGCCTAAAAATTAAAATTTTAGGCGGAAGGACTTGGCTTAGGTGCCGTTTCTTTTGTTGCTTCTATTGCTTTATTTATATTACAAGCTTATAAGATCATTTTGCAGATTTTAAAATCACTTAGTTTCATACTGAGAAGCAGCACGCAGAAAAAGACCTGAAGCGTGGTTTAGTGATGGGTAAATTCCAAGCTTCCCAGCATTTGACTTTATAGCAGGTCTACAGCGAGGCCTTCAAGTAAATAATTTAAGTCAAATACGAGGGTTTGGCTGAAAAATTTTCTACATGCATCACGGCGTAGCAATGCCGTATGCACTCCGTGGAATCTACTTTTTAATAAAGAAGCACCGTTATTCCGAGAAGTGCATCATTATTACAATATTTTCTTCACAAAATATATAATCATGATTTCAGAGGCAGATCTTCCTGGTACTGCATAAAGAGTATTATTCTATGTCATGTTATGACCTTGATGTGTGCGTAGGCAATTTCGACTTCGTTATAACAGAAAAGGCTGCACCTAAATCTATTTTGAATACAGCAGATGGCGAAAATATGAAAGCAGGGGATGCTTAGGGAAAAGTTTTAATAAAACTCTCAAAAGGGCCTTGGCAATATACTTTCGGGCGCTGAAGGGTTAATTTACGCTTTATGAAAGCATATGCATGCGACAATGACACAAGTAATCATTTAGAAAAGAGCACGAAAGGTTTTACTGACGTCAAGAACAATTTTTTTTTCTGCAGTTACAACAAAACGCATCCAACAGTTCTTTTTTTCTAGTATTTCAGATCGTTCTGGAAAACACGCAAGACGTAGTAAAACACAGCGCCAGTCGTCTCATTTACCACCGCTGGCGCCAGACAATACCTTCTACGTAATTTCTTTTAAACTCAATAGGGTGTACATTTTATTACCCTTAATGCTGGCTTTGCTCTATGGCTGAAAGGAGCAAGCCTTCTTATCGTGTACTAGAGGCACTGTTTCAGTTCTGCAGCTATAGAGGCACAGCCTCTATGGTCAAATGTTTAAGCGAATCCTCCAGGGTGGAGTAGATTTGTAATAAGGAAGTAAATACTCATTGACATCCACCCAAGCGCAGCCAAACGGCTGCAAATAAAGCTATACAGTCTTCTCAGAAACATCGAAGCTAAAGAAAATTTCGTCCAGTTCAGGGGTTGGAACGGAGGCCCACCGCTTATCCGGAGCTGTCGCTCTAATAACTGAGCTAACCGGGACGGCAAGCTTATGGAGGGCGAGAGCGAACTGATCAATAACTTGAATTTGGAACCAGTATGGCTCAGATCTTTTGGAGAACCCACCAAGGTTCAGTAAATTTCTAATAAGAGAGAAATAGGTGAATAGCATCGACCCGAGCGCAACAGCACAGCTACAAAGGAATGATGTAAAGCTTTCTCAGAAGCTCCGTAGTTAAAGAAAAACCTGTAGCTGTATATAAAGCTGTATAGCATTCTTTTTTAGCCGTATAGCTGCGCTTGGGTGGATGGCAATGATTAATTTCTTCTCCATATCGCACAGCCTCTATCTCATCACTCCTGTTGTAGGCAGGAGAGAAGTGTATATGCTGCCTTTTAAGCCTTCTAAAGCAGCTGTATAGGCTAAAAATTTGCAAAGGAATGAAACCACATTGTACACTTTTAAGCCGAAAGTATAGCAGGCACTTTTTGTGCCCATTGAGAATATATGTGTTTTAGCCGTTCGTGGTTTTGTTCAGTACGAGGAATACTGATTTATGATCAGATTTTCTGTGCTAGTTAAGAACTGGATTAAAAAGGCATGCACAACAATTTTAGCAATACGAACGTGGCTTGTGAAGTGAAGGTTATTTCAGGCATGGGGGGAAATTGAAATACACTTAAAGAAGAATTGCACACGTCTGCATCCTATAATATTAGGAACAGTTGAGAAAAACTTGTACTAAATAATCGGTTTGGCAAAATAAACTGCTTAAACTGCTTTTATCTAGAGTGTTATAATGACGGCTTGTGAGATTACACTTGCAGCCTTTAGAAAGCTTGAAACATTCAATCAAGGACATTCACTGCATTGTTTTTCACAAATTCATTCAGAGCGGGGCATTATATACTGTGAAATTAACTAATACTTAAAACCAAAATGTGCACTCTTCAGAGCAACCATCCATAAGTGGTTAGAAATATCACTGTTGTAAAAATAAACTTTCACAAAAAAAACACTAATGGCAAAAGAGCCTGGGTTGGTTCCACGAGAAACCAACCCAATCTTTTTTGCTATTAGGAATTAGCCCCAAAAGATCCATGAACGGCGCCACAGAAAGTTCCTTTTGACGAAGTAATACCATCCGCAAGGCCGAGCACGCAGTTTTTTATGGCGTCCAGTGGTCGTAAAGTCAAATGAGGGCCAGGCTGCGTGAGTATCCCCGATTGATAAAGATAAGTTTGGGCTATGTCGTTCTCGAGTTATAAATCTTCCTCGTCCTACAAATGAACAAAAATTACAGCAATTCATAACATGCTGGGGTTTCGACCTTATCCCTCTAACGGAGGCTCGTCATAGGCCGACTGGCTTTTCTTGCTCCAGAGGAGTCCATCTTGTCAGTTGTTTTCAAGACTAGGCGTCCGGTTTACAGCAAGTACGCCTCGACCAAAGTATTTTTTGGTTTGTCTACAGGCGGCTGCATTACTAGTGGAAGGCCGTTTGTTACCTTTTTTGTAATCAATGTGTCTGTTAGTGGGTTAGGAAATCCTATCCCTGTTGCAGCTTATGTCACTAATAATGTGGCCCTAAATACTGGCATAAAATAATGAGATTTGATAACAGAGGCTGCTTTTCAATCCTTCAGTCGTGAAAGATTTGCAAGGCATCCAGGCCGAAACTCTAGCATTCCCAATGACATTTAAATTATATAGACTAAGACAGTTTCTCTTGTCAAAACTTTGGCAAAGTCCCTGAGGCTTCCTTCCCCCTTTTTCACTCCTTGTTTACAATTGCGCCTAAGTCATACAAGGAGATGTCACACAATATTTTGTTAGCAGAGTGAGTGAACAAGCCGCAACTATCTTGAAGGATTATTCCTTTCATGCGATAGATGTTGCAGAAAATTTTTGCTTCCCCCGAATCTGATCCAAGTATTTGTTTCATGGTTTCGTACGAGTGGTGTTTTCAATCAGTCTGCATTCACACTGAGTACTTCGCAAGATTGTATTTCTTTTTCAACAGATACAAACATTGCAGCTAGAGACGAACCTTTTCATATGTGGCGTCAGCGCTGGGAAACATCCTGCCATCTAGGTTTCAGTGCTTCTGACGCTTCGCTTTTTTGTATGGTTTTATCTTATAGGCACCTAACCTCGACTTCCAGCATTCTATCTGCTACGGGAAAGGTGCTCACATTTTCAGGTGTTTCGGAACCCATATCAGGTTTGTTGATGAGGACGGTTGATGTCAGTTATCATGAAGTGATACCTTGCCTGAAGGCGTTTATCTTTTCTTTCCTATGAGTGACTGTTAGAGTTGTACCAGGTTCGTTCCTTTGAATATGACAATATTAGTCATAAATTGCGAAGATTTTAGAAAACTTCAAGCTTTCTTTTCGCATTTGCTGATGTGATGTGGTTAATGTTATTTCCCGAAACTTGGACGTTAAGTTATAGATAATGCAAGGATATTGCTAAGATTTCGTGAATATTACATAAAATAATGCATTACAGTGTGATGACAGCCTCTTTCTAGGCCCATAGTTTGTTCGTGCTTCACAGAAATTATCTTACAGACAGCTTAACCAATGTGCATCCCGATCTTTTCAAATTTTTTTTTAATTTACTGCCGTAATATCTCCCGGGTGTGCGAATACCTACATGTATCTCGATGTTTAGTTCTAAGGTCACCAAGCATAGAGGCGCCCACAATTAAAAGGAGAATTTAAGCTAGTGCTTTAAAGAAATAGGCCTGGACAGAACAAGCAATGTGCGAAGGGCAGATTATCGGTGGTCGCTTAGGTGACGGTTTCGCTTCAAACAGACTGAAAAGAGAACAGGAGGCGGCAAAGAGTCAGGTGGGTGGATGACGTTAGGAAGTTTGTAGTCTGTAGTCTGCGACCCGTGTAGTTTGCAGCTAGTGCAGAAAAGCTTTAATTTTAAGTCAGTGGGTGAGTTTTTTTTTGGCAGTGGTAGAAATGTTAGGGTTTGAGAATGATGATTGAGCTGCACTTGCGCAAGACTTAGGAAGCTGCTTACTGCGAGCACTTTTATTACATTCTTTAAAACAACTAAACGGTCTAAAGCTGACATACTTTCAAGCGAAGCACACTGAAAATAGAAGGATTAAGTTGCAAAATGTGATCGAGGTCGGGGCATGCGCAACGAAGGCTCCTAAACTGCGTCTTTCCCGGGGCTACCACTTGAGTGATGTTGCTCACTGTACCCAGGAAAATACGCCGAAGCGATTAGTTATGTTCCGCGTTCAGATGACCATACGTAAACGTAATTAGCTGAATACGACCAGGTCCATAATTTGTCTCCCTGGTCTGCAGGTGCACTCTAAGGAAGTCGGCAACATCCCGAAAGCATTTGTCTTTACAGTTATGATCACTCTCAAAGAAATAAAAAGAAAATAAACAGCTCAGCGTAGAGGTTCGTGTTGAAGCAGGAAATAACCGGGAATAGAGGAAAATAACTGTCTCCTGTCGCTCACTTATCAATATTTTTTTAAAATTTTGAATGTTTTGCTTATTCAGTTAAAATAAGCTTAGGACCTTCCGCCATAAGTTATCCTAAAAGCGCATATCGCCACTGACGGAGAAATACTTGAACGGAAAGATTTACAATTAAGCTTCCACCTACTGGAGGAACACTCCGCGGTTTCATTCGCAATGCGATACCGCGACAGCTACATTCTCATATACAATTTATACTAACTTATACTAACCAAAGTATCACGTTTCCAAGCGAAAATCTCATATCAAAATTGTGACTTGCTAAACCAGTCATTCTCTACTGCACCCTATTTCTAATGCAAGTTTTCCAACATTTTGACCCTGAGCAGAACTGGCGCCGTTCTAGCTGCATCGAAACTGTGTGCCTTAGTTCGTCATCCTTTTCGGACAAGGTATATTGACAGTCATTACAGTTGCGCGTATTTAAATCTATGAAGTTAAGATCATGTACCGGCGCTTTCGCATTTATAGCCATGTTTTAATAACTGGCAAATGCGAGGAGGATTAAAACTAAATTTTCGTTTCTCTGAAGGGCGTTCGCAAAATAATAAAGCCTCTTAAGATTACGGGATTCGTTGTTGTGAAATGCTGTGTTCGCTTATAATGCACTACAACCATTTAAAATCTGCAATGCATCAAAAAAAGCTCCAATCAAAAAGACAGCCATAATTGAGTCAGCTATAAAGCGTGCTCTTTCTGTTAGGCATTTCTCCAGTGCAAAGAAGCCGACCGCGCGTATAACTGTAAGCAGTTGTCAGTTTAGAGCAATGTCCATTTTATATGAGTGGCTTTCCCATTTTTCTTTCGAAGCGGAAGCCCTATATGACCCATTAGCAACTCAACCGTTCTTCGCTGTCGACGTCCAGGAACAGTAGTGAACAAAGCCGAAAACGATGTCATCAGCAACGAAAACATTTAATTCAGAAGGTTGCGATGCACTGAACTAAGGACATTCAGATTTCGTGCGAGCAGGCAAAACATAGACCGCAAAGTCGCATTAGTTTTTGGCGAATAAAGGTGAGCCTAGTGTTTGCGTTGCCTTACGACTGTATGCTAATGAGTAGCTGTCTCATTAGAAAGGCAGGAAAAAATAAACAAAAAATATTGCTTCCGCCTTCGAAGTAAGCACGTAGTCCTAAGTGGCCTCCATAATCTTCGTGACGCTGTTGTGCATGTATATTTCTTTTCCAGAAAGATTTTTTGTGTACATTCTCCGCGACATGCGGTAAGTACAATAGAACCAAGAAACAGGCCATATGTTTCTAAAGGTAAGCATAGAAATCGCTGGAGCCTCTGCATGACTATAAATCTAAAGAATTTTATTGATGTATTCGCTTCGAATATTGTTGTTATTGCCTCTTTCTCTTAGAAGAAAGAATAAATCACCCCAAACGAGCTGCACTTAGGCTATGCTATCAAGCTATGGTTTCACCGAAACTGGTGGCCCACAGCAATTTGCAAATCATTTCTGTAGTAGTTTAATATCGCCTGGATATTTACTGGCGATGCAGAACATAGCGAAATCGCCTGCCTTTATAAACTAAGTGCCATTATCAAAAAGCAAATCCAAGGAAGCCTTCCTGAAGGGCACCCGCAGCATTGCTTCGTCTAAGCGCTTTTAGAACTGGAGCGAAAAAATGCACCGCCAACCAGTTGTCTCCCCGAAGTTCATGTCTCTATCACTCGAGATCTTTTATATGGTCTAGCTGGCGTCGAGGAATCTAATCCTCCTCTGGAGAAATTTCTCGTTTGAGCTGAAAACTTTTAATCCTCAGTCTAACCGATCGGAAACGTAATTGACTCGCTCTTGGGTACCAACTTTATAAGAGGGAAGAATTTCAATAATAAGCTGGAGCCTACCGCACTTTTAAAAGGTGCTCTTGCGAATTCACATCACAGATTTCTCACAGAATCTCAGCATTAGCAGTGTACAAAGCAGTCAAAGCAATTCGTAACCTGAACCAATAAATGCGGCTTCAAATATAACGGTATGTAATAGGGAAGACCTTTTGTTTTTGGGAAAAGATATTTAGCCAAGAAACGCTATCGAATGGGCCGTGAAACGGCTTCCTAAATAACAGAAATATGACACCCACAAGCATACCTGCGCTTTTTCTAGTGCCTATACCTACTAAGGATCTGTACTGAGGAGTGGTTGTAAAGTTCTTTAAGGCGCTGACCACTGCGCGTTATCACTCAAGCGCATTCAAGCAATGGTCATGAAGCAATAATCAGAACCCTAGAGTGTGATGCATAAATACACAGCAGCCGTTGTCGCCTCGCCTTTAGAAAATAGGTGCGACGGTTTCCTCAGCCAGTCAAATGTACAAACGGACGAAGAGCATCGCGAAATTAATCTAGTTTTGGTCTAGAAGGAGACGTGGGTACGCGGAGACCTCTTGTGAACATCTCTCATTCAGAAGCGCTAAGCTGCCTTACTGATTTCTGTTTCCAGAATTCTTGTACCGTGTACAGTTGAGCTCTTTCACTGCTGTCATGCGTCTTCTGGTTTAAAGCATTATCAGACTGCCTCTTTGCTATTGTTGGGCATAAACATCACTCTCGAGAATTTGTAGTCTTAAACTGCTTAATTATTTTAATAATCAACCAAGAAGCCGATAAAACGCTGCGTGTAGGGTTACAAACATCTGAAAAACATAACAGTTGTAAGAGCACACTTGCCGAAATAAATTACCTCACGAGCATGAAGCATTGCGCTGACTGTTTTAGGAGGTATGAATATTCATTTCAGTGTGTGCCGTTCGTCAGAAAGTAGTTCGCTAAGAAAGTTCCCGTTCTCGAAATCTGCACTGGTGGGCTTTGTAAGCATGGCCTCAACTTCCCGCTGTTTCTTATACTTCCAAGCCAATTTCATGAAAGAGCAATTGGATACATATGGCCTAAAAATGCAGGAAATGAAGTATCATTTTCAATGACATTGCGATTCGCGGTCTACTGTGCAACAGTGGTGAAATAGAACGCACGCAATGCGTATCACACTGGCTTGGCGCGCTATGCTATGAGTTGTCTTAAGAATAAAACTAACAGGGGTTTCTGCTAACTCTCTGAAGAAAAGAAAAACTGAATGCGATTTTATGCAGGTGGGACTTACGAAACGACAAGAAGACATCTCCGCCACGTCATGCCGGAGCTTACATGGTGGGACCGTTTTGCTGCCCATATATGTACATGTTCATGCTCCAAATGCTAATACTCAGGTTTTCAATGTTATTTAATTGTCCATTTGCATCTGTTGCCATAATAAACGCATAATAAACGCTCTATACATATGCCAAAAGAACCGCCTGTCTTTTGTTTTTAATGTTGTTCAAGACCAACATTCTGTAAGGGCGTGAAGTTTCATTTCACGCTCTTGATACGGGCCAAGAACGCGGTTCGTAATGCTGACCTCTCCGCGGCCGCTATTCTTCCTGCTTGACTCTGCAATGCAAATTAGTTTAATTTCCGTGACTTATGAGGCGTTTTTGAAGTTTTCTAGAGTTTTTGCGAAAAAAATGTCGATTTATGCCGTAAGCGTATCTTCTTTCCGTGGGAACAAAGCTTCTTCGACCGTTCTGTATAGAAGCTGTGCCATAATGAAATCGCTGGGCAATCTTTAAAAATTTGACTTTCATTTTGCAGCTGGTTTGATTGGACTGCTAGAGACACAAAGCTGAAGGGTATTGTTTAAGATTTCAGAAATTT
The DNA here is from genome assembly GCA_030143305.2 of Amblyomma americanum. Lineage (NCBI taxonomy): Eukaryota > Metazoa > Arthropoda > Arachnida > Ixodida > Ixodidae > Amblyomma > Amblyomma americanum. The sequence goes on from JARKHS020008373.1 coordinate 340,104, forward strand.
TCCTGTGATTAAATGGCTACTAAGAAAGCTAGAAAGAGCATTGGGTTGTTTACACCAGGTCTGTAGACTAAAAAGGCGATATGGCCTGTTTGTTTACTTTGTTAGCTTTTACTTTCGCTGAGAAGCATATGTTAAAAGGTGCCAGTCAGAAAAAGCTATCAGCAGTTGCAAAAACGAAAACAATGATGCTTTTGTAACGCATATCGTGAGAGTATATCCTCAATACACGCCAGCCCAATTGCACAGAAGTTCTCCGGTATCCATTCATTATTAACAGTCTTATTTACGTTAGTTATTATTTCCCAATAAGCATGTAGAGCTTCAATAAAGCAATAATTCGGCGATGCTTGGGAAACTGAAATCAAGGAGGGCACTTCTAAGTTTTTCTGACGTAGTGGTAACATCCAATAGTACACATAAATATTGTACAAGAGATTCATCCTTACAGTTTCTCCTACGTGGGAAGGGGAAATGCCGGTGGCGAAATACAGATCAAAGACGATCAAAAGAATCCGCCTTGGAGTGTTTGCTTACTTTGCGGTAGTGGGCCGCCTATTGATCGAAGATGCCGCCGTCGAGTTCCGGCCATCCACTCCATCACTAGGCTCCTTCCGGCGCCGATCCAAGGAACCATTCTGTCCTGAGGCAATATTCCTGCCTAGGCATTACCTGTTGCAAACACCGCCAGATACATACTTGTTTTGCCAAAAACACCACTCCTTTCGTTGTAGCATTCGGCCATTCGTTTGCTCCGTTGAGCAGATGACAATCATGCAGCAGTTTTGGAAATTTTTATTTTTATTCATTTATTTATTCAGCATAGCCCTAAAGGCCTTCCTTCAAAAGTATTACATAGGGAGGGAGGTCAGTGTAAAAAAACATGCACAAGGAACATCATTGACAAGCAAAGGAACAATAAACAGGCTAGGTATAACGCGGAACACTAACACGTTTTGGCGGGCTAGTTGGTTAAGCATCTTGAACAAACAGCGCGAACAAAGACGAGCACAAAAGACAAGAAAGCGCTGTTTGTTCAAGATGCGGAACACTAATTAAGCACCAGAGATTAAATAAAGCAGCAGGCGATATAAAAACAATATAATACCAATTGTAGGCATAAGGCAAACGGTTAGGCATAGCGGAAATGAAAAATAGTACACTATACATATTAGGCATGAAAAGTACAGAAGTAATCTCAAAAGTACGTCAACTGGAGAAAAAAATACAAAATTTTTGTCCATTTCAAACATTTCAAATGCCAAAGTCACTGCTGATGAGAGCAAGAAATGTGGAGGCGTTTGATTCAATCGCTATGTGCGCTGGTAAATTGTTCGACTCTATGATAGTTGTGGTATGAATGACTTTGCAAATGCTGATGAACGACACGCGATGCGTTTAACTCTGGGCGTATGGTCGAGCAGCGGAATGAAGATTGGTGGTGATTGGATAAAATGGTGGTGAAGAAAAGGATGGTGATAGAGTTTACGGAAAAGTGCTAGTCGTGATGCAAACCTATGCCTAAGTATATGCATAACAGACACTTTTTCAAAATGTAAAACACAGCTTGAACAGCTTGTATATATATATATATATATATTCGTGAGTCGCTTTGTTAATCTCTTTATTTTGTAGGTAATTTGCAGGGCAGTCTATTTTTTCAAATTTCTGCCATGAACTGCCATGAGAGTAGGTTTTGCGTAACGTTCGCGCTGCGTGCCACGCATCAGTGTGGAACAGAAATTCATCGTAGTGCATCGAATTTTCACTGCTGGAGCGAATGCTATGCTCAAGTGCTACAAGGTCCTTCATAACGATCCTCCACATAACGGCCTCGGCTATGATAACAAGGAACGGTGTTCCACAGATTCAGTAGCGTGGCTTTTTGGGGTTGTTGGTACATAGTTCCAATACACTGTAGCGCAGCAAAAGACGAGGATACAAGAGACGAGAGACGAACACCAGGAGCCCTCGTTGTGTTCGGCTCTCGTCTCTTGTGTCCTCGCCTTTTGCTGCGCTACAGTGTATTGGTTCCACAGATTGTTTTGTGAATTACGCAGGATAGCGTGCAAACGGGATCGCTACATCGTCCATCAACAAAGATAACGAGCGCCCTATCGTGTGAGAATTTGAAGCTGTGTTTGCACTGGCATTAATTTCGTAATACCGACTCATGATTTATTTCGTACTCTGACACTCCTAATCCCCCGGCGCAGCCTCATGGAAGAAAAGGTGCATTTCCCGACGTTCAGTGTAACCCGGAATGTGCGAAGCACGAGAACCTGATTGTTTTAATGGTCATTACTACACCTTTCGCGCCACTGTTCTCAGAGCAAAAAATTCTAAATAAGCTCGGTTAATTCGCCTGAATAATCCCTACTCCCGTTGTAAGGGAAGAATGAGCTTTCCGAACCTCATTAGCAACACGCTAGAGAAGAAAGCAATTTATTATTTTTCCCGACGACCTTATGCCCCGCCCCTTACTCACCGGAAACATATCCTTTAATGAGGCTGCACCGCTTACCTAGCTTGCAGCTTCTTGCACACAACACATGCGATGTCCAACAACGTATGATTTAGGCAGCGGTGCGTTCGCAAATATTAGGCGGGGATCTCTGGGCAACCAATGAGAGGGTGTTAAAAACAGGCCACACCCTCCCAGCCGCTGCCATGAAAGCTTCCTGATTGGCTGGATTACATTCATTAAGGATGCGAACTGGGCGAGTTGGTACTGATTCATATCTGCACAGCGCAATAAAACAACGGGACTCAACGAAGAATATGGTGTGCATTCTTCGTTGTGTCCCGTTGTTTTATTGCGCTGTTCAAATATGAATTGGCTGAATTATTTTGCCACAGATGTCGCAACTGAGTGGATAGGTTATGACAAAGAGGAGCATCGACTGAAAGGGGCACGTAGATTACCGTAGTTTGAAAAACTTTCATTTCTGGGCGGGTTTGTGAGATGTATCCAGCCACACTCTTGATGAAGTTTTATGGGTGCATGAACTCAAACGAATTTCAGTGCTAAAGGATAGTTCGGAGATTCCACGAGAGATAAAACTGCCCAAATATTTCAAATGTTTATTAATCTTCATTGCTTTATATATTGTGCATGCATTATTAAGCAGGCCAAGAGTGAATTTTGTTTGGTGAAAATGGCAATATTTCAGGAGCAAGAAGTTGCAAATGACGTTATGTCAAAGGCAGCGTTTTCACGCAGAGCTCAATTTCGCGAATTTGCAATGACGTAAGAATCGACATATAAAACCGATGATGGATATATTTTGTGTGCTAAAATGTACAGGTAAGAAAGAAAACGTCAGGTTTATTTCCGACGCTGTGAAGGAGTGGTCGCTTAGTACAAAAAATTTTCGTATACGACACAAGTCTCAAATGAAGATATTTTTAAGAATTTTTTTCTATAATTAAAAAGGCATCTTCTTCAAAGTTGCTCAATCGATAAATATTGAGGTGCTAAAATGTCTGCCGAGTTTCATTGTTATATATTATATAAAACTACAAAATGTTTTGCCCTAAATCTGGCATTTTTGAACATTGTAGTGTTTTTCAAAAATCAAAAGGAACAAAAAAATAACCGCTTCTTCTTACAGCTCTTGAAACAAGTCTCTAGAAGGAGGTGAAAAAGAATATGAGAGAACATGTTGGTATATTTTGTTCCTAAGAATGTTATTTAAGCTCAAATTTGTATCTGCTTGAGCATCGGTAGTAGCGCCTAAATGAGAGAGCGGAAACAGCAAACATCCCCTCCGCTGCTCTAAATTTTCCCCACATTCATAACCGCAACTTTTCCATCAAGAGACATCATACCTAGTTACTTTTCATGCGCAAACAACGACCTCGGACGTAAGCAAGGTTGGGAAGCGCCGCTATGGCCGAGTGCGGGTAACAACTGGGGGTCCGGCCCTTCGAAATGCATGTAAATTTTTGTATGTAATTTTCTTACTGCACAGTGCATCTACGAAGCCGTGCGTATCCGCAGGCCCTCGTTATGTCGTTCCAATCCAGGACTACCGTCGGTAATTTTCTTTTCTAATTCGTGTTTGATTTAAAAATTCATTTTGGTTTCTTTTAACAGCTGTTCATTTATTTTGGTTAGTTTTGCTGGTACATGATGGCTTAGTTAGAACTATGCTGGAGTAGGATTTACCTCAACATTGTATAATTTTCCTTGAGCTTTTGCCTATCGCAGAGACTCTAAGATGAGTAAAGGAGGTTGTGCTTCATTAATAAAAGATGATAGAGCCTATAGTGCAGGATATGGAGTTGTAAAACATCTGTGGCAAGTATATATTGTGACGTTAAAGAAAAAAAAAACATTGTGGCGGCTGGATTAGGGACTCGCGAACTAGGCCGCAGAGAAGAGTTAGCGTTCAAGTGGGGACAATTTCACGTTCACGTCTCCAGTCCGTCATAGCAGGTGCCTTTCACAGCCCTCTAAGATGCCAGACGGCAATCTTGTCGAGACGAACTGTGGACACTTTTCCTCGCGACCACCGTCCGCTTCTTCGGCACCTGCACGCTCAGTTTTCGCCGTATGCATGCACACAGGGAGCTTCCCGGCTGGAGGCCCCCCATTCTCTTCCTTTTCGGTGACCCGCATGGCCAGTGGGCCCGAAAGCGAGAGCTGCCGCTTTTTTCTCTCCGGCCCCACCGCGCTGTTGAGCATGCGTTTCTCTGGGAAGGGGTGCCGGGGGGGGGGGGGGGGGGGGGGTTCTCATGATAACTCGCGTGCACGCTCAGGCTTCGGGCAGACAACGGCGAGATTCAGGAGCGGAAGTCCTTGTGCTTTCGCACCAGAAATTCTCCTGCAAGTAAGACGATCTTTAGAAAAATATGTTGATCGCTGACTTCTTTACACACAATTCGTTGACACACGGCTCGAATTAGTTTTAAAAACTGATAATGAGAATTATGACAATTCACTCGAATTCTGTCTCCTTCATGGGCGGAATTATAGCTCTTTGGAGCTACCTCACATTTTGCTTGCGGGGGTTCTAGTGGGAGTGGGAACTAAAATAAAGGCGCATAATGTGTCAGCACAATCATTCTTATTCTCAGTGATGGAGAAATTAAGCGTTATGCTCGGAGATTGTTGTTCAACTCAACCTTTACATACGTAGATTTTTCTATGCGTGGTTACGCTTCTTCGCGCTGCACCAGTAGGTTTATTGACACTCATGTTAAGGATAGGAAGGCTGAATCGTTGCTGAAATAAATATCTCCTTAAAACCAACCCAAAAAATTAAGAGTGCACACTATGGTACAAGCTTAACCATTGCTTTTTAGTTTACTTTATTGATTTTATTGAAAATGTCCGCACACAGATGGAAGTTTTCAGTCTTCAAAATCAACAGCCACTTCGGTCATCGACGTCTGTAAAGCGTGTTGCAAAAATAAACTCTCGCGCTCGGCGGCTACCCAAAGGAAGTGTTACCCAGCTAAGGCGGAAAGAGGACGCTGTGAATTATGCGCCTTATGCAGATGGTATGACCAAGGTGGAAGCGGCTTGTTAAGACTTTTGAGTGAGTATTGAATAGCGTGGGCTAGATTTGGATAACAAGGGCACAAAAACAACTCTGTCTCGTTTTATCGCACTGTTCAATATGCGTCGCATATTGTGCCAAATAGCCCAGCTGAACAGCGTCACTTTTAGAGCCGTCGCTGTAGTGGGGTGCCGTGAGAGGGGCTAGCGATTATTGGTGTCGCCACAACGCCCTTGTTAGGGCCGAATATAATCAAATTTTAATTCCCAGTAGATATTGAAAGCACAAAGAAAACTAGAGCTCTGAAGGAGCCAGTGTAGAGAAGGAAGAATTAAGATCAAAGGGACAATAGAACCATTTTAATTCCCAGTAGATATTGAAAGCACAAAGAAAACTAACTTCTTTCTGTAGGCACCAGGTGCGAATAAAAGAAACAGATAGAAAGCCTAATACATCAAAGCTAACAAGCGTGCACTTACAATAATAGAAAAGTTAGTGTAAAGGCGTAAATAAAGCACAATAGGATATGGCTAATTAGTATTCTTACTATCGGTAGTCACATGCGTTTTCTCCAAGATAAACCTTCTGGCAACCAATTTATACTGTCAGCTGTCTTGTTTGACATAAGCAACGAATTCTGAGAATAGCTAGACACGAAAAACTTGACCCCTTGGACTCTTGGACTCTTGTTCATCATACACTTTCCCAGTATTTGTTGGTGAAAACTTCCTTGAGAACTGCCACTCAATGCTTACGGTTGCCGTTTCGAATTCGCCTAGGTGCAACCCGTCTGCCTAACGGGTGACATGCCTCCTTGGCCTATTTTTTGTTGTTGTTGCTATTCTTGCGCCGCTTTCCAGGAATTCTCCGCTTATCAGCAATGAAACGTCAGGCTGTAACGGTTGTTGGCGCTGGTGAAGCTACGCAAACTGTTTCCAAAATTATTGTGTGGTGCGAAATTTTCACGCGTGGTCCATAAACCTGTACTGCTCTCAGAAATTCCGATGCAGAGCCTCTCATAAATGTGCTTTAATCAAGAAAAAAGAAGCTAGAAAGGTGATTAAGCTGAGAGCGCCAACTTCACCAAGTACAAGCTTATATATTACCCGTCAGGACAAACGTGAAGAATGCATAAAATATCCTCCACCATTTATCTGGTGCCTCGACAATGCTTTCTGCACGAAGCGCATTACCGTTCCTGCAGGCAGTCTAGAGGTTGTAACAAACGCGCTTCTCTATGCTGAATCTCTTGACAGGAATGGAGTTCTTCACTACGTTGCTCTAGTTTCCCCACGGAAACGATGGATGTCATTTCACTGCTACTTTGCTAGAGAGCCCACAGCGCATTTTATCATCTTTTCTAATGAAATGGCGGAAATGGACACATTAGAAGTTAATTTATTTCCAAACAAAGCTTCAGGTGTGATTGCCTTTTATGCAGCGTTGTGGTGGTGAGCTTTGACCTAGTGCCCTTCAGCAAAACTTGTTGCTGGGCTACTTGGTAGGCCATGACCTCCGAGGAACCAGCGCTAAAAGAACAATGAACAAGAAAAAAGGAGTCCGACACGGACAGAAGCGCAGAACTTTCAACTTTATTTCGGAAGAATTATTGCAACCTATTTATACAGCAACCTGTCAGAGGCAATGACGCACAAGCAGAGCAAAACAATTTTTTGATCGGACAATGATTTACGAATTAAATGAAGGGGCAGTGGCAGCAAGCAAGCAAAAACCAATGAAGCTCTTTACTAAAAATATCATGAAAAAATTTGAAGATGAATGGCCAACAAGAAACACGCCATAAACAAGCAGAGATAAAAACATGGTCATGAAAATCAAAGCGAAAGAAGGTATAAAAATTTAACGAGTTAAAAAGCCAAAAAGTAACATGGCAAAAAGATAAAACTAAGCTATACATGCAGATTAACTATAAGATGTGGTCAAATGTAATGAAAGTGCTAAAAAAGTGAGTAGACATGGTGGGAGGGTTGCACAGCTAGTTTCTCGAATTTCGTGTCAGATAGGCAAGTTCTTCTTCTAATAGACAAAGTGAAGTCTTGGTAATGCAGTTGTCATTTAATGATGCTATGTTGACTGCTTCATGATCTCATGGGGCATCTCGTTTCTGTTCCTCACTTTTACTACAGTTTTTTCGAATTGGGACAAACAGCCTGTTTCCACAGCTTCACAATCCCGACAATGAATACCAATTTGGCGGAACTTTTGAACACTTACGTTGTGGTCATGCTGTATTAGTCTTTTATTTAGACAACGTCCAGTCTGAAAGATATATTGCTTACCACAAGACAATAGAATAGAATAAACAACTGAATCTGTGTACTGCACGAAACTCTGTTGGTGCTGAATACTGCATTTACTTGTCTTTTTACGTGGTTCATTGACCAGTTTGCAAAACTGGGAAAGTTTTTCAGGAGAACTAAAGACGACCTCAACACCAACACGTTTTCCAATTTTTTTCATATTGTGCGCAATGCGATGAAAGTAGGGCAAAACGACTACCTTGTTACTGGTGATCTGTGCGGAAGTAGGCTGTTTTGATTTTCTGAGCATTGGTTCTGTATTAATAGGTTGAAATAATTCTTCCGAAATAAAGTTGAAAGTTCAGCGCTTCTGTCCGTGCCGGCCTCCTTGTTTCTTGTCCGTTGTTCTTTTTGCGCTGGTTCGTCTGAGATCATGCCCTTCAGCAGCTCCATCAAAAACACAATTACTTTTTTCTTGAGGTTCTCACGTAATTTGGCACGTTTTGAAAACATGATAACAAAGCGTGCTGCGCATGGTGACTGCAGTATTATAGAAATCGCGTCGTCTCGTTCATCATTCTGCCGTGAATAGTCCCTTGCAAGTCAGAACCAAACGACGATGCCAAAACCACTTTTTTTTTCCGCCTGGTGGAAGAAACATGACTTCTTGCTATGGTGTTTTTATACTGAGGTTTATAATCGAACTCTTTTTGCGGCGGGTACAAGTTTCTATCAGCTACTCAGGAACTGGCATACCACCAACTTAAAAGAACGTCTTGCTGGGCAATTTGGTAACTGTTCATCTTTGGTTACAGGCGCGAAAAGAGACACAACACAAGGTAGCAAGACGGGACGGAGTGCTCCATCCCGTCTTTCTACCTTGTGTTGTGTATGTTATCGCGCCTGTAACCAAAGATGTACCGTCACCAACTTGGTTCTAAATTGATGCATTTCGGACATCGTTACGCGATTGCAAAGCTTGTCAAAGCTTTGCTAGTTTTTCTCAAATTTCTTTGCAGCTGTTTTAAAAACACGTCGTTTCAATCACAAAACATTGTTTATATTTGGACAAGAGCATTATTGATGGGTATGGAGCAAAATTAGTTTCCAAAAAACCAGTTCAACGCAATTTTGTTAGCCATCTTGGTCATTGCAATATGAATTCGGGGTCGTGGAGCGTTACGCTGGCAAGCGACTGTTTTCAGTTGTTGAACATATCGGTAATCCCTAATTTAGAATAACTAATTACTAGAAAAAAGGAGCGACCCAGGTATAGAAAATGTAAAAACCACCTGCCCATACCTTTAGTGACGAATTTTTGAAATGTAAGGAAGATGATGAAGAGCAAGCGCCCATGAACCGCTTTATCACTTCTGAGGCAGCAACAACAACAATAACATAATAGCAATCGCTGGCCGTCCGTGCACGAGAAAGACTCCATCTGATACTCTTGGCTAAGGTGAGTGGCTGTGGCTTGTCCCGCATTCACGCCTCTACGCGCTTGTCGTCTCTCCCCGGTCAGTAGATCCATACTTCCTTGGTTGGGGGGCCGCGATACTCGCCTACACCATCGCCCTTTATAGTGAGGGACGAGGCAGCGATCTCCGGCCTTATCGCCAGTTGTCACCAGCCCTTGGCTATGCATCAGAGGGTCTGCGTCAAATGCAGTGGAGCTAGAGACCAGAACGTAAAACGCAACATATAGTACGATAGTCTCAAATTGATTGGGCAATGCTCTCCTTAAGCGATAAGCCATGCTCAGGTCCAAGAAAAATTAGTAGAACACTGATGGCGAGGCATCTTCAAGACCTATTTTACGAGGGTATTCAGTGGTCTCGTGCTAGTGAGACTACGCGCAGATTAACGTTCGCGGTCACGAGCACAGCAGGTTGGTGAAGGATTTATACTCAAGGAAGATCTAGCAGGTCAACTCGACAGTGACGAAGGAGGCCTTCAACATGCTACTGGAAAAGAATACAACCACCGTTGGAAGCGCATACAAACTTTGCCAGAGCTTTGAAGAGCAGCGCAAAAAGCGTGCTTTGGTTCTCCGCCTGCTGAACGGCTCGGTTGCCGGCCGAACCCCTGAGGCTGCGCAGTTTTCTCGGTCCATAGAAATCAGTAAACTTTTACGTGAGGAGGCTGTCCGCGAGCTTTCTCTGCTGACCTGCGCAAAGGAGTCCACCCCATTCCTAGCTCCTCAGCTCAGGCAGGATATGAACCGAGAAGTAACGGAACTTCTCTCTTGCAGCCATCCACCAATCTTGTCGCTGTTTTGCTGATGTATGATGAAGTCGTTCTGGCGCAACCTAGGCTTCATCGACGAGCTATGCTCATACCTCACGTAACATCCACTTATGGCAGCGCCTTGCAATTAAGTGAAAGCCGTTGATAGCCTAGGCCCCCACCTTCTTTCGCCTATTATCCACTCGTCGTGCACGTGCTACTCCCTAGTTTGTTCGAACTCGACACCAACGCTCGACTCTGGCGCACGTCGGACGACCTGCCATTTTATCGCGCCGCCTCACCTCCTGCTGCTAAGGAAGTAATCAAACCTCTGTGTTGAATTACCGCATTGTAACTACTTTTTCTAGTTCTTTTTCACACAGCGAATTTTTTGCTGCTCTAGTAATTTACCAATAAAAAGAATTGCTTTAGGGCATAAATTTAGCTATCAAACTAGATACTTTCGAAATCCATTTTCTAAAATGCGACGCGTGACCCGCCGCGTTGGCTCAGTTGCTAAGGCACTCGTCTACTGAGTCGGAGTACCCGGGTTTGAACCCGATTGCGGTGACCGCGTTTTGATGGAGGCGAAAAGCAAAATGCGCCCGTGTGCTGTGCGATGTCAGTGCACGTTTGAGATCCCCAGGTGGTCGAAATTGTCCGGACACGTACACTACGGCACCTCTTTCTTCCTTTCTTTTTTCACTCCCTCCTTTACCCCTTCTCTGATGCCGCGGTTCGGGTGTCCACCGAGATATGTGAGACGGTTACAGCGTCATTTTCTTTCCTCAAAAACCAGTTTTTAATTTTCAAAATACGACGCTGCCCCTGTGTCGGCCAAGATTTGGTCGCTTTGGAAGCAAAGTGAACCTCGAAACCAGGAACGATGTGGGGCCAACCAGCCCTTGTTAAGGGATTGGCACGCACAAAATAATTCACTACGACCGTACGTCCAAGACAGCCGGTGTCCTCTGTTGTCACATCGGCGCCTGCGCGTATACGAGACTTAGGCAAGAGTGCACGTCTCGCGAGGAATCCGCAAGTAGCATGATTTCTGACTGATCTTGCGGCGCCCAAGGGAAAGGTAGTGGACGTCGGATTTCAAAACCGAGCAAGGGGCGCCCTCAAAGGCAATACCGTGGTCACGTCGGCTAACGACAAAGAGGTGCCCCGCTAGGTTGTCACAACGGGGTGCGGAGAGGAGGTGGCAATTCGCTGGCAGGAACATTCTCGAACGCAGGGAGCCGAGGTTGATTCCATTGACCTCACAAACAATACATTACTTGCTTTAGAGGCTTGAAACGGTGTAGAGAGCTTCGGGCAGTAAAGCGTTGGTTTCGCCGCTCATTTCTGTTTTAAGCACCGTGATAGGGACGGGTACTTGTCGATGCTTCTCTTTTCATTGTTTTGATCGTGTTGTGTTACCTTCGGAATGAGCGATGTGTTAAGGAAATAAGAAAGATGGTGCTAGAGTTCGCTAGGTGCAGTGTGGAAGGAAGAACAGTGAATGTGTGTGTCATTCCTATAGAGAGAATTTTCGGGTTTATTTTACTCAGCTTGCTTTACAACAAGAAATTAAGAAGGGTGAAGGCAGCCTCAGGTGCTTGCGAACGTTTCGACAAGAGGATTTGTCTGGTCGTTGGCGAAAACCCGGAGGCTCCCCCCTCCCTCGTTTACCTCGTGCTGACAAGAACATCATCAACCAGCCCTCTCTAACACTGTTCACTTTGGAGTTTTGTATACACGAAAAACCATAATTTATAATTATATCAAACATTTTCCAGAAGAAATTGTAGTCTAATGTCATTGCTTTTTCTAAGTAGTAATTGGTAATTTATTTACTAGCAGGCGGTTTATAGAGAGATAAATAGTAATGAAATATGAACTCTTTTCAAAACTAATATTGTTATGCAGGAAAAATGTGGTTAAGAGGTTCGTCGCTATGTAAAAAGAAATTTTTGACTGAAAATATTTAAAATGTCAGTATTGCTCAGTTTCTGCAATTATAACAGATTTATGTCCTATGCCGCTGCAGCATAAACCATCCTCACACTCGCGTTTCCACAAAGTTATAAAAAAGACAAGAAATGTTTTCCTTGAACCAAGCAATAGTACTTCGTAGATAATTTAAACTCTTGTGACTTTCTATAAATGATCAAGCCGTTATGCCAAGCTCAGAAAAGCGGGACACAAAGCATGTTCCTGACTTGAGCGTAATTAAAATTCTGTGTGCTATCGTTCATCACCTCGACCGGCAGCGTTCGGGCATATGTCACTGCCACACGCTTCCGCCTGTGAGGCGAAGGTCTTTCTTGGTTAGGGTTGAAGGGTCGCGCCCACTTCTCCAGAAAGATGAAAACCTGCACAGGCTGTCGTAATAAGCTGCTTCTCGTGACGCGACTTGCCTAGTCACATAGTCTACCGTGGCGGGGTTGTATAAAGCAGGTGCTTTTCTAGTGTTCTGAAAGTTTTACGCGAGACAAGAGTACGTGAGCCGTAATTGAGGGCTGCTTTTAAGAACATTAAGCCGAGCATCAGCGGAAATATTGCTCCGCATAAAAAGAAACTGGCAGCTCGAAAAAATCTCGAGCACTGACCTCAGTAAGATGTATTCTCAGGATGTAAAGTACATGAATCTCTATTATGCTTTGCGTAGCTGGCGATAATGGCTGCATCTAAGAAAAAATAAATATGACTAAACAAAAACTTATACTTCTACTACTGTTTATGGAGCCGAAACTGTGTGTGTACGCATAGCAGGCCACTTATGACGGAGCCGTTAGTACCGTGGAGCACACTTTGTTACAACATTATATTTTCGCCCGCTGTGAAAGTAGAGCAAATAGATAAAGTCGAACAGCATGAAAATGTAATATTTGCCTTCAACAGAAATATGTAACCAGGATTTTAGCAACGTTTTATTGTCTTTCCTAGCGGTAAAAAAAAAAAACGAACGTTTCTACAGCTCGCTCTGCGTTTGTAGTTTTGATAACTGCGAAGAATAACGGCATGTACTTTCATTTGGCTGTTATATAAAGCAAGCAAAATAATTTAAAGAAAAAATATGCGCGAATAAACATCAATTCAGAATACATGCGGACGTGGAGGCAAATGTTTTCATGCGTGTAGGCTTCACACAATCTGCTAAGCCTGGATTCAGGAGGATTTGCTTGTGGCTCCCCCTTTTTGTTCCTTCTTTTCTTTCTCATCTCGTCGCCTTTTTTAGTGCGGTGTGTTCAGTCTCCGCAAGCCTATTATCAAAGTTCTACTCTGGTTAGCTAAAGCCTAAAGTGAGCTTCGCCTCTACGTCCCCTCGGGTTTATTTCCTGTCACCAAGTATACACTCTTTATCGCTGTACTTAAATTTCGCTGCTGAACCAGTGGAGACGGCCGTCTTTTATTGCTCTATTGATGCACAGCATAGAGATATTCTCTTGACATTGTCTTTGACTTCTCTATCTTTTCTGCTTCTCACTAGGCGTTATACAAGCATAACCTTATCACGTATAACCGTGCACACAATATCACCAATACTCTGAGTGACCCCGCTCAATGAAAAGCGCGAACTTATGCAAAATCTCACCAATACAGAAGGTCGTCATCGTCAACAACGCAGCGCATGTTGTTGTATGGGAAGTCGGCAGACAGTACAACATAGAAAACGCTTCCCGTTGGCATGGTATATTTCTCAGTGTTTATTTAAAATGAGTGCTGGCCACACCTTAGAGTCACTTTAGGGGACACTATTGTTTGCTTCTATGTTGAGAACAAAGGAGAAGCGAAATTAGATGATCAAATGATGTAGACACCTTCATTAGCGTAGTGGAAAGCGTTTCGCCTACACGACTGTTAACATTGAGCCAGTGGCCAGCGAAGCTGATCTTTTCTCGCCGCCATGGGTTTCAAAACAATGGCGGCAATATTTATTTCTGCCTGGCATGTTGCTACGCTAGGTTTCGGAAACGTCACCTTCTTGGTCAAGCTTCACAAAAACTCGCTCAGCCGGTCCGACCTCGTGAAGCAGTGCTGTCACAATAAAAAAATGTCCAAATCATCCACATGCAACTGTTGCCTGTAGTCCTAAACCAGCGCACAGTGCTGCAGGAGTTCGTACGGGAGAAGCATCGGAGCTGTTTTGTTAACTGAGGTTTTGCAGCAAGTATGATGAAATAAACTGCAAAACAAACGGAGGAAAAGAAACAATTATCTGTTTTTTCACATAAAACATCAGCTCACTCAGCGACGATTAATGGGAAGAAAACACCTAAGGGAACCAGTAGAGAAACGCGATTGTTATGCACTTACTACAATGCTGAGAGGCATAGTGTGACGCAGATATTCAATTAAATCCGAATCCAAATTGAAACACTGCGATTTTTTGTGAAAAATTGAGCATGCGTCACGGATTCAACTGCATTGTGTATACTGAATGATTTTGTTACAAACCCTTAAAATTAAGTATGCGCTCTTTAAAAGAATGAACAATTTTGAGGCTATAAATAAATGTAACGTCGTAGTCAAGCTGTGTGTTTTGTCGGGCGTAACTGTCAGCGCTTATATTTTATGGGACCTACATATATGGAAGCAGTTATAATACGTTTGACCACTCATCGCTTGGTAGGGAGGTACTGCTATACATTCGATAAAAAGGGGAAGAACAGACAGAATCTGAAATCTTGGAAGCAGTGTATAGCTGTGTGACATGTGCATTTAATTTCACACTTATGATAAAGGTGATATTAGCTGCTACAGATTGTCAGAATGAGAAATGTTTTGTCCATGAATATATCAGAACTGTCAGCACTCTAATTAAGCTAATTCTTGCCCCAAAAAAGGAGGCTATAAACACCTAAGTATCTCCCATGCGAAACTGCTTCATGATCTACTCCCGTTTGTGAATCCGGCGTGCGGTAGCATAACTTCAATTGAACAAATCACTGTGACAGCCAGCCCACTGCTGACACTTCGAGGTTTGATTTCCCTTCGGTACGTGCAGCTGGTCTCTTAGGCCCCGCAAGTCACGACAACGTATAGGCACACATGACAAAAAACCTTTCAGTTTCCGGTGGTCGCATATCTTTGTCGCGTGCTTCCAGAAAGTTAAGAACAACTTAATGTTTCTTTTTGCAAACAATTAACTAAGGA
Organism: Amblyomma americanum; assembly: GCA_030143305.2. Taxonomy (NCBI): domain Eukaryota; kingdom Metazoa; phylum Arthropoda; class Arachnida; order Ixodida; family Ixodidae; genus Amblyomma; species Amblyomma americanum. The sequence continues at coordinate 355,240 of JARKHS020008373.1, forward strand.
TAAACGACAAAACTTCAGAAATAGAAGCTTCAATTTTTCGGAAAAATGTGACCCTCTGTAAATATTCTTGTGCGCAACTGGGTTGGTGGGATGCTCAAGTGAGATACTGCGGTTGAGTGCGGTAAATTCCGAAACTCCTAAAGTGCTGACTTGTCGTTTGCGTGGCTAAAGTGAACCTTTCAAATCAGAGGACGTGATAGCTTTTTGTTGCTGTAAACTGAGTTCTTATGCTGTACATTTTATCACAATATCGGGATAAATATGACACTAGCCACTGGTACATTCTTCCCATTGCTACTTTTTAACTTGTTCTTCATTTTTTAAAATTTTCATCTGAGTAGAAACTGAGAAAAAGTTGCGCTTCTCTTAGGATAGATTATTTGTGAAAACTACTTTGGAAAAGTGAAGTTTCCACTGAATTAGCGACTCCAGTGCAACACAGAAACTCATTTGTAAAAAGAAAAAAATATGAATAAATGCTATGAAAGTTTCCAGTCGAAAACAAACATTTATACTGCATGTATTTCATTGCTGTATTGAAGCGAAAGCTTCACTACGCTACGTCGTAATGTTCGCGGTGCTCCCGGTTTTGACCTTCAAGTGAGCCAGAGGTCAAGCCCTTTACGGCGTGGTTCGGGTGTCCACCGATATATGTGAGACAGTTACTGCACCCATTTCCCGTCTTCAAAATCAATTTTAAAAACCAATCTTCAATTTCCTTCGAAAGGGAATGAAAGGTTACCCGCCGCGGTGGCTCAGTGGTTAGGGCGCTCGGCTACGGATCCGGTGTACCCGGGTTCCAACCCGACCGCGACGGTCGCGTTTTGATGGAGGCGAAGCGCAAAGGCGCTAGTGTGCTGTACGATGTAAGTGCACGTTAAAGATCCCCAGGTGGTCGAAATTATTCCGGAGCCCTCCACTACGGCACTTCTTTTTTCTTTTATTCTCTTAGTCCCTCTTGATCCCTTCTCTTACTGCGCGGCTCACGTGTGCACCGATTTTGACAGATACTGCGTCATTTCCTTTCCCCAACAACCAATTTTCGAAGGAAGGGCGCATAACTGGCCCCCCGGGACTGCGGACACATCAGTCGCGCTTTAAGCTACGTCGCGGTAGTGACAGATGTCCGCTGCATGCGTTGGCGTTCACAACATTATAGCAGAAACGCGGCAGTGCAGCCGTAAGCCGCAGCGTTCAATGGCTGACCAACCTCTCGCGGTCAACCATAAATTTAACCGCCACCATCAACGCTTCTCCAGCTGTGTGGCCTGCGGCTTTAGCAAAGCTTCACACTAGAACTAATACTTGCTGCCTCTCTATATTCCCTATTCGTTTTCGGTATAAACCGGACATAAATCAACGCTCACAAACTATAACTGGCTTTGTTGAGTTGGCTGCGGCGCTCACTACTCCTGCATGGGGATTGTGTATAGAAACTCGCATTGCGATGAAAATAATCTGGCCGAAAGCCCTTGGACAGTCAGAAACGTGAAAGTGGCATCCAGTATAAGTTCTATAACCGATGGAAGCAGACTCGTGAACGCAACCCTTTGCTTGTATTAGCTAGAAATCAAATAAAAAGAGAAAACAGCAAAACATAGGCAACAAAAGGCTTGCCACCGAAGTTCGACGAACATGATTTTGCCACCATATTGAATCGCATATTGTATATTTTGAGGACACTTTTCCCACGGCACATGGACGCTTTGTTTCCGCCGAGACAAAAGAAAGCCTTGATCCGCCCGCAGTGCATTGACAAGGCCCCTGACAGACAATAAGACATCCATGGAGGGCGTTTGCCTCAAGGGAGTTTAGTTCACCCGGAATGAGATGGTATGAAATCACTACTTGCTTTCCTCGCAGAGAAGGAAACGAAATAAGTTTTCACTCGGCCAGAAGGTTTTGCCCACTTTTGAAGACGACAAAAATTTTAGACATCAGACGGCACAACCGTTGTCTTTCTTTACCTGTTAGCGCTAAAAGCAAACAGAACCGTGAGGTAATTGAAGGAGCAGTCCTTTTTAAACACTTTTTGTCTTTTCTATTAGAGCTGCCGCCGCTGATAAATTGCTCCATAGAAAACTTACAAATATTGTAACAGTTGCTGGGCAAACTATACTCAGTTTTGTGTGAAAAGGTTTGAAAAAAAAACGATATTTTTACCCGGCAAGTAGGGCGAGCAACACACCTACGCCCTAACAATACTGTCGATGTACCAACGTCCAAGACTTCAGTGATATCTGCTGAACCTGGATAGCCAACGGCCAGAAAAAAAACTTGTTGGGAAACTGCTGCCTTTAGAACAGGGTTGTAGTTTGAATAGCCGCTTTTCAACAGCTTTTTCATGGCTACTTTTTTTTTACTTTGTACTCGGTGGTTGAGTAGAGGCCACCTTATTTTGAAAGAACTGAGTGCTCAGAGTGCAGATAACTCCCTAAGATTTCTTTTATTTCATTTCTCCTCTGTCTAGGTCTAGTTTTATCAATGCTTCATTGTTAATGTCGCACTAGTGGGTTTGTCATTTATGTAAGATGAGCACGCTATGACGAGCTTAATATGTATGATGAAGTGGAAAATATTCTTCTGCATTCAACACGCGCAGAATTCATCAAGACCTGCTTTCTGCCATCCGTGAATGAGAGGCAGTCGTACTTCAACGCTGTTTTATTTGACAACATTATCGTACCAGGAGCATGTTGCGACATACTCCTCTTCAAATTATTACCTCAATGCCCATAACTCTACTCCAAAGACCATGATTATCATAGCAAATATTTTCCAGGCTTTACGCAACTCTTTCGCAAGGCGTTTCACATGTCAAATGGCTAAACAGATAGGTGAAGGTGAAAGGGTTTCTATCTTCCCTCCGGCCAGCAAAATCGAAGAAATGCTTTACCAAACAGACGCGGCATACCAGAGAGGGATTAGTAATGAGCTAACGCACCTACAATTACTGTGTCAACAGTGCGACGCTAATGTATCGATCGGTGCCTAGCGGTTGTGTGGTGTGAATAACTAGGCAATTTTAGCACTTTAGTGGCTGCCGCGTGGGCTGTAGAAGCAGATTTGCTAATAAAGATTATTTCGCAACCACAAAATGTGCCTTGCAAATGCGGGCCTGTCTCAGATGAAAACAAAAGAAATAACGGCTCACATTAGCTAACTTTTTACAATGAGAGTCTCTTTTCTTCGTAATTCATTCCCATCGTATATGTTGCATATATTGTCATTATTGCCCAGCAAGAAAAACTACGAATGTAGTTTGGCTTCCTGTTTTATTGCAGTGAATGTTGTGCTTGCTGCTTTTGAAGGTATCTACTTTTGAGAATATGCATCAGACACTTGCCCGTAGATTAAAAGACTTTCTCCTGCAACGGTTTTATTTAGGTTGCCCTGATGGTAGTTCACTAGGGGGAGTGGGAACTACGCTGGCGAACAGCCTCCCTTCAATTAAGCTGGGTTGTCCTTGACTGAATCTTTATGAATCTGAAGTTTGAAATGACCAGTTTGGCATATATGGACATATAGGCAGAAACTAGGGAAAAGAGGTAGGCATAGAGGACCCCAGGCCGTCGAACGGACTCATTGAAGCCATCGATTTGTACACTTAAGGCGGAACTTAAGTGTCCAGCCAAGTGTTTTGTTTTGCCGCAAGTGGTTTTAGGACTAATATGTGACGCCTTGCAAAAAATACAAAAGAATTAAAGACAATGAGGGCTGAAAATAAACGCCAAAAGAATGTGGCCCCACGAGTAGAGGACACGATTTAAGAGAACGTGATCCACATCTCCTTTTATGTTCACATGAATAAAAACGGGCACACTACTAATCAAGAGGTCAAGGTTCATGACTTGGTAAGGATACCCATAACAAAAATGATGTCCGCACCATGCTGGCACGGTGCCACGCAACGCTTCATTTCCCATAGGTCACTGCTGTCTCATATTTGTGTGCCTTTATGTTACCCAGGATCGTTGTTTACGGCCCGTTTTATCTTCCGTCAAGCGGATTTGCGTCGCGGAACATAGAGAAAAAGACAGACACGTGATGTAACGCACCAACTTCTGATCGATTTTGGACGCTCGAAAGCGTTTAGAAACATCCGCCTGCCGTTGTTATTCTTGATGCTGGAGATTGCAGCAGGACAGCTGCGCAGCATAGCTTCCCGGACCATGCAAGCGTAAACGTGAGAACTCTGGACAGAATTGGTAGTTTGCTTAGTTCAAACGCACAGCATCACGCTCTTTACGAAAAAAAACAACATTGTAGCCCCGGCACTGGTGAACGAGTTGGATGCGTTGAAAAAAGTAAACTTGCATCAATACTGCAAGAAGTTTGAGAAGCTTCAGCAATAAAACAGATATCAAAACTCACGATTGCATTCAGAACAAGAAGTGCGTCCAGGTATTCATCGAGCGGCGTGAATCATCTGACGTTCAAAACGCGGTTTTTCTTAAAAAAAACTCAGTGCTTTTCCGACGTAACAATGGACGTGTTATTGAGCAGACGAGGATAGAGAAATTACAGGCTTACTAGGGCGTACTTTTATAATGGGTAGCACATTGCTTTGTCATTTACATTTCTAAAATACTCCATTATGGGTTATCGAATGTCATCTTCTGATGCATTATATTATGCAACTTTCATGCGCACATACCTTGATTATCCAATGTGAAGGAAGGAGCTTGCTCACAGACTAATGTGTAAGAAGGTATTTTCAAAACCTGAGCGGATGCGGAGACTACTGAGGGAGGCGAAACTCGCAAAAAAAATCACATTCCTACTGTTTCGTGGCCTTCCTGCACGCATTTCTTAACTGCCGAATGTAAGAAAATACGCAGTAATACTAGGAAAAATGAGCACACAGAAAGGAAGTTACTATGTCCCAGTATATTATGTTATTCGTTCAGAGACATCAATGCCATAGTAAAGTAATGCGATCTCATTGCGGAACACGCGAAACTTCATTGCCACCAATTAATTCTAACGTAACGTTCGAAGCCACACGCTTGATGGTTTTCGACCGTGTTATTGCGGAACGTAATTTGATCTCACCTGCTCACGACGTTGAGCTATTATGTTCATGTGAGTGAGTGGCGCATGTAAGAAGCAATGGGTTCTTTTAAGTGCAGGCTGTACAGGCTTAGACATCACGAAGGAAAGTAAAAAAAAGAAAGGGGCTAGGTGAAATAGGGCCTGCAACCCTATCTCATTCCTTACGGCGGTTCAGAATTTCGTTTCCCAGCGGTGCAGCAAAAAGACAACGTCGACAGCGCGTCAGCGGAACATTGCAGACGGCTGTAGACAGCGCGTCAGCGCAACAGTGCAGACGGCTGTCTGCAGCGCGGCGCAAAGGCCACGCTGCTGAGCAAAGAGTTTGACTTTCACATTTTACTTTACATATGTAATTTTTTTTCCGGCCGCACATTGTGCTGGCGGCGCAAGCCAAATTCTTGTACTTGAGGCTTGCAATTCTCGCACTTTCGAGTCTAATAATAAAGAGATTCCGAGAAAAATATCTTGATTACACCTTGCCTGCGGTAGGCCATCTTCCAAAAAGTTTGCCGAAAAGAGAGCAGCATTTCAACTTTTGTATTTGGAGGACCGAATTCTGAGTCTTGACAACGCAGCTGAGGTGAAACACCCGTGAGACGAACGAGGCAATTGTTCGCCCATAGCGAGGCGCTCATGCGATGGAGCCGAACGAGACCTAAAGGATGAGGGGCAGGTCACTGTTCAGCGCTAAAGTAGGAACCACAAAGCAGAAGTGCAAGGTTCCGGATGATCGCACTTTGCTGATGGGTGCGCTACTGCGCGCCGCCTTTGGTGGCAAAAACTTGCTCGCGCCGAATGCGCTCGTAATCCCGGAAACATTGGTAATTGCACATTCCGTACTGACTTTTCTCAGCGCCACTACGATATGCTTGAAGCCAGAATGGACAGTGTGCAAAAGCATATATTTATTTCAACAAAGAGGGTGGGTTTTATATTTCGAGAATAAGTAGCATAGTTGCTTTCTTACATAGTGGATCATAAAATAACGCACTTGTTAGTTTTTATAACTATTTTCTTATCGCAAGAATAACCGATTTTGAGTGTTTCAAATTAAAGCTCATTTCTTCAAGAAGTGCCAAATGAACTGGGCAATTTGAGGCGTTAAATTGTAGTTTATTGGTGATACTTCTCAATGAAAAAAATGCTAGAGTTGTGTGTTAAAAGGTTTTCTAAAAATTAATAATTAGATTAGCTGGTAACACAAAAAAAATCAATACAAGCAGTACAACATAAGCCGCTGCACGTAGTCAGACAATGATTACAAAAAAATGAAATATACAAAACGTTGCAACTGTTGTCATTTTGAGCAGCATAGATAACACACTGCACTTTCCGTGGACTTTAAAGTTGGGGTATATATGCCTGCGTTGCAATTAGAAGAGGGAGTCGCGTGAGGATATGAAGCGGAGATAGATGTGAAATGTGCCACACATTACATCTGTTTTGAGTTCCGTTTTAGTTTTCTATTGCTGAGCTTGCAGTTCCTCCCTTTATCGATTTTCTTTTTCAGTTAGCAGTGAATGGATTATACCGATGAAAAGAGTGCTTGGCATTCTTTGTCATCATAATAAGAAAATTATGCTGGCGCGCTTAGTTAAATATTTTGGCAGTATGTTGCAAAAATTATAAAACACCAAATAAAACCACTCTCATCTTTTATAACTCAAGTAGACTAGTTAAAATACAACGCGTACGATAAAAGGAAACACGTGCGAGTACGCGCTGATGTCCCATGCCTCTGAGATTAACTCTCGCTATCGGAACTGAAACCAGATCACTCCACATCATGGTCTAAAACACCACTGCTTCTCTATAAAAGAAGAAACTCTGTTTCAGAGCGAACAGAAGTCCTCGGTGTAGCCTTTCACCTTCGAAGTGCGCGCGTCGAGAGGAATGCAATGATCGCTGACCAACGAACTATGTCCGGCCAAAGTTTCATTTGTCACGCCACTTCCTCGCTTTAAAAATGACAAAAAACTCACAAAACGGTTACCACTGTGTAGCAGGGTGTTTAGCAATATGTGTTTAGGCGTTTTGTTTTGGGGATATTTTGACGTTGAAGAGATAGTGATCTCATATCGCACTGGTGTAGTGGTCAAGTGATGCACCCCTGCACTGGCAGGCGGCTGTTTCGAAAAGAGCTACCCTTAGGCTTAAGCGACCCAAGTTTACCGTGACGTAAGGTCACGTGACATTAACGCCACATGACGTGAATGTCATGAATGTCACGTGAGCATGACATTAACGCACCCAGCGGCCACGCCGACGGCGATGGCGACGAGGACGAGAAAGCCATGTACAGGCGCCTAACATCTATCGCTGTTAAAGAAAAGAACTGAAACCAAAGAGTTTATGCTATAGAAGAGAAGTAGATGGTGCAGCTTGCCCATGAGCGCTGGCTTGAAATTTTAGCGGCAGGTTTGAAAATTTAGTCATATATGACCGAAAGCCTATGGGGTGCTGTAAGGAAAGAGTTAAGAGAAATAGCGAGTATTTGGTGACTGTGCGGTGCACTGTGGTTTTATGAAGAATAACAATCCGCGAAACATAAACCATAACTTAGCCTGTGGGGGACGCATTGGAGAGGACTCCGGATAATTTGGACCACCTGGGCTTCTTTATTGGGCAATAACATCGCCGAGTAGACGGGCTTCTAGCAATTCGCCTCCACTAAAATCCGACCACAGCGACCGGTATTGAACTCGCGTCTTTAGAGTCGACAGTCGAGCACCATAACCCTTACCCACTCCACAGTGCTCAGTCCTCCCGTTTGCACGTGCGGTTGAAGTTCAGGTGCGTCTTGAACGAAGCTACCTTTGAACTCACCGAGACGAATCGGCGTATCTTCGTAACGACGTCTTGTCCATATAGGTTCCGGTAGTTAACATAATCAATGGTTAGACGTAACTTCGTCTGGTCAGGCATTGTATTAAAGAAAAAAGAATGCGGTCACTGACCATGCCATGAAATTCAAAGATGTTTCGGAACCTCGTACAGGTTCATTGATCACTGAGCGGGACAAGAAATTGCCGCGACTTATATACGTAACACGTGGCGCAAGGAGCGTGCGTAGATGGATGGCATGGTTCCTTGCACGCGGTTCATGGTAGCTGGTGTCGATTGTATGATTAGAGATTCTATCAGCCGCCGAGATGACACGCTCCTTTCCTTCGCGATGACAGTGGCGTGGTCCCAGTCAATCGTATGATATGCTCTTGCGCAGGCTCGGCAATGGCGTTCGTCGTGTGATTATTATTTATTATGTCACGTTTGTGGTCGTTAAACCTTCTGAGGAACTTTCCTGTTTTGCCAACGTAAACCTGGGGGCGATCAGCACATGGGATCTGCTAGATGACACCTGGGAATGCTTCAATCGGCAGTTTGTCTTTCACGTTCACGAGCTGGCTACGGAGCTTGCTGCTCGGGATGTGGGCAATGCGCATATCATATTTTGAAAACGCGCGAACGTGCCTCGCTGATTCCCAGCACGTAAGGAATGGCAGCACGTGCCTGGAATGTCTCGTTGCTTCGCGTTTCCGGCTGTAAGATCCGCTTCTGAATATTGTAGACAAATCGACAAGGGTAACCGTTATTAGTCAGTTCTCGATGAATCGTCCTCAGCCCGTTTTGCAATGAATTTTCATCGGAGCATATGCGTACGGCACGTGTTATTAAGGACGATACCACCGACGTCTTGTGGCCAGCCGGATGACAAGACATAAAATTGAGGTAGCGACCTGTATGCGTAGGCTTCCTATAGACCGAGAAGGTGAGGGCACCCTCATCCCTGCGAACCAATACATCCAGGAATGGCAAACAGCCGTCTTTCTCAAGTTCAAGGGTGAACTGTATATGCGCATTCTGGGCATTGGCTGTCCAGGAAGCGTGAGATGTCTTGTTTCTTCAAAATGCAGAAGCAGTCGTCTACGTAGCGGTAGAAGACTTTGGGTGCAGGATTGAAGGTGGCTAGTGCTTTTTCTTCCAGGGCTTCCATTACTAAATTGGCCGTTATAAATGATATTGACGCCCCCATTGCCGTGCCGTGTGTCTGCTGTTAGAAACTGCCGCCGTAGGAAAAAAAATTGTTGCCAAGGCAAAATCTCAGCAGCTCGCAAAGTTCCAGAACGTCGAAGGGTGTGCGGCCAGGGAGACCAGTGTCAGCTTCCAGGGCTTTTTCACATGTAGCTACTGCTAATCCCACTGGTACGCTAGTAAAAAGCGATGTCACGTCAAACGAAATCATAATGTCGTCTTCACTCAGCGAGATGCCATGTAACTTTGATGAAAACGTGGACGAATTTCCGACATGCGTTGATGTCTTGATAGCCTGATTGTCTATAAAGTGGCGATGTAGTGAAGTCGACAATAAGTCGAAGCGGTACCCCAGGCTTGTGTACTTTAGGCAGGCCGTAAATTGCACGAGCTGAACTGTTTGTGCAGAGCTGCCGGTAATACCGGCTCTTTTGGTGCGGAGGAACCAAACTGAACAGTCTGGCCAGCAGTTGTTGCAGCTTGGCCTGTAGTCTGCTTGTTGGTTCACGGGCTAGAGGAGTGTAAGTCCGATGGTCTCCGAGAAGGGCCAACAATTTCTTGTTGTAGTCGCTCCTGTCATGCAAAACTGTGGCGTTGCCTTTGTCGAAAGAAAGAATGATGATGCTACTGTTACTCCGCAGGCTGCGAATGGCTTGCTTTTCTGCTACCCAGGACCGCGTTCTTGCACTGTGTTTCCGCAAACCGGAGAGCACACCAATCGCACGGGTGCGTGCCTCTTCTCGAACGGCAGAGGGAAGTAAACTAACCGCTCTTTCGACTGCGCACACAACTTCGCTTCGCCTCGAAGATGTTTGGGTGTTGAAATTCAAACCACGGGACAGCACCACAGCCTCATTCTCTGTCGGCGTATAGCAGGAAAGGTTGATGACGTCTTGTGCGCCTTGGGACACTTCTGGTCGGAGTGCCTGGAGTTTCCTATCTTGTGACGTTCTATGACGACGTTCCCTCATAGTAGCGGTAAAGTTCGCGTGCAACTGCACTTCTGGAAAGTCTTCCGGCATCAGATGCCCCAGCTGCCGAAGAGCAAAGAACATTTGTGTTTCCAAAGTTCGTAGCTTCTGACAGCACTCCAGAACACGCGCCTGCAGTAGCTTCCGCTCGGCCTGTCGAATAATCTGGTGGCCCCAAGACGTGGCGACCGGTCTTCCTAGCCGCAGACTCCTCGGCGTAAAGTCCTCCTGTTTGCAAGTGATCTTCAAGTCCAGTTTCTCGCAGTGGCAGTTTCTATCAGCAGACACAAGACACGGCAATGGGGGCGTCAATGAAAGTTACAACGGCCAATTTAGTAATGGAAGCCCTAGAAGAAAATGTACTAGCCACCTTCAATTCTGCACCCAAAGTCTTCTACCGCTACGTAGACGACTGCTTCTGCATTTTGAAGACACAAGACGCCTCACGCTCCCTCGACAGCCTAAACGCCCAGAATGCGCATATACAGTTCACCCTTGAACTTGAGAAAGACGGCTCTTTGCCATTCTTGGATGTATTGGTTCGCAGGGATGAGGGTGCCCTCACCTTCTCGGTCTATAGGAAGCCTACGCATACAGGTCGCTACCTCAATTTTATGTCTTGTCATCCGGCTGGCCACAAGACGTCGGTGGTATCGTCCTTAATAACACGTGCCGTACGCATAGGCTCAGATGAAAATTCATTGCAAAACGAGCTCAGGACGATTCACCGAGAACTTACTAATAACGGTTGCCCTAGTCGATTTGTCTACAGTATTCAGAAGCGAATCTTTGCACCCGGAAACACGAAGCAATAAGACATTCCAGGCACGTGCTGCCATTCCTTACGTGCAGGGAATCAGCGAGGCACTTTCACGCGTGTTTTCAAAAGATGACATGTGCATTGCCCACATCCCGGCCAGCAAGCTCCGTAACCAGCTCGTGAACGTGAAAGACAAACTGCCGATTGAAGCATTTCCAGGTGTCATCTACCAGATCCCAAGTGCTGATTGCCCCCAGGTTTACGTTGGCAAAACAGGAAAGTTCCGCTGAAGGCTTAACGTCCACAAACGTGACGTAAGAAATAATAATCGCACGAAGAACGCCATTGCCGAGCATGCGCAAGAGCATACTCATACGATTGACTGGGACCACGCCATGTTCATCGCGAAGGAAAAGAACGTGTCATCTCGGCGGCTGATCGAATCTCTAAACATCCAGTCGACACCAGCTACCATGAACCGGGTGGAAGGAACCATGCCACCCATCTACGCACGCTCCTTGCGCCACGTGTTACGTATATAAGTCGCGACAATTTCTTGTCCCGCTCAGTGATCAATGAACCTGTACGAGGTTCCGAAACATCTTTGAATTTCATGACATGGTCAGTGACCGCATTCCTTTTTCCTGTAGTGTACATAATGACATCCGCAAAAATTGACGCGAAATTTTACAGCTCATTCTAAGGGGTACATTTGCACTTCAGCTTGAGATCGCGAAGACGAATGCCAAATATCTGAACATCGACAATTAACTGGCTAGAAACAGGTGCACGCTTGTTTACGTCTTTGTTCATTTTATTATTAGCAGTATGCCGCTGAGGCATAAGCTGCATATTCTGCATCGCTGCTTTCTGGTGTTTCATACGAGCACAGATGGAAGCAAACCGATACAAATGTGGCGTGCACACTGTGAAAACATATATCCGGCGTAAACAGCTATTCACCTAAGTTTGATGAAGTTCACAAGAATAATAGAGCGAGAAGCCAAACTGTCGAGAACGGCAGGCGCATCGCTGTCTCTTCCACGCTGAGAATGAAGAACGTAATTGCGTCTGGGTCTGTTATTTTTGGTAAGCCGGAATTTGTAAACTTGTAAGAAGAGCTCCATTTTACGCAAAGTCACTCCGCATCAAGAACGCGTGGTCAACTGCAGGCGCTTTTGTGATGTGATTGCGACATTGGCTTGGCCAGCTTGATTTTCTCTTGCAAACGAACAAAATGGCAGTGCAGGTAAGGCACAATAATTTGAATACCCTCCGCACTACCCCCACGACTGTACCGGTGTGGTTGTATTTGCTTCAGAAGCGGAATATCAAAATCGCTGCGAGTCTACTGCAAACGCGAGCTGTGTTGGTTATGGCTTTATTTGACGCTCAACTTATTGTCATGGAAAACTGTCGCCTATTTGCCAGTGGTTCAAAAATAGGACGTAATTTCAGTTGCTGTGTAAATAAGCCAGGTCTAAGTACAATGTGCCTCGGTCTTCTCCACGCAAATTCACCTTTTATTTCTTTCACTTTTACTGCCAAAACAAGTGCCAATTTTTATTTCGACCTTTGCCGCCCCTCAGCAGGGATACCCTGTGCAACACTCACGATGACTGTGCAACTATGCCAACTTGCTTTTAATAGCCATACACTATTAACATGGTAGTTCCTGGATAGTTTATAGAGTTCGAAACCTGTGCAGTGCGAGGTGGGGGGGGGAGGGGAGGGGAAGGCGAAAAAAATTCACGCGACTACTGTAAAAGTACGCCGATATTATTGCAAGTACTACTTGTATACAATGGTCCACTCTTGCATGAAGCAGCGCGTTCGTTTAGCTATTTCTCAAAGTGTTAATAATGTCTAAGTATATGGATGAGTTCAAATTTATTTCCTGAGCACCTGTAGTTCGTCGTTCAAAAGGCGTTGTTACTCGGCTGATGACCCTACCACGCAGACACTATTCATCTATATAAATGCCATAGAAAAGTTGCTTCATCATCCTTCGGCGGACAGCAATGATGAATAGGCTCGACAGGGATGCGTTGATCAATAAATGCCTTGCGGGGTTTCTTCGCATAGTATCAGTTGCGAGGAAGCCAAGCTACGAAGAGGAATCACGCTATGAAAGGATAACCATCGATTTTAAATGTCAGAAGTGTCGAACTGCAGGGAACAGATTCTCTCTTGATGTATAAGACCTCCTCCTATGTCAACCAGAATTCAGAAGACCTGAGTAGAACCGAGAATATGAGCGATTTGGTTACCTTTTTTCGGGTTTAACGTCCCAAAGCTGCTGACGGTATAAAAGATTTCGTAATGGAGTGCTCCGAATAATTAAACCACATAGGGATGTTGCATCGTCCAGTACACGGGCTTCTAGCATTACGCCTCCATCGAAACGCCGCCGCCACGGCCTGCATCGAGAATATGAGCGGTCATAGAGTTCTTTCAGAACTGATGCATCGTTTCAGGAATCTTTCGTTTTTCTGGGAATTTGAAAAGTAATATTTTGCGAAAAGATAATTTTCATGCCTTTTCGGGGAGATCCAAGAGCAGAAATTGGCAGATTTTTTTCCAAATTGCTGGTGTTATTGAGCCTGCTGCAGAAAAACAAGAATATTTTTGGTGTAATTAAGGGGTTTTCCGGTTACCGCGTAGAATATCACTGCTCAAAATTCTACTGAACTTGTGATGCAGTGAGTTTCATTTTGAAGTTTTATATTATATTTTGCAAGAGGTATCAATTTATTCTCGCGTATGCGGTTAGAGCGCTCAGGAAAAGCATCTATTAAATAATAGCTCTATTAAAGCTTCTATTAAATTTAGAAATAAATTTTCCTATACTTTGTGCTTGGCGCATGATGACCATAGTTGTCTGTGTTCTATAATACACAACACAACACAAATATCTGCTCAGGCTCGTCGAAAGATTTACCACTTCGCGGTCCCCTCCGGTGAATTGTGTACAACAAAAGACCGTCCAGTAATCATTCTATACTCTTACGAGCGCTTCAATTAATTAGAAACGCAAATTTAAAGCTCGTGTGGAAATATCATGAGGCAACGGTATTTACGTCGCGGATAGCTATTCCCCCAAACGGATAGCGACTTAGCTGCAAAGTAACCTACAGCACCTTCCATAGCCTGCCACTCAAATAGGTTTAAAAGACCTTCTTTTATCGCTAAAAAAATCTGCAAACCACGTGAGATATCCCGAGATGCCAAACACTTGTTCCCGTGATAATCACGGGAAACCTGTGCTTCTGACCTAGACCAACCGTTCATAATTATTTTCGTTGTATGGTCTTCACTCTCGTTTTGAGGCTCTAAGGCATTGTCCTCTAACGTGAACCCACTGAATGACTGTATAGTTGTCAGAGCGTGTAGACAATCATCTCTCAATGTCGAACGTCTGTTACGTTCTTTCACTGGCACTGGTGTGGTAAGTCGATAAACACATACCGTGTCCGCTGCACCGCGGCATAGAGCTGTCTCTAAACACCATGATGGAACCGCCAATGCTCGAGCATCAGTCATCGCTAACGGCCACCGCAGCATCTCTCAGACGCTTGCGACACTGCATTCACATCAATAACGGTGCAACCAGATCTGTCTTCATTGTCTTGGCTATCACTTTCAAAGGCGTCTCTACTCGCTGCGGTGCAGCACATTAAGCGAGATATGTTATTCTGTAACTGAGAGTGCGATGCACAGCTATAACGGGTAATTCGATCGCCTTGCCTAATTCCGCGGAGCTTGTAATTAAATAACACTCTCATACGGAGCGCGCTTGTTCTTTCACAAAGAACACTTTTATCTATTTATTTTTATTTTTTAATATTATTTGACACTGTAAGCCCCATCAAGGACTGTAACAGGAAGGGCTCTGAATGATACAGTTGTAGTGCACATGTTGGTAGTAAACGATTTAACAATAACATATGGCAAAAATAGGTACAAACTCGGTTAGAGAATTTAAGTTGAGGTACAAATAATAGGCGGCAAACATGATGACAAGGATACCAAAAAAAGGAAATCGGCTGCAGTTAGTGCTGTATTTTCAATCTAGGCACAAACAAAAGGGTAAAAATAAACAGGGCAGAAAAGTGTGGAAAATGAGAATAACTACTGGGAAACAAACAGGTGATCTATAACCAGGGCACTAAACGCATCTAATGATAAGCTGTTAGTAATATCTATGTCTAGATTGTTCCATTCTCGTGTAGCTCGAGGAAAAAATGAGTATTTGAATATGTCAGTACGGAATGGAAACTCGTTTAATTTTTGTGTGAGGTTGTGGCGGGTCAATCTAGTTTTTGTGGTCGCTATGTATTTTGTAGCGGGCACTTTTAGTTGGCTGTGTATTTGCTGATACATAAGTTTAAGTCTTGCGAATTTTGCTCTGTTCTCCAGGGTTAGGAGTTCTGTACGTTTTAGTAATTGTGTTGGTGAGTCTGTATTATTTAATGTATTAATGAAATAAAAAAAAACTGGCTAGAGTTTCTCGGAGCGTAATTGAGGAGGTTTGAACTTAAAAGCTTAGCCTTTTGGTAAGGACAACCTAAAAGACAGCTCAGGCTTCATTTGCTGCCGCTCCCAGTGCCGCTGCTTGCAAGTTCATTTTTCTTGCAAAATGAAGCAGTCGCAAAAAAATACGAAGTTCGGTAAAGTTGAGATTGGTCACTTACGTTACTTTCTTGTCAGAAATTGGTCACTCAGTATTGCCCGCAGATCGCAATGGCGATGAAGAAAACAAGACAGAGCACGATTGTTTTACTAAAGCGTTAAATTATATTGGTACTTGGCTGTTTCGCATAGCAGTCGCTCGGCATCATTCTGGTTGTCTTCCAGTCTCATCGGGTATGCCGCAGGGGAGCAGCTCTGGGCCGCTACTGTTTCTGGTATATATTAACGACGTCTTTGGTGAAGTGTGCCCTTGTGTATAAATTCAGCTGTATGTAGATGATTGTTTTATTTAGCGATGCTAACAATGTAAGTGATGAATGACCTAGCAACTACTCCCGCTAATACTGTACAGTGATGCAAGCGATGGGACTTATCTATGAATGCAGATACAACTGCTTGTCTTTACATAACAAAGAAGAAAAACCCACTACGGTATGCATATGATCTAGAATCATCACCACTGCAATAAGTGACGTCCGTAAAATACTCCGGTGCAGCACTTACTAATTACCTTATTTGGAACTTCAACATAGATAACCTTTGTTCAGTCGCATTTCGTAAGCTCTGCTATCATAGGCATAAGCTTCATGACGCCCCGCTAACGCTAAGCTTTTAGTTTATATTACTCCAATTAGACCCAATGTTTCAGTTAAAAGGCCGCGCCATCCCCTTTTACTTTTATCTCAATCCCTTAGCAGCTCCTTCCAAAATGAGGATCACATTACGAATATTCTTTAATTTTGGACCAATATACCAAGTCTAACGTAAGGAAGCTGGAGAGAATACAAAGAAAAAGACAGGTTTATGCATATTAAAAACTTCTACTCACTGACTCCACATATAAACTGATGCGTGCTAACGGTATTGAACAGTTGTAATTAAGCAGGAGAAATTTTTGTTTACATTTTCTTTCATTACTTCTTAACAATAACCTCAGACTTGACTCTTCTTCCTATCTTTCTCCAATAGCAACAAAGATTAGACGCCGATATCACAAAGCTTCATTCGCCCCGTATTTTGCCAGAACCTATTTCTACTTTTTTCATTTTTTTCCCAAGTACCATTATCGACTGGAACGCATTAACCGAATGTTATAAACCCTGAACCTTCCTTTCTCAACCGTGCTTCATGTTGGTCTATTACGTTTTATTTTTCTGCTAAATATTGTATTACTATACTATTATTGTTCCTTTGTTGTAATTATGTTGCTGTGATATTGATTCTTATGAATGTGCCCTTCCTGCCTGTCGGAATAAAAGGAAATTCTGAAGAAGATATTGACTTTCACCGATAAAGGTTGCACTGGAGAGCAGCCGGATAGATACGTCAAGCGCACAGGCAACAGCGCCTTATCGCTTGCAAAGCAGCTGCTTAGAAAGTTCATTTAATTTGCTGCGCAGCGCACCGCCCGAGCGCTCAAGACAAGTGTGACTGATTTTATACACGTGAATTCAACGGACACCGCCTTTAAGGCACGTGAAAAAAATTGCAGGAAAGGCAAGTCAGGCAACGACTGCAGTGTGCAGAAGGAGGAGGAGGAGGAGGAGGAGGAGGAGGAGGAGGAGGAGGAGGAGGATGAGAAGGAGGAGGAGAAGGAGGAGGAGGAGGAGGAGGAGGAAAGTCAGAGAGGTTAACCGCACGAATAAACCGATTTGCTACCCCGCAATGAGGGAAAGGGATGAGGGGATACAAGGATGAATGAAGGAGAAGACGGTGCAACAGAAAAATGAAGTCACTGTGCAAAGTCACTGAGCGAGCGGTAAAATCACAGCCTATCGTGCAGGCCCGAAGTTCTCAAGAAGCTTAGCAGTGACATGGGAGGCGTGCACCACCGACGGTCCCCGCGGCCAGTAGAGAGAACGCGAACCCTATGCTGTGGGAGTGTTAGCACACGGGCTTGGAGAAAACGGAACGGAATATTGTATTCGTTGCTCAACCCGATCGATCACAGAGTCCGATTTCTTTCGCTTACAGAAGGGAAAACGGTTGCCGCAAATATGGTCAAAGGTAGACTGGACGACTTCTTTTCCTTCTGTTCACTCTTACATCCGTTTTTTTTTCGAGTACTTACAGTGAGAACCTTAAAGGAGAAGCATCTCTTTCGCTGCCACAAAGCATTGGTTGTGATGGCGTCGGAAAGAGATTTCAGCCATTTCAGCCATCTTTCCATCATTTCAGAGGAAGATTTCCGCAAGGCTACAAATCTATTCGAGTCTCACCGCTCACCTCCTGTGTAAGTAAAAGACTGTTTAGACTTATGCGCAAACAGTGGGCTCGGTACATATTGCATGTCAAGAAATGCTGGTTTGTAAAGCTACTTTGTATCCCTTGAAAAACAAATCAGGAAAGTTTTTTTTGTTTGCTCTCTGAGTAGACAGTCTTTTGTTGCTAAGGAAGCTTTCGAATGAAGTAGGCAGCGATACAAATGTAGGAGTGTGATGTTAGTGACGACGAAATGATTGCAGAGATATACAAGCCAGTCTAAATACTTAGAATTTGTCTTGTGCTGCCAAAATTGATACTTTGAAATTTGGCCGCCAAACAAACGCCGTGCTGCCGTAACATCCTAGGTTCGTTTACAGCAGAGATTTTACATCATGCGGAGCTGCTGAGCGAGGTTTTGCGCTTCTCGTGGTAATATCGCTGATAAGGACGTTTCTACACGTCTCCCTCTTTTTCGGAGTGAAGAGAGAATAAGGGTAGCTGAGCTTCTACTATGCCTTCCACCCTTGCGCCCACTCTCGTGAACACACGCAGAAGAGCACAATCGATCATGCACTCGCGACGATGGTCCATTCACGACAACGTGACTTTGATAGCCTCGCCCTATGTGCATCGCCTACGAGTTTCTATCTTATGACCACTGTTATATGCATGACGAATCGGCCGTCAGTTATCATGCTGAGACTACCATAACATTAATTCGTCGTTTGAGCTAATAGTGGTGAAGCTCACGGAACTGCTGCGTTGTTCAATCTTAATAGGTTGGACACGGTGCTAAATCACTGCGGGGCAGCCGTGATACATGTATGTTTTGACAGGGCGATGTCTTGCGCAGGGAAAAGTATCTCACGTCCAAATCAATAATAGAATGTATTCATAACGTTCTCAAGACTTTCAAATGAAGATCTACAGTCCACAAAGCTAACTTTGGACTGGTTAAAAGGCAGGAGAGAGAAAGAAAATGGCCAAATTAAAATTTCCAGGCTAGGGGTGCTCATCCGGAAATCACCGCATTATTTCTACAACTTCTTCTCACGCAACAAACGTCCCGACACCAGGCCTTGGAGCAAGGTGGGCTAGCAACCTTTGCTTAATGCTTACGGCTCTTGGACGTTCCCACCTCCTGCAGTGTAGTCGCAGTGATGTTCATTTGAATGGTTACTAAGGGATGAAAAACGCTCGAGCGATAACAAAGTTTTGGAATAAGTACTTGGAAGAGGAAGTCAAGAAGGAAAGACGATGAGGTTAACAGAGACAAGAAACCGGTTGGTTTCTTTGAACAAACAGAGTAAATCAAAATTATAGCCTATCATGCAGCCTCGAAGCCGTCAAGAAATAGAATAAGTGCATGGCAGACCTTCAAAATCGGTGGTCGCCTTAGCCATTTTCAGAATATCTTCATTTCCGTCAGTGGGCGTGGATTAACACGCTCTAGCGCATACCACAGAGTCCGCTTTTCGGTACTGTATGTATGGCATGCACACGAACGTGTTCTTTGGTCTAGTCTCACCTGCAGATAATACAACCAGAATTATCATCCATACCAATAAAGCAGTGGAGATTGCTTAATGCGACATCAAGCCAGAGGCCACACAGTTAAGTTCATTCATGTTGTAGTAAGCCGGGTGGAAATCTATGCTGCGCGTCACGATGTGGGGATTGTAGACGCAGGTTCTAAAAACAGCGGGAATTCCAAGAGGCGAGGGTGATCGCGAAGCAAACTGTTCGATGCGTCCACTCTGAGAAATAGTGTATATATGCATGTACTGCTGGGGACAAAAGTTTCCAGGATGCGAATTCTAAGAAAAACGTTTATTGCAGCTCTACCTCGCCACAAAGTCCCCTGATATTGTATGAAGGCATCAAAGGCCTAAATGCTCCTTCTTCTCTTCACAATATCAGGCGACTGGGAAGCTAGGCGGAGCTGCGATAAAAGTTTTTCCTAGAACTCGCGTCCTGGAAACTTTTGTCCACAGTAGTACACATGTGAAATATGTACTCTAAGTCGCAATTTAGGTACTGATGGGATGCTTCTGGCAGATTACTACGTTTGTGGCCGTAGAGGCACATTTTGTGAATCCTAAGCACGTCCAGAGAGCTTCAACTTGAACGCTTCATAAGTCTCGGACGTTGCTTTTCCTTATTATTGCTTTCAAGTACAGGGAGACTCTACCGAAAGAATCCAGGGAATAATGCGTTGTTGAGCTGGATGATCGACCACACTGATGGTCCCCTCGACTTTCCTCTGAGGAAGGAGAGAACGTGAAAAATCACTTTCTTTCCCTTTTTCATACACCAAAATCATGAACGAAGTCTTCACCGACCTCAACCCCGACGCGTCTTTGATGGATTACAAGATACATGAATGGGTGAAGCTTTTGAGGAGACGTACACAGGCAAAGCACAACATTCCAAGGGTTTCCAGGATCAAGCGACTCACAGAGCGTATTCGGAAGTTCATCCGACGAGCTTTGAATTATGCGCGGGATTTTTTTCTCCATGCTCTCTGCATCCCTCATGTCGAGAAGCGGCCGTACTTTAAAAAATGTGCCTGATATCTTTATAGGAAATACTTCACAGGCTTCTGCGTTTCAAGAAATCTTGATTAAAGAAGCCTGCAAAGTTATTAGCGAAGCTAAACTGGTTGCTGGAGTCGTGGTCCGTTTTCAGAAGTTCGCTTGATCAACACCACTAGTATAAATAGCTGTAAGACCATCGCGAAGGCAATTCTTAAAAATTTTGAGTCATACTTCATTCAGTCGATAAACAGCAATGGCCATCTTATATACGATTTATGTATTGCGGCTTTCACGCATATTTAAACAAAAGTTTGAAGCTTATGTTCTACTGTACTTTTCTTGTTAAATCTCATTAAAAAAAATGTTCCATGTCGCTTCTGTCCACTAAGAGCACAATGAAGGCCAAATTTTGCTCGTGCAACGAAAAATTTATTAACTTCAAACAGTTCAAATGCCATAGGTCCTCGGGGTTTTTGCTGTGTGCGAAGTAGACTGTTCTCCAAATTGAATGAAAAAGCAGTTATCAGAGCAGGCGGCAAAATGTTGGCATAGAATGTATCTGTGCCTAATTAGGTGTTCATTATGTGCCGTCGTAGTGAGGGCAGGCGCTTCAAAAAGAAGACGGGCAAACTGGCCTGTAACTCCAAAACTGCTGAATGGACAATATTCCTCCCAGAGACAGAAACTGAGCTTGTGGGCGGCAATAGCGGCAAGTTGACTTGGAGGTCGACGAAGATAAGAATTGTGGCACTCGGCCGCGATAAATTAAAATGTTTGCACGGACATTCGGGATAAGGCGCCTATAACGCCTATGACAATCTTGAAAATTGTAGGAATAGTTGGGTTCGCCTACAACAACTGCAAGACAATCTGTCCTTTTCTTGTGCCAGAGACAAGAATATAAATCTGTGGCGGCGGCTTTCACGAAGAACCATCGCAAAGCTTCGCTGCATCAGATAGTAATCATCCGAAAGGTGCCAGTAGAAGAAAGGTAGACATAAAACCTCACTGTATGATAATGCTGCGGCGTAATGCAAGTTTTTGACACAGCTGTGGGAATATTTTCGTTTGCGGTTTTCCACCCTCAACTTGCCATCCTGCGCAGTCCGCTGCTTCAAGCGCTCGGGGCCGTTCCATGTGCAGCCCTCCTAACGTCTGACGCGTTTAGCAGCAGCCACCACGTACTTGGCGCGACAGATTCTTCTGTTCTCTTCCTTTCTTTGCACTTCCATGGTAAACCGCTCCTTCTACCATGAGGTCCTTACACGGTGGTACCACCTTTCATGCAGAGCATGCTATAGGACATACAAACCTCCATTTAGGGGGTAAAATATTTGCGACGGTGATTGCGACCATAACAGACCGGATGGCTTACGCGATGACCTCTCGTAACAACGGAAGCAGACGCCTCCTTTCACGATTACCACCCTCCGATACTACTACAACGGGGACATCAACGCTCAACCCAGGGAACGGGCGCTTAAAAGCTTTGATGCAAAATAAGTTCGCTTTACTTTGCTTGATAGGGGTTTAACGTCCCAAAGCGACTAAGGCTATGATGGACGCCGTAGTGAAGGGCTCCAAAATTTCGACCACCTGGAGTTCTTTAACGTGCACTGACATCGCACTGTACACAGGCCTCTAGAATTCCGCCTCCATTGAAATTAGACCGCCGCGGCCGAGATAAAGCCAGCGTCTCGCGGGTCAGCAGCCGAGCGCCATAACCACTGAGCCACCGCGGCGGACAATAAAAGAAGTGCTGAAAACACAATTCGCTTGTTAGGGCGCATACTGGCAGTTTAGGCGCACAACATACGCAATGAATTGCCGTCCGGGGCGCCGCTCGGATGCTCTTTCTGTTCAGCTGGTGTCCGCCAAAACTGGCAATATTATGCTGAAAAAGCCAGATTTTTGCATCACAAAGCATGATTTTTAGAATTATAGTATTCCGTGACACACTTGGTAAAATTGACGTCTCCATAAGAAGACGAGGGATCAGTTGATGCAGTGTGGCCGCGAAGAACCGACATTCGACCACTCTTATAGACGTTAGAATAAACAAGTAACGGATCACAATTCCAATTACTTCATCTTCATTGTAACTGATTTCATAGGTCAAAATGGCCCATGAAAATAACTGAACATATTAGGAGAAGTAGCCAATTATTTTTACGCTATTTTTGTCCATCGTTTACTGGAATGCAGAAACAGCAGAACCAGACTGAGCGGCTGTGACTTGCAAGATCTATAATTTCTTGCAGTACACAAGTAGGCAGTTTCATTTTCCTCAAAGTTAGCTTCGACATTTTTTTCGTATTTCTTTCAGAAGACGTTAGAAGCGACACCGAAGAGTATCTCGATGTAGTGACCGGAGGGAGTGCGTTTTTTAACATACGCAGGCCTTGCGCATCACCTCAAAATTACGCAAAGAGGCGCACTTCGCTATTGTTTGCTCTCTAAGGGCACAGCCCTGGTTCTCTAAACAGGATATTTCGGTGTGCCGTCTGGGTAAAATGAAAAATGCGATGCGCGGAACAAGAGGCTAGTGCAGCACAGGTCTCACGTGATCGCATGTGCAGACATCCTCAAGCGCACCGCTTTTCCGCTGATAGACAGTTATCGCTCTAACGCGACAAATTTTTGTGCTGCATGAATGTTTACCACTGAGTTGAGGTTATCGAAGTTTACCACTCTTTACAGTGTGTTTTCTGGAGAAAAATGAAACAGATTACTAGGCATACATTACTCAACTATTTGGATCACCGAGAACATTACTCCTTACAAAAATGTAATCAATGCACTTCAAAATTCGAACAAAATGTAATTTACTACATGTGATCAAATATTTTAAAAACGCTACCTACCAGTCTGCATTTGGCATACAGGAAATAAGTTGCTTGTTCTTAGTGTAAGGCTAATGAAGAAGATGCGTCTGATGATTTGAAAAGAAGACGAGGTGACAGTGTTCTCGAGAGTTTTTGCCAGCGCTACGCTTGTGTGTCTTTTGCCGATCTGATCCCAGACTGCTGCCGTTGCCGTTCCCGTCGCCCCAGTACCTCGTAACAAACCCCCCGTTACATTTGGTGGAGGTGCTGGGTAAAAACATCGGCCCTGGAGCTCCGTAGTCGTGCTCTCCCGGCGCGCACGATGCCTGAGGACGTCCAACACCAGGCCGTACAAGTGGGCCAGGCTGTCATCTGTGCCGGCTCTCTTCGTCAACGGGACCCGACCATTTTCAGCGGGACTGACGAGAACGATGTGGAAGATTGGCTCACATCGTACGAGCGGGTGAGCGTATACAACAAATGGGACGATGTGACGAAGCTAAACAACGTCATCTTTTATCTCGCCGGTGTGGCTAACCTCTGGTATCGCAACCATGAGGCAGATATTCAAACCTGGTCCATTTTTAAGACTAAATTTGCAGACGTATTTGGTCGACCGGCTGTCAGGCAACTCCGAGCCGAACAGCGATTGCGTGAACGATCTCAGCAGGCTAGTGAAAGCTTCACTAGCTACATTGAAGATGTCGTCGACTTGTGCAAGCGGGTCAACGCTCGTATGTCGGAAGCCGACAAGATCCAACACATCTTGAAAGGCATCGATGACGACGCTTTTCAGATGCTTCTAGCGCGCGACTTGCGTACCGTTGCTGAAGTCGTCACGCTGTGTCAAAGCTTTGAGCAGTTGCGCAAGCAGCGGATTCTGACACGCCAGCGGCCACAGCAGGTTGAGTCGCTCGCTGGGCTCACGCCTGCTCCTGACCCCTCGCTGCTACAGCAGATTAAAGACTTCGTGCGGGAAGAAGTGGCACGTCAACTTTCCTTTCTGCCGAGCGCTCACGACCGACCATCATATCTGACTCCAGCGCTCCGACATACAATTCAAGAGCAAGTTGCTGAGGCTCTTCCTCCGGCTCATCCGTCACCACCTGTCCCGGTTCCGCTGACATACGCTGACGTTGTCGCCAGACCACAACCTGTGGCGGCTCCGCTCACATATGCCGAAGCCGTCGCGAGACCGCCTCCTGTCGCGGCTCCAGTGACATATGCCGATGTCGTAGCAAGACCGCAGCCGCCAATCTATAGTGCGCCTCCGGCGCATTTGCGAGGGCCAGTGGCTTACCGACGACCTACTCCAAGGGTCAGCGATTCCTGGCGCACAACGGACAATCGGCAGATTTGCTTCTTTTGTGGTCTCCCAGGTCGTGTAGCTCGGCATTGCCGCCGTCGTCTCCCGGACGCGGAAATTCCTCCCCAAGCTCCTGGGTACTGGCCCCCACCGAGTCAGTACTCTGTCCCAGCTGCGCCGCCGCAAAGTCGTACTTCCTCGCCGGACCGTTCTACCCTCTCTAGCCGCCGGCCCTCTTCTCCACGACGCCGGTCTATTTCGCCTATGCGACGTCGCCCCACCGCTAACCAGGAGGAAAACTAGGCGCCGCAGTTCCTGAGGCGAGAACTGCGTCCACAACGAACTTCGAAAGGCCTCATCCGTCAGCCGCTAACCTCATTGAAATTTCCGTCGACGGCGTTTCTGTCATGGCGCTTGTCGACACTGGTGCTGCCGTTTCCGTCATGGACGCAAAGCTGTGTAGTTCTTTAAGAAAAGTAAGGACGCCAATTGCTGGACTCTCACTGCGCACCGCCAGCGCTCAGAACATCCAGCCGTCAGCAGCGTGTACCGCTCGCGTTGTAATCCAGGGGACCATTTATGCCGTTGAATTCGTCGTACTGCCCTGCTGTTCTCATGCTGTTATCCTGGGCTGGGATTTCCTATCGCGCCATGCTGCTATCATCGATTGTGCTCGAGCTGAAGTCGAGTTCTCTCACCTGCCCGAAGCTGTCTTGGACACTGCCCCTCCTGGTGCCTGTGTTAAGGCCCTAGTTGCCGAAGACATTGACCTGCCTCCCTGCTCTTCAGTCCTCGTACCCCTCTCTTGCGGCCCTCTTCGCGACGACACTGTCCTCTTCACTCCGTCCCCTATCTTTCTGCACCGCAAGTGTCTGCCTCTGCCATACGCTGTACTGACTATATCCGCTGGCCTCTCCGTACTGTTCGTGTCTAACCCATTCTCGTTCCCCAACGCCTTGCGCCTAGGTGAATGTCTCGGCACGGTACAACCATTCGCGTCTCTGCTCATCCGCGAAGAGACGGACGACGCGCCGCACCTCTCCATTGCCGCACTCAGCCCACCTACTGCTGCGCCCGATCCCTCCTCAACCGAAGCATTCCTTTCCATCGACGACAACCGTCCAGCGCCGCAAAGGGCACAGCTTCTCACTTTACTTAATCATTTTCGCTCATCATTTGACTCACATCAAAGTTCCTTGGGCCAAACTTCCACTGTCACCGATGCCATCGACACAGGTGACCACGCACCGCTGCGACAACGTCCCTATCGTGTGTCTGTCGCCGAGCGCCAAGTTATTGAAGACCAAGTCGACAAGATGCTCCAGAGCGGCGTCATTCAGCCCTCAAGCAGCCCATGGGCGTCGCCTGTGGTGCTCGTCAATAAGAAGGATGGCTCCATACGCTTCTGTGTAGATTACCGCCGCCTTAATAAGATTACGCGCAAAGATGTCTATCCCCTCCCGCGCATAGACGACGCTCTGGACTCTTTGCAAGGGGCCGAACTCTTTTCATCTCTTGATTTGCGTTCCGGGTACTGGCAAGTTCCTATGAAAGAAGCCGATCGCCCCAAAACCGCCTTTGTGACACCGGATGGCTTGTATGAATTTACGGTGATGCCCTTCGGGCTTTGTAACGCCCCCGCGACTTTTGAGAGGATGATGGACACCATTTTGCGCGGACTTAAGTGGAAGACATGCCTTTGCTACCTCGACGACATTGTGGTCTTTTCCCCGGACTTTGACACCCACCTCTCCCGTTTGAAGCACGTCTTGACCTGCCTCTCTGACGCCGGCCTGCAGCTGAACTTAAAAAAATGCCGTTTTGCCGCTCGTCAATTAACCATCTTAGGTCATGTTGTCTCTAAGCAGGGCGTCAGTCCCGACCCAGCGAAACTTCGTGCTGTGGTTGACTTTCCCAAACCTACCTCCATCAAAGACCTGCGCAGCTTCCTGGGTTTGTGCTCATATTTCCGCCGGTTTATTCGCAACCTTGCGTCCATTGCTGCGCCTTTGACTCAACTGCTGTCTGGAAGTGCGGATTTATCACTGTGGTCTCCAGCGTGCGACGACGCATACACCACCTTGCGCCGTCTCCTCACGGCGCCGCCCATTCTGCGCCATTTCGACTCGGCCGCTCCTACCGAAGTGCACACGGACGCCAGCGGTGTTGGCCTCGGCGCTGTCCTCGCCCAACGAAAACCTGGCTTTGACGAATACGTTGTTGCTTATGCTAGCCGCACACTCACACTAGCAGAACGCAACTAC
This sequence comes from Amblyomma americanum, assembly GCA_030143305.2. Taxonomy (NCBI): domain Eukaryota; kingdom Metazoa; phylum Arthropoda; class Arachnida; order Ixodida; family Ixodidae; genus Amblyomma; species Amblyomma americanum. The sequence continues at coordinate 381,887 of JARKHS020008373.1, forward strand.
TCCGTAACTGAAAAAGAGTGTTTGGCGATTGTATGGGCCCTCGCGAAGTTTCGACCGTACATTTATGGGCGCCCTTTTGACGTTGTGACCGACCACCATGCGCTCTGTTGGCTTTGCAACCTGAAAGACCCCTCCGGCCGCCTCGCTAGGTGGGCCCTTCGCTTGCAAGAATATGATATCCGCGTCGTGTATCGCACCGGCCGCAAGCATCAAGACGCCGATGCACTGTCACGCTGCCCCCTTCCAACCGAGATCGCCAGCCTTTCCACCTCCGACGCTTCTCTGCCCTTGCTTCGCCTCAGCGACATGCCTTCAGCGCAACGCATGGATACCTGGATCGCTTCCCTTCTCGACTTTCTCGCCAACCCGACGGCTGCTTCACCGTCACGTGCGCTCCGCCGCCAAGCTGCCCATTTTGCGATCCGTGACACCCTACTTTATCGCCGTAACTACAACTCCGAAGGTCGCAAGTGGCTGCTCGTTATTCCACGTCACTTACGCTCGGAGATATGCGCATACTTCCATGTTGCCCCCCACAGCGGTCACGCGGGCGTTTTCAAGACCTACACCCGCATACGGCTGCGCTACTACTGGCGCGGAATGTACACCTTTATCATGAAGTACGTGCGCGCATGCATTCCCTGCCAACGTCGCAAGACACCTCCCCATCGTTCTGCTGCTGAGCTGCAGCCGTTACCATGCCCTCCACGCCCGTTCGACCGCGTTGGCATTGATTTATACGGTCCGCTTCCATACACTGCAGACGGCAACCGTTGGGCTATAGTAGCGGTGGATCACCTTACACGATATGCCGAAACTGCTGCCCTTCCGGCTGCCACGGCGACGGACGTCGCCTCCTTCATTTTGCACCGTTTCATCCTTCGCCACGGTGCACCTCGTGAACTGCTCTGTGACCGAGGCCGCGTGTTCTTATCTGAGGTGGTGAAGGCGCTTCTCAAAGAGTGCAACACGATTCACCGAACTACCACCGCCTATCATCCGCAGACCAATGGCCTCACTGAGCGATTTAACCGCACACTCGGAGACATGCTCTCCAAGTACGTCGCTTCTGACCACACGAATTGGGATCTCGTCCTTCCGTACGTTACTTATGCGTACAATACCGCTACGCAGTCTACCACCGGCTTCTCTCCTTTCTTCCTACTTTACGGCCGCCAACCCTCTGCTACTATCGACACTATCCTCCCTTACCGCCCTGATGAATCCGAATATCGGCCTGTTTCCGACGCCGCGCAACACGCCGAAGCCTGCCGCCAAATTGCCCGGTCACTCACCACTGACACCCAGCATCGCCAGCGCTCCCGCCTCGACCAAGACCAAACCCCACCGAACTACACTTCTGGTGCACTTGTGTGGCTCTGGATCCCTTCAGGAACTCCCGGTCTCTCCTCAAAATTTCTTGCGAAGTACCATGGTCCCTACCGTGGGCTGGAGCGCACCTCTCCGGTTAATTATATCGTGGAACCCCTCACGCCGTCTCCTGATCTTCGCCGCCGAGGACGGGAGACCGTTCATGTCCAGCGCCTCAAGCCCTACTACGACCCCGCCGTCTTGCCATCATCTTAAGTCGCCAGGATGGCTCCTCTTGTCCCCGGGGTGATTGTAAGGCTAAAGAAGAAGATGCGTCTGATGATTTGAAAAGACGAAGACGAGGTGACAGTGTTCTCGAGAGTTTTTGCCAGCGCTACGCTTGTGTGTCTTTTGCCGATCTGATCCCAGACTGCTGCCGTTGCCGTTCCCGTCGCCCCAGTACCTCGTAACAAACCCCCCGTTACATTAGCTTGAATGATAGCGCATTTGCTCTTCCACTTAGAAAACAAGACGCATTTGTGAATTCAACTCTGAAGCTTTTCGAAACGTACATGAGGAACTCTGTAATAAGCTGGAATATCCTGTGGGTAGCGTGCTTGCCAACGTTCGTTTTATTTTGATATGGAGCAGCGGATGTGTCAGGGCACATCGATACGGCGATGCGCACTCCACGAAGACTGCTACATATTGCCTTGACACGGCTCTCGGAGTAAGAACTAACCATTCCGCGCCGAACCCGGTTTGTGGTCTCTAGTTCCTTGTTAGCCTTGCCATAGACTGCGCACGGTGCAGAATGTATAAGGCCCGCGGGTTGTGGCGACGTAGAGCGCTATTTGCATAACCTTTTTCCTCGTTGAGAACACACAAGCGCCTTATTTTGGTTGCCCGTATTACCGGGCTGTTGCACTAAAAATGCCATCGCCCGTATTACCGGGCTGTTGCACTAAAAATGCAATCGCCCGTATTACCGGGCTGTTGCACTAAAAATGCAATCTGCCACACAAATATGCTGCTTGCGAAGCAGCGGGAAAGTAACAAATATTGCTTTATAACATGTAACGCTACCTACATAAGAAAAAATTACCGTCTTAAGTAGAACGCGCCAACTAAGTTATTCACCTCTGATTCATTCTCGCGAGTTAAGCACCGAGGCAGTCTAACCGATACTTCATCATTTTTTCCTGCCCGGGCACTGGCTACTTTAATTGCCCTTACAAATTCTTTATTTTCCAAGGCGGCATACGAAGTGGGTCGCGTGTGGGTCCCAATTGTGCAGTGTGGCTGGGTCAACCCCTCTGATACCTACTTCGGCCCCCGATGAGGATTTATATCTTTTTTTTAGACCGCTCGCAATACATTGTTATAAGCAATAAAGATTCCGGAATAACGAAAGTCATCTCAGGCGTTCTCCAAGGCTCGGTGCTGGCACCACTGCTCTTCTAAATATTTGTTAACGATCTTCCTAACAGCATATCATCGAGTATACGTCCCTTTACGGACAACTGCGTTCTTTATCGTTGCATTTCCACTAACTCTGACCAGTCCTTGCTCATGAGTGATTTGAGTCTCATTGAATCATGGTGTAGAAAATCGGTCATGCAACTTAATGTTTCAAAGTGCAAGTTTCCTCGTGTTTCTTGAAAGCAGGAAAACTTCAGCTACACGTACTCATTAAATTCAACAGCTGTGTCTAAAACAGTTTCCCGTTACCTCGGCGTCACTATGAACTACAAGCTGACAAACTAGCACTATGAACTACAAATGTTGCCAAGTGCCACTGGTGCAGCTGTCGCAGCAGTACAACCACTTGCCGCCAGTGAGATCGGTGCTCACAACGTTCATTTGAACGCGATAGCCTTAAAGGCCCCGCTGTCAAGAAAATCCGGTTTAGGCGTGGTCGGCATGGTCGACGTCGGCTTTGTGAGCGAAAAATCACGACCATCACTCTTGCAGGCGGTGCCCAGAGAGCAATCTAGGAGGCAGGTGTGCCACCTAGGTCGCGTGGCCTTGCAGCGTCATCGCAACCTGGCCAATGAATATTGAGAAGAGTGCTCACCATGGCAGGCGGCAATTAACTTACTGACGCCGCCCGGGAGGCGCGACCTGAGTAGCACAAGGCCGACCCGCTGGGAGCGCCTGCAATGGCAGGGCAGCGCGCATCGCTTAACCGCTGCGCCACTGCGCCAGGAGGGGCACGCGGACTTCCAGGGATCTATGAATGTAAAGAATTACTTTTTATGAAAATTAACCCAACACGCTATCGCGTTGTACCATTGAGGCTCAGTTAAAGTGTTCCTTAAAATTTTGTTTCTTTTACTTTCTAGTCAATCCTCTAAGTAACAGTAGACTGCGCTACTAAGTTTCCCACTATTCAGGAGCACAAATTAAAAAAATCATTGTGTGTTGGCATGCTTGAATAGTCCCATACAAAAATGTCCTATGGTCGGCTATAGAATTTTGGCCCAAATAGCTATAGACCTTTCCTATTTATGTCTATAGCTGTCTATACAGGCTGATATATTTTTCTATAGAGAGCTTAAGACAATTTTATGGTTCCAAAGCTATAGCTTTAGTTGCATAGATTTTTCAATAGCTGGCAATAAGCACCTCTATAGGTGCTTATAGACGTTCATAAAAGTGCATAGACGGACATAGATTTTTCCATAGACACCCATAGGACTTTTTTGTATGGGGTAAAGAATATCAGTAGTGTTATTTATACTGAAATCGGATCAAAACCTTCCGTATATGAGGTAAAAGGGGGCACAGGCCTCCCTTCTCGATATATAAAAGTCGTGAGCGAGGGTAATGAGCAGAAATTGGAGAAATGGGACAACGTAACAAAACACCTGACTCACTCACGAAGTGCGTTCCGCACAAATGTCAGTGTGGTTGAAGCAAGGAACGGTGACTTCACCGCAGGAAGCTGCAACGTGCGCTGATTGCATTGTCGCGGTGAAAAGAGAGGGCATTGGCGATGGTGGAGAAAAGGTAGATGGTCTTTCAACGCTCAATGAGCTGATAAGCGGAACAACGGGTAGTGGAAAAATAGACAAGGATTACGGCTACAACCAAACGGTGCGCTCGTTGCGTTAGTGACATGAAATGTTGAAGTGCAAGCTATCTGACCGAAATGTAGGATTGATTAACTATACCACGAACTGTATACACCCTGATGGTTGCATATCAAAACTCAGTAAATCTGTCTTCTTATCAGACTGTACTGAAAAAATAAGCAAGCTGGTATTGGTAATACACCTACACACAATATTCTCAAATTTAGTCTCCTCAGCATGGAATCAGTGTGGTGTAGAAAAAAACATAGTGCTTTGTTAATTTTGTGTCTTTTCGATATATTCTCTGAATAAATCAGCGTCCCTTATAGTTAGGGCAGGATATCGTCCGAAACAAAGACTGCAATTTTGATGATAGAACAAACACAAAAACAGAACGAGAGAGGCCCTCTGCTCAGAGCAAGGTATGGAGCCTTTGGCAGCCAACTAAGCATGCTGAGCGCAGCACGAACGTAGAACATGAAATTCCGTTGGCCTGTGGCCAACTGTACGTCGCCGTCTGAATACCCTACTCTCGGATCATGATAATTCACTGAGCACCAGCCACCCCGCTCTCACTAGGCCTACCATTCCTTTCGCGCTACCCCTGGGAAAATAAGCGAAAATGTTACATGCTGAAATTTCGCATCACAACTGTATTATTCACCCTCCAGAGCCAGTTCATACGCTAATAGAGGCCTATTCTATTGCAAACTCAAGCAGTATGCGTATCAGTATTCCCTCTGCCATGCTCCCTGCGGTCTAAGCGGCATTTCTTGATGCTACTGAACACCCGGTTCGTTTCTTCGTTTGCATTTGTCGTTCTTAATGTTTTTCTTCTTTTCATTTGGCTCTTTCGGTCCCCATGTTTATGGGACATTTAGAGCTGCGCTGATTTTCGTTTTCTTTCTTTGAATTTCGTTTCCTTATTATATCGACCAGATATTTAGGTTAAACGTTGAGATGGAAAAAAAGCGTATCTGATGTCTTTTGGGTTCAACTTTTTCGCAATGCTTATTATAGAAGCTAAATTTGTCTAAGAGGTGTAGAGCTGACTGTTATGAATTTGTGCTAAGCTGACTATATCTAAGGGGCTTTGTTTTGATCCTGACCATATAAAAGTTTCCTTGTTTCGGGCATCTGATTGTACATAACTAACTACGGTCCGAAAAGCTTGTTTTAACGCTCCGGCATGTTCTCGAAAGCTCATGAAGCTTGCGCCTCAAGCTCATCCCACGGCTTTCGAAAGGTCAAGAGGTGACAGAGCGGGATCTGCGATAGTGCACTTCCTCACCTTCTTGCGGTATTCACAGCGGCGTCAGTGTTATTGAATATTCTATATTCAAGCTATGAACATGTGCTCGAAATCAAAGCCGTACTTATTCCAGCCACGAAGAGGTATGCGTATACTGTCCGTCTCGTCGCTAAAAACTACGCACGTTTGAACTCTAAGTAATAATCCCCATTTGAGAGTTGCAATACGTTATCCTCACGATTTGGTTTCCAGAACAGTACCTGGAGACATAAATTCCAGATCATCGCAGTTGCGAATTACAAACGCGGACGCTGATTCCACGAGGCATTTCACACTCCTTTAAAACTCAAACATTTTTCGTAGCGCCAGTCCAATTACAATGCTCTCGTGAACCATGAGTGCTCGCCCAGGCGGTGGCTGTCTGACCTGCTCTCGCATTCCTGGCTTACAGCGAAATACTGTCTATCCAGTCACCCATTAGGGCATGTTCGAAACGACCTCATTAGTGTCGTGTCGCTGCGGGCAAACGACCTTTCCACAGGCTTGGAGAGCATGACATTTGCCCCTTCATTTCGCTACGCAGGATTGGGTAAAAGTGCCTAGCTAGGCAACAGTTTTTTCATAGTAACTCTTCTCTGGTGAAATCGGAATCAAGGGGGGTCGATGAGCGCCAGTGGAGGTCGGGACGTTGACTGTGTAATGCAATGGGCGTGATGAGAAACATGATGTAAACTAGGGTTTAGCACGTTGCATGAGTGCTTTACCCCAGAAATGAAGACTCAACATCCAGCGCACCAGTCCGGCCCGGATGTTTCCAGTTTGTTGCGGCTTTACGTTGAAGGTGTCGGAATAAATTGCTGGTCATCGTGCTGCAGACACGTTACTCGGAACAACCTTTCGCAGCTGCTAGAAGGGGCAAAACGGTAGACGTGGTATTTGTTTTTTATACGCACAAAGTACTAACGCAAGAAATATCTAAGAGAAAAGAAGTGAGATTTTATTTTCTTTAAACAGTCATCTGTGCCTTCTCTTTTTCTTTTTATTCACGTGCATTGCAACTGTGTTTCTTGGGATTTTGAAAATGAATACAGATGTGCATAACCAGGAATTTCTCATTTACGCATTAGCGTATCATGGTCTTCATAAACGATCTTGTTTCAACTAACGGTCTTCAGGCGACCTTACTGATATCAACGAGATGGCCTGCACTGTGTACTTAGCGAAACGAGTTCAGAGATCAGAGTGATAGTGTGGCGGTTTGGTCCAAGTGGTTTGATAACGACCATTTTGTCAGCGGAGAAAAATAGTGCATAAAACACTGAGAAATTTATAAGGCGGTAGCGTTAAGGACCCTGTTCAGCCTAAAAGCCGCTTTTGCAAAGACCAATCACATCGCACGGGTAATTCAGACACTTCACAATAATCACGCAGTACAACAGTGACGACGTCCAAACACAAATCCTGATTGCTCTGCAGGGCTGGGACGTCCTGCCATTCTCATAATGTAGTGCCTCTGAAGAAGCAAAACAATTGCACTGAAAAAAAAAAATGCTCGAGCCAGGATTTGAACCCCTGCGCCTTATGTAGTACGCCGTACGCGCTACCCCTCGACTACCGAGGAACTTGTGTTTTTTTTTACGTTGTAAATTTTTTACAGTCAAACTATGTCTGTTTACATGAACTATTCTCCAAGCATTCAGGAAAGGGCGCCAAAAGTATCTCAAAAAAAGGTTGAGAACCGAGCACTAGATGGGAAGTACGTCTGAGCGCCACACGAAGCGGGACTGCCAATCAGTGTTTATAGTCGATGTGTTCACTAACTTCCTTCAGACGAACTGTCATCTGCCAGAAGTTAGGTTTCGTTGGAACAACTGCTTCATAGTGTCGGCCCATCATTCTTGTTTTCCACGAGCAGAGTAGCCCAACCATAATAAAAACACATATGTGCTTCATTAAATTATGGCAGCCCAGTAATGTACCCTTAGATATAATAATTTTAAAGAAATTCGCTTTTTCATAGTTCGTTGCAAAAGATCCCAGAACACAATTTCTTTTTTACAATAGATGAACGAATTTTCGGTTGTTTCTGGGACATCACAGTGGCTCAATTTAACAGATGACACAAAAATGTCCTCTCTCTGAAGCCATGTCTTCAGGGGCAATGTTTCTTGGCGTTGCTAGCTAAAGTCGCTGCACGGTGAAAGCGACATTTTTTAGACCCGTGCAAGTGTCACAGGAGCAACACGTCGCCGTGTTGTATTTTGCAAAGGTGCCTTTTGTCAAAGAATAAGTATCAACATACCCACGTGAACTCAAGGGTCCTTGAGACATGGTTAAGAAACTAAAATTTCACTAGCGCCTCTTGAGAATTACGGCTTGTACCTTGCTCCTCCAGACAAAAACAATGCATCGGCAGGTGCATTTCAGGCTGGCGGCCTTCATAACCCTATTAGCTCACTTGTGGAAAAGTGCATGTCCTGTCTCGTGTTTACAATGTAAACAAGCAATTCTATAAGCTTCTGAGCATGAAGCCGAAGGCTTCTATTTCTGTTGACTACCACCACGACTTTGAATAGGGGTGAAGGGGTGTTGTTTCTACCACACCCGCGAGCCTGCCTCCCCGTCCTTGCTGTTAACTAGCGTGCAGAAGCGCAGCACATATGTCGCCTATCTGCCAAACAACGAACATAGGAAAGAAGAAGACCGACCGGACCAAGAACTCTGCCATCGTCTCTTCCTAAATCTCAACCTTCAGGGTTAATCTTCAAGGTGGCAACTTGTTTTTTGTGTGTGTCGGGTATTGTTAAAATATAAGTAGCTCTAAATGTGTATTTTCTATGCCGATGATCCGAAGCTTTCTTTCTAGCCGAGGGATACCTAATACCGATACAAAAAACTACGGAAACATAGTATCAAGGATGTATGTATCCTTGATACTGCCAATGCCTTAAATGTTGGGTGCCTTCTTTACCATATTCTTAAAGAAGAAAACGCCGCAAAACTTGGAAGTTCGCCCACCTCCAAAAATTTCAAATGATGCCCAAATTTGGAAGTAGGCCCACTCTAAAATATAGATTAAGGTCAGTTTTTTGGGATTAGTGAGAATAAGGTAGATTAGTAGGGATTACATAGTCGAATTAGCATAATCCCATATAATAAACTTTAGGAAGGTACCCAGACATTGTTCTAAGATTTTCAAATTTGCCTGTGCTGATGACCCCACGATCTTCTCGACCAGTCTGGGAATTTCGTTTCGGAGAAACCCGGTGGTTTTTGCTACATGTGGGCCCAACAATCCTAGAGAAATTCATTCTTTTTAACTGAAAACAGTTTATAATAACATTTTTCTCTTAAAGTTTAAGATTTCACTATAAAATCAATATATCCGCAGATCTACCGTCGGCAGGCATGCATTATTAGCTATTCGCGTATTAGCGTTCTCTGGTAACATAGTTCATTTTGTCATCATTTGCTGTAAAATGAGTAACGATAGGTGTCATTGTAAAATTTATACTCTACGAAGTGCTGTGAATGTTTTGTTCTGGTATTTCTTTTGGGTGAAAGAATTTAATAAATCTCTGAATCTGTTTTTAACACACCGCTTATGCAAAGAAAGGAGAGCATGAGGCACAAGGTTCCGCGCGCTTTTTCACTGCGACGAAACCTGTTTTGGTTAAGAATCCAGTTCTAGAGCCATTCCGACAATATTTGTGTAAAGAAATGTAACTGCTCTCCGCTGAACACTATCCCACTAATTTATATATTGCTGTATGAGTAAACCAGCCCAGGTCATTATATTCAATATACGACAAAATAGCAGTAAAACTGTATGTCAGAAAAAATTTGTTGAAGAAGCGAGCGTGCGTGCCTTCAGCTAAGTTTTGTGGAAAACAGAAAGGTATGGCTTGCAGAGACTTTTTTGGCCTACAACGCGCGCGCTTCATGGACGACCACAAGGTGATCACGAGAAAAACATGGTGCCTACGTGAAAAAGAAAAAAAAAAGGATTTTTATTTATGCTACCTTATACGACTGCTATTGAATCTGAAAGGCCAACACAAAATGTTTATTCGCGAGGATAGCCGTAGGGTTACAGCAAAATTGTGTGTGTGAGAGAGAGAGATAAAACATTTATTATTTCATTGAAGTGTTCTACGAGTCAGGTAGGCGGACTCCTCAGTTCAGGACTCCGGTGGCTTGGGCGGATGCCTGGTCCAGTCTGATGATGCGACACTGGTCCTTCAGATCATTGCTGGTCAGGGCTGCCTCCCACTGCTCGTGTGACGTCTGTAATGTTTTTAGATGAGGTGGTTTTTGTTGACAATTCCAGGAAATGTGAAACAGCGTAGGCTTCAGCGTCACCTTTCATTCGTCGGATAGGTAGTCTGATCGGTGCTCGTATGGGAAGTATGCTATGCAAAACAGGTATTCTTCCTGGACATTTTAGCACAGAGCTTTTGTATGAACAGCAAGTTGCAAAGATGTAACTGAAATAGTAGCGGAAAGCGCAATAAGATCACGCTAGAACGAATAAATTTAATACAGGGATTTACCCAGCGTTGACTGTAGAGAAAATCTCACCTTCATCCCTGAGGTCTTTTCGGATGCTTCAGCGTCTTCTGTCCCTAGCACACAAGCATCCCTTCAGTTGTGTCTTCTGAGCGTTTCTCCCAAATCGGCCAATTTCTTCTCATTTCTATCGTCATCCCCTGTATTTCCCTAAGGAATATACACCACACATAGTTACAACATAGAAATGGACATATTTATATTAAGTCCTCACACTTGAACTGAGAACGGCACTTGAGCAACGAAAAATAACACAGAGCTCTGAACCAAATAGCTTTTTGATGCCTTTTACAGCTGATAAAAAACACAACAAGATTCTAAATATAATCGTAGAAGAACCACGTATTGCTCTAGGTGACAGCATTATTCTTTGAGGAACTAAACCTAGGTTATTCCGCAGTATTAGTCCCGCTGGTTTAAACAGCACAAGCAGCTCTTAGTCTGCTAGCATTATAGGACGATCCGATATTGTCTCCAAAGTTTACCTAGACTCTTCATGCTCTGATGAACACTTTCAATGAAGCATTACATAACATCGCTATATACGGATGGTGAATATGTATGCAATTTTGCAGAGCGAAGTTTAAACGCGCGTTGTTTCATTTGAGGTTCCAAAATATGTAAGCACGAAATTCCTGAGCTGGGTATGTGGTGTTCCAAGTGTTGTCAGACTGCTTCATCACAACAGTCCTTTAGCCATTATGCCGGTTACACTATAATGATAACGCTCATAATCATAAGCCTTGTTGCGCCCACCGCGGAAGAACCAGCTCTTCGATATCTCTCCAATTACTTCGTGTGTCAGCTGCGTTCACCTTATCACCACAAACTTCCTAATCGCCACCGCCAACATTACGTTCTGCCGCTCAATGCTACACTTGTACTCTTTTGGAAACCATACCGTCCTTAAAGGGACCATTCACTTTTAAGGACCGTCATCTTTTTAGTCCCATTAGATTCTCTGGCCATATTCATTTCTACTTCGTTATTTCGACTACACTAAAGTCGAACGCAACTCAAGAATAAATCGGCAAAGGCTCGTTTCGATGACGTGTCATGACGACACGGTCAATTTACTTAATCTGTTGTGAATCAAGGGGATTTCACGCTTTGTCATGATAATCAGTCGACGCCATTGGCTGGAGGTCCCCGTTCGTAGGATATTTGGGGAATGGATATAGAGTTGTAGAGACTATAAATGCCTGCTGGCATTGGTTGTCATAGAAACAAACTACCAATCTTATACGCGCTAGCCTTTTTTCTCGCTCTTCATATTTGTTTCTTTAAGACGAGCTGTGGTCTCTGGCATAAGTTTTTCAACCCTTAGTCTTAACAGAAATTTTCGCTGCTTCGGTTTAAGTTTGCGCCTTAGCTAATGTTTCCTTCCACTGCTGAAGTATTCACATATAATAATTATCTATTACTTGCCCTTACGCACAGTCGCGTGCTATAGGCGGTTTGGCGGTTTCCCGGCTGCTGATAACTGCGACTGCTTTTAGTCGAAAGTAACTTAAACAAAGGAACTTTATTTACGCTCCGCTTGAGCTCAATTTTTCTCTTTCATTCAGCAGCGTCTACAGTGAATGCGTAGGGACAAAGCTGGAGGGGAGGAGAACCGGCAGTCTGGAAATACTATGCAAGCTTAACTGATCCGTCTTCGGAATAGTGCGAAGTTAAATATATTACGAAGAAAAAAATTCAGTCTGATTCCTTAAGAGAGAAAACAAACCGCCTGTCGTCCTCGCCTGTCTCAAAACACTCTTGGGTATGTAAGAATGAAGCCGCTGCTTGTTAACGCTCATTCGTCGCCAAAGCTGTCTCCTCCGACAAGCGACAAATGTGGATGCGGCTATCTGGTGCGGTTCTTCTGGATACATTCCTGCTGTCCTGAAGAACCCCACCTTTCTCTGCCCGGCTATAGGCTGCACTCACGCTCAACTACTTCGCCATCTGGGAGCACGAATATGCTATCATCCTTTACGTCCTGCGTCGCCTGACCTTGACCTCTGATTACTTCTGGGCGGTTGTGCGCCTTATCATTTCGGTGCCGTGCGCCACCCGCTGCTGGAGCTCTGCTTGGAAGTCGGAACACCAGTCCCGTCTCACACAACGACAGCGCAAGCTTCTGGTCTTTTCGCAACGACATCTCAGCGCCTGGGCTCCATAGCAACAGGCCAGCAGCCACATGACCGTTGTGTTTAGTCCACCTTACATTTCTACGTCTGCGAACGTGGTTCAGGACTGGACTAGCACGCTGCTGCCCAGGTCTGTCGGAAAGCCTCAAGCCATTGACGTCCCTACCCCGATGATCCTCGATTTTCTTGATAACTCCCGGTCTACCGACCGCACACACACAGGAAGAGCTTGCTCTTTGCAAGTTCCACTGCGCCTTGAGAGTTTCTTTGCAGCATGTGCTCCCATTTAGGCTTTGCGCACGTGACATCTGCTTGTCGCCCGAGCCTTTCTATGGCCTTACAGGAACTCCCGGGCTGCCAATCAACGCCTGCTATTGCATTATTACTGAAACTGCTGAACTCGTTCCTGTACGGCACAAGCGATCCCTAAAAGCGAGTGTCACTCAATCCGTAGCTATCGCCGTTACCTAGGCTCAACAACACTCACTTCTATCTGCACCACTCTAGGTTGATTCTTCGTGCACCAAGAAAAGGTGCCGCCAAATAGTCTTTCCTTCCAGCGAACGTGTTTCGCGCTGCGCTATTCAGGCGTCTGCTTTGTGCCGAAGACCCCAGACATCCAGATCCTCACCGTCTGAAGCCTTTCCTGGGCCATCACCATGCCGACCGAACGTTTAGAACCGTCGTTTCCCTCGACAGCGACGCGCGAGAGCAATCTGTGTGCCGAACATTAATCAAAAGCCCCCTTCGCTGCCGTGCACATCCACTCCTCTGTTATTGCAGTAGCGCTCACTACCTTGGTCTCCCCGACGAACTTAAGCTGCCACCCGGTCCGCTGCCATACAGCCAGCCTCGCTCGCTCTCCGCAGACTACTCTTTCAACGTAACGCCTCCTTCTGCACACCTGGCCTGTCTAGAAACCGCTTGTTATTTTCTCGCTCGGGCTCACTGTGACTGCGCTTGTGTGTTGAACGGCGCGCCATTGCCAGGCAATGACAGCTATGTGTGTGTGGGAGGCGGGACCAGCTTTAGCGACCAGCGTGGTGTTTACGGCACGCGTATCGCAGACTTAGTGCCACTGCTCCCCGGGCGTCCCAGATGGATCTTGAGGATTCAGTAGCGCAGCCTCAACTTGTCAACGCCCCTTCTTCACCGGGGCTCTTTTTTCCGACAAGAAAAAGTGGCCGTGGTCGCCTCGTCTTGGCTGGCGACAAGGGAAACACCGCATTGCAGTGTTTCCACAGCCAAAAACACCGTGCAAAGACCACAACTTGTCCTCATAGATTTAGCGCTTTCATCGATCTTTCCCAGGGGTTCGAGTCGGGGAAAGAAGAGAAAAACCCAATGGACTCGGCAGTAATCTGTCCCCGTGATCTCCGTTTTCGATGTGGCCTTGTCTTCGTATTGCCAGGATGCGGCGCGAAGGCTTGTACCGCTAAAGCACTGGTCGAAGATCAGAAGAATAGCAAATGCCCCACTTTGCTCTGAGCTAGTAACAGGTTCATTTCTTTACTTTGATGTCTAAATACACGTAAGCTAAAATTCAGCGAGCTAGTTAATGGCGTTTGCAATGAGTGAAAAAGTGAAAAGGTGAATCTCTTCCTGTTTCTGTTAAAACTGATTGCTCAATCAGCCGTCTCTGCCTTTGACCTGCGCCGCAATCTCATTTTTCTTTCTTATATGCTTATTCTGTTAAGAAATTGGTGTTGATTGATTTTAGATGGAAAACGTGCATTTACACTAGTGCATAGAAAGTAGTGGTAGGGGCTTAATCTAGTCCAGCCGAGTTAGCGTGTGAAAGCATGTGCTCATTCTCAAATTGCATTGGGGCTTAACCTCTGCATTAGGGGTATGATCACCTCTTAAGATGGCGGCGAATCCTCATGCCAATAATAGCACAGTGGCGCAGAGGTTAAGCAACGCGCCACTTCTTGCTAGGTGGCTGTTTCTATGACAGCCACCGCTAGGGCGTTTGCGACCCTTACTTCTCTTCCAGAGCAACCTCTCGCGACCAATCATTATTAGCTGAGACTTTCTGCTTGCGTCTCATTGGCTACAGTTGGCGCGACGCTCCTCCCAACTTACCCGTGCTAACTGGAGTAACTGGGGCAGTCTCGGGTTATTTAGGAGCACGGGAGAAAACAAGACAGGACAAGAGTTTTGCTCGTGGTTGGTAAGTCTGGAGTAGTGCTTTCGCATGAAAAATGAGGAAGCTATGGGACCATCTTTGCGGCGGTCTAAGTTGACGCAGATGTGCTGGTTAGGGATTTTGTGCAATAAGGCTTAGTCTCTGAGGAAGTGCATTCGCCAGTAATAGCGGAGCACCATAAATAGGGTTAAATATTTTAGTTGCTAAATAAACGGCTAGAATATGCAGCTCAACTCATTGAAAAAAATCTGAATAAGTCCAAAGGGAAGGTCGCTCTACCACTAAGTCTATTCCAGCCTCTTAGAGAGCTCAAATATATTGCGATTTGCGCGAAAACTTTGGTGGTGGGGCATTGCGTGTACCAATGTTCTCACGAAAGGTGCTTCGTTCAATACTTCGCAAGAAATTACACATTAGGAAGTTAGTCAAAATAAAAACTTGGTGCTTCTTCTTCCTATGTTCGTGGCTCAAGCCTAATTTTCACTCGTGACATGAAGACAGGGTGCAAGTCGCTACATAGTGGATCGGTAGAACTATTACCATTTCCAGACCTCGTCGCGATATCCTTTGCGGCATTCCTTTTACAACTGTAGGCATTGCCCCTCGTGCTGTGCAGCATTTAAGCGGTCTCTATTTCTAGAATGTTGAGTTGGCTTCAAGTTGGCATGCAAGCGCGAAGAGTTGGTTTTGAATTGAAATAATTTTATTTTATTTTAAAATGGTTTACCTTTAAGAAGCGCTGTTGAATCTAAAAATTTGGGCGGGCATTTGGCTCTATACCGTAGGCATGATGGCTCAGGCGGTCGTTTCTTAAGTCGTATCACATTGCCTAAAGCACTATGCACTCTCCATCATGGCACTGCGCACGCCCATTACAAGGCCGCAAAGACTCATAATCATTGACATTGGAAAGATAAACTTGCATAAATTCAGAATAACGGCCTGAGGGGCGAGTTGGTGCATGATGAAATGAACGGCTGCGCAAATCAGGACACAGACAAGAAAGAGACACCCATGCATGTGGTGTCTCTTTCTTGTCTGTGTCCTGATTTGCGCAGCCGTTCATTTCTTCTTGCATAAATTGCACCAAACATGAAATTCTCAACGTTAAGTGGTATCGTAAGTACGGTGTGCGAAATGCGGAGCTCCTGGGTTCGAATTGCACCGGCGGTATTTGTTGTCTTTTATTTAACTTTCCACTGAATTATCGCTCGGGCAAAATATGATTCCACCATAAGTGTGAAATAGGCGAAGATAAAAAAAAAGATTCTTTGTGCTTTCTTTAGTAATTATTGTTGTAGTTCGTTTGAATTTTCTCACTTTTCGGACGTCCCCCCCCCCCCCCCCCCCCCCTATTTCTGCTATGTGCGTTACATTCCTTAAAGAGTGCGAGATTATTTTAAATGCGGTAAGCTTGGAAGTGATCGTTAAAAAAACCCTTCTGAACTGCTCGAGGAGAGTTGATATTGTTGGCGGATTTCAATCACCTCCGTCATTCGTTCTCATTCGCACAGTCTCTATCTTATCCTCGCAACTCACACCCCATTCAGCCGCCCGTATTTAGCATGAGTCAAAAGTTTTCACGAATAAATCTCTAAAATAGAAATTCAATAATTAGGTCCAGATTACACGCTTTAATTCGCCTATTGCATCTCAGTGTAAACTGTAGAAATGAAGTTTAATGTGACTTCAAGGTTTTTTAAATAAAGATTAGCAATGTTCTCGCTATGCACAGTAAATCGCGGAACTCTGTTGTAGCTGGGCTATCGGAAGCCGATATGAGCTCCGCCGTGTCGTCCTTTGGCATGAACAGTGCACTGAATCTCCATCGCGTACCTAATATTCCTGAAGCACGTATGCGTGGTATCGATGTGCTCCAACTCGGACCGGCCAGCTGTCCTCGCGGCATCTTCCCTCGTATGCGCTGCTTCGCCTTAACCCTCTCTTGTGCAGTGTAGATCTAGTTCCATTCTCCGTATAGGTCTTCCTCGCTACGTAATCCGCTTGCTGCCGGCGACTGCCTCCGCCATGAGCTGGGCAGCTCTATCCGCAAGCATGGAAGCCTTGTGCGAAACAATATCCACTTTGTCATGCGCTATCGCCCATGGTTCGCCTTCCTTTAACAGTACCCGCAATAAATCACTTGTGTTACACCACCTAACTTCTGTACCAGCAAATAAACTGACGAGAAAAGAGAAGGAAACAGAGGACTCTCTGAATGGATGTTTCTATTTTTGTAATTTTTCGGAAAAAATATACAACTGATTCACAATACTGATTTTAAACTTGCGTTGAATTAGTGTATATGACAAAATAATTATGGCATTATATATTACTATGTTGATTTCTGCTTTTCATAACTAACAACGTATTTGAGTGGAACAATCAAGAGATGGCATTACTCCTTTCTGCTTTTTTTGACGGCAGCCCACAAATCTACGTCTAGTTTTTTCTGACCTTAATAATAGAGCCAGCCTACATTGACACAACTTGTTCAGAACACAGGGGCAGGCAAAAAATTTTGGTAGTCAAAGAACAGATGACGCTGCTTTCAGCAAATTTCTTTAGGAAGTGTAATTACCCAATGTATTATTCTATTTCATAAATAGTGCAGTGTTGTCGGCGACGTAGTTTCAGGCACCGAATGGACTTCGAAAGAGTTCATTCCTTCAAAGTAGAACGTTTCTGCAAAACTAATTTCTGGTGAACAAGTTAACTCTTTGGAGTTTTAAAGACTCCTGAAGCTGTGTCTATGCGGTGGGATTTTCTTTTGTACAGGCAATGACTCTGCTACTCAAACATCTTTTTTGCGTGTGTGCGACAATTTCTCGTCTAGGTAACCAATAAGTGAGCTGTTACCCGCGTTTACCCTGTTACCCAAAAATTACCCACCTTCATTGCACGGCGTTTCATCTGACCTAGCAAATGCCGCAGTTTATGGTACTGTGCGTAATAGCACCCTCAGCATAACGTGACGTCAGTGTCCTCAAATGGCATCCATGAAAGACAAATATCAGTGGACGAGATCCTCAGCAAAGCCATTCCCGCCGTTCAACTCAAGCCCAGCAAGCGAAGAACCGGTTGTTCCTGGTAGGGACGGCTCAGTCACACGATATCACAGTCAAGAGTTTTAACCGTAGGTGCGGCGTATTGGTTAATATGTAGGAATACTGCCGTGTTGTCACATACGCCATACGGCGACTACCTCTAATGCGGCAACCAATAAAGGTGCGATTGTCCTCAACTGGCAAGTAGATCTGCTTTGCAGCTCACGATAAAGAAAGAGGGCTTGCTTTGGTGGAGAAAATTGGTACTGAACCATGCGCACCAACTGCTGAAGCGCTCCACGCAGTTAAGCGAGCAGGTAGATTTCCGCTCTGTGGTGAAAGCGGTCTATTGGGCTCAAAATACTTCATTGCTCTCTAGCTTCATGCTAATATTGAAAAATTACAAGCAGCTGCTAAGGAATACAATCATAATAAAATCGTTTTGGCGCATAATGTGCTAGAAAAGTTACAATTTTAGTGACGTCAAATACATAAATCTAATTACAAGGCTTACTCACACGGCAAAATTTCTCCACTTCTAATTGACAGGGATGGAAACAAGCTGAGTGATGTCGCTCTAGTGTGCTTAGTGCTGCAATTAAAAAATCAATTTCAAGCTACCAGGCCGACATAGAGGTTTTATACTTGATTTCAGTATTTCTGGACTTCGTCTGCAGATTCTATTTGTCAGATTTGATCATAATTTCCGCAACGACAACAGGCATTCAAGATCACCAGCTTCTGAGAACACCGGCAGAAATATTGCGGAATCAAGCAACCACTGTAGCAAATTATATATTATTTCATCCATTATGTGCTTACGTATACTTTTGCCGTTTGACCACTATCATTTCTTCTTATTAATGTCATTGCGCGCGGAGCGTATTCTAAGCGAATAAGAAAATAAACTAACGAACTAAAAATATTGTCGCTAAAGTGTTTTCATGCTCCTTAGAAGCTCCCTATTTCAGTATGTGCTGCTGGTATTTGTCTTATATCTTTGGATACATGTACCGTAGTGTCCTACTGTTAGTTTTGCTAGGTAATGAGAATTACGATAACTATACTGCCGAGAAAACTGTCGTCATTTTTGGAATGTAAAGCGAAAGTTTGCATTCACGTAATAATACATGGCGCTACATCATTTTTTCTATGTCGTCGAAGAAATATATCGTTTCTGAGAAGCTGAACATGCCAAATAGGTTGATTGGAAGTTCAGCGTTCTGTCTACTACGATTTGAAAAACTTACAAATTTGTTGTGAGGAGAAATCACGAAATTTGATGTACGTTCTCTTTTGTCGAACGAGACATTGACATGTTTACACATTTCACGGGAAAATATAAAACTCCAAAATATAAAACTCCTTGCAAGGCAGACAAATCATCCAGCATAAAATCGCGTAATCCTTGAATTTATGTTCGCCATCATTTCTTTTACACGAAGCAATAAGTATTATTCTTACTTATTTCGGCACTTTAACTGTATGCATAAGCTAGTTTCTTGGAGAAGAAGAAGCTCATTTACTTCTGGCACCCAACCTTAGCTGCAATATCAAGTTTTTGCTGTAGCCTTCAATTTAGCCATATCGTAAGGAAAACAGACTTCCGCTCTAGTTCGGCAAAAACAAAACAATTTTTTTATTGAACTGGAGAGGCGCAGTCGGTTTTGCTTTCTTCAGTTTGCCCTTCGGCTGCTTGGAAGAAAACTCGTGTTCATCTTTGGACCGACACGGCATTAAGTTTCTAGTCGGCGTCTTTGCGTGCGGATCTTAAAAGCTTCTTTACCCATAGGCGAGTTCAAAATTGCAGATAGTTGGTGAGAAGTGTAGAAAAAAGAAATTGCAACTGCTTCTGCTTTCACGGAAATTCTTGCTGCCTCGCCTGTACGCAGCGAACGAACAAGACGATAAAAAATACAGTTGTAGAATTACATTCATCGTTTCAGACGACTAGCTAAGAATGGAGGTGACTTTTATTTTTACGTCCCGTTTTGTTCTTCGGTCCTGCACTATACACTGGATGGCTTAAGGAACCCTTTATAAACCCTTTCAGTGCTTCTCTGCCGCGCTTTTATGAATGTATAAACATCAATGCAAGAACGAGTACATTGCGTAAAATAAAAAGTACAGAAAACCCTCAATCGCCCGAAATATTGAGCGTCGCACTGCTGAAAAGGGCCACACACTTATGCAGGTTCTGCACAGGCATGAGGTGGGGCTGAAATCTTAAAGCACTAAAGAGAAAATACGGCACAACTTGCCAGGAAAGGTGGTGGTAAAATACTTTAATTGCACACTGGGCGCGCCCGTTCTGTGGCCCTTTAAAACGCTTCTAAACAAGTCTGCTCTGAGGGAAATCTTCGCGGATGAGACGGCACGGAGGAGCATGGGGCGTTTCTTTTATGTTTCAGAACCCGAGTTGTCTGGTAGCGCTTTGCAGGAACCGGTCCGTTTTGTTTGTGATGCAGACGTCGGTTTAAAATCCGCGCACTTTGTTGAAAGACGTAACAACAAAAGCAAGTATTTAAGTTCGATTCATTAGGTAAAGAAGAAAACAACATATGCAGCGCTGTTATTTTGTCTTGGCGCTTCTTACGAGGAGGCTACTTGCACAGAGTAGTGTACAGCTGATCTAGCAAGGGCTACACATCTCAGTCGACGTTAACGACGCAAACCGTCCTGCTGGATACTGGAGAATATTTCCGTGCTAGTGGGCAGTTTGCCACAGCATTCAAAAAGTTACAACAACTTGGGGCGGACTACAGATACGTACCGTTGAAGGACATTTGATAACGTCCACGGGAATATGCGCGTCAAGAGTAACGGTGCAAAAAGAAACCTTTCTGGCAAGGGTTCGTCGTGTTAGCGCAGTGCTACTGTGATGTCATCCGCGATACAGACTTCCTAACTTAAAAGAGACAAACCATGGATCTGCAAACGAAGTCGATCAAATTTTCAACTCAGAATGCCATCCGGACTAATAGCATATACTACCACCTGCACTTCATCTTTCAGCACTCCGTAATAGCTCCGTATTCATTGTTGTGTGCTGTCTTATCTATGCATTTGATAGTCTCCACTCGTCAGTTCGTCAACAGCCATTGAGTTCTTAATATTTTGTAGCGTTGGTTTCCTGAACCAAAATGCCGATACAGGAGAACTTGAAATGTGTTTGGTTAATCTAAGTGAGAACAAGCTTGAATTGAAGTTCAAGCATGAATTTTTTAGAAACACATCCTCAATCAAGACGAAGCCAAAATCAGTAAGCTTCACATGACGGCGATTTTAGCGCCATGTGAAACACTAACAAGGAATTCATGCATAAGACAGAACCGTCCATACGCTTCTGCCGCTCCAATCGTAGCAGGGGAAGGTATTCTGCACTTCTGACACTGCTTTCTTCGCCCTGAATTTTTTTGTTAGTTTTCCTCCCCTTTGAGTGCATTTCTATGGTAGCCCTTCTCAGCTTTCAGTAGTTCTTTCTCACCGCAATGGTTGAAAAGGCCATCCTGAGCTATGGGCTGGTAGGAAGCAGCAATAACGTGCTATCGCGATCAAAATGTTACGGTACGAGTATGCTCGGAAAAAAAATTTATTCCAGCTTAACTTCGCCACCCAGTCGAGTGGTATCGTAACCAGTATATAGAGGATGCATGTCCCCACATTGACACATTTCAGGTCACTGGATTGCGTCACTGCGGCGAAAAAAAATTTTTCCGCACACTCGCGTCTCGTAAACATTTGATCGCGATAGTACATTCCCTGCGCAAGTACTGCACATATCTCTCAGACAAGATACTTATGCCATGCATTGCACAGTCTTGATCTCCGCCCATTGATAAGGTAAAAATTATTGGACACAGGCCGCAGTGATTGTTGGCTGTGCAGGCTTGTCCCGCACTGCCCTGTTTGTAGAGGGCGTCGTCCCTACATCTGAGGCCATTACTTTGCCTCTCGCAGAGTGGTCACTTTCTGTCTATACTTAGCTCTTCGTTATAAAGGCACGGGCCACAAAAGGTATTGGTATCAGGTGCTACTGACACCGCGGCTGCAGCCTTCGCTATGAAGGACGGTGCAAAACACAACAAGCATCAGTTCTCTTGTTGTTCAATTCAGTTCAGTTCAGTTCTCTTGTTCAAATTATTCGAATATATTTGAGGCTGTAAACTTAAAAATTGAAATATTTATCCAGTAATGGAGTCCACATCTAAAACTATGAATAGAACTGATCACTCGTAAAAAAAAGCACTTCAGCAGGACGCTACGCGAGTACTAGCTGGGTGTTCTTGCAGTGCCTCCAAGGAGAAGTGTACGCGTAAACAGTGTCGCTGACGTGGTTTTCTGCGAGCACTGCTCTCCTGCCCGCATACCGCAGGATTTCGCGCCTTTACCACAGCGATCCCAAGGAGTAGCTGAGTTGCAGCGGGGTCAGCAGCTTGCCTGCAGTATGACAACGCACACTTCGGACGCAGCAATAGATGGTGCTGCTGATTGAGGCAGGCAGTTTGTTATAACCGCACACTAGAGTCCCGCGACTCTGGGACGGCAGGGAATGGGTAAAGGTATTGACAAGCAACGCTAGTGGTGATTTCTGGCCCCTTCGGACTGAAAACACTGCAAGAGGTACTTGCACAGTTCTGATATGATTGAAGTCGGCGCAAAACTTCGACAAGAACCCAGAAGAAACACATACGACAGCTGTCAGTTATCGTATGTGTTTCTGCTTGGTCCTTCTCCAAGTTTTGCGCCCACTTCGTTTATATCATGCAAAACCAACTTGTCCGACAACACGCTCTTCTGAATTGCACAGTTTTATTTGAATGCTCTCTTTTTTAAGTTATCGGCTCGAATTTACTGTTTTATTTCTGTGTTTAATTTTAGCACATCCCCTTTGAAATGCAATACAGTATTTAGGAGCATAGAAACTTTTTCGGTCGAGTTACTAAGCATTTTATTGTGTGAATCTGCTGCCCAGTCGCGGTGTTGAAAGTAATTGAGCGATCCTTTTTACTCAGTTTCCTAAGTATTAATCTGCCGACTACTAGTAGGTCATGAAAGTAACTAGCACGCTGTTTTTTTTACATGAAACTAACTTCTTTGTGCATCGTACTATTACCAACAGGAGAATTTAAAAATTGGTTAACAGGGTAACAAAGACGTTCCGAACCGGCAGGGGTAATTTAAGCTAGCCGTTCACTCGCCAGAGGTTTTACAAAATTTCCAACTAACACTAGCGACAATGTCGTCTTACGTAGTAGCTATCTTTCCTGAGACAGTTTTAATCTCGACCAGTTGTGAAGTATATTCTAATCAGACCTGTCTATTGCTGTTCCAAGCTATATCAAGTACGTTTTTGAGAATCAACAGCGTTGTCGCCTGGTAACAGTCCCAAGCGTGAGAGTTTGCCTGCAGGAAAAGGTGTGGTAGCTCCAAGAACTTTTTATAGAGAATTTTTTTGGTTTTTATGCCCTGCAGTGACCTGGTGAGGACTTCTCTCGTATGGCTCTTTCTAGAAGGGATGGCTTCCTCATCTTGTCTGTGCAACTTTGGGGGTGGTCTGAGTAGCCTCACAGCCCGACTATGTCAGCGCTTTCTGGCGCTCAGGCAGCGCACGCATGTTGTGGGATGAAAGGAGCTGTGCTCAAGCGTAGACACACACTGCAGAGCACGTCCCACTGAGATGAAATAGTATTCCCCCGCACTGTAGAACCGCAGTGAGTCTGCAAGAGCTGCTTGGAGGAGAAGGCGGAGATTGCGCGGTCGTAGTCCTCGTCTTTAATATTACCGGTTCTGGGCTCCCGCTAAAGCTATGCTGAAAGCACTCTCTCAGCACTGTGGCAAGCACGTACGGACGCACACGAGCGCCATAGCGACACTTGCTTTCTTGTGTACACACGTCTTACTAACTTCCACATTGACCGCTCCTCGACGCGCCTTCCCGCTCCACCGTACGCTTCTTTCTATTCCTCTGCGTGTTCCGCAAAGCTGATCGACCCGACCTACACAACCACGGTCACGGGACGTAAGGCAGTAGTAAGAAGCACTGTCGATGTAAAAGATTCCTTTTCGGTGTTCTCAGAAGGATGCTTTTTTAGAGCATGTTTCTAGATTCCCAAACACATTCGACGCAAAGAAGCTTTCAGCAGTTGTCTACGAACCATAATTACTCTCAACTGTTATGAGTGCGCGGACGCCGCCGACAAAGATTTGTTCCCTGAAGTCTAAGCTCTACTGGAAAGGTTTTTCTCGCTGAAGCACATTAAGTATACTTAGTGAGGTTCTCTCGAGTTACGATTTAAGACAAGTTTTTAGCCCTGCGGTTTACTTTGGTTTTCCACGAGAATTGCCGCTCTTGTCCGGCCCACATCGTCCATTGTTGCTTTTAGAGACTTAATTCTGTTGAGCGCTTCACTCATACAGGCAGTCCTTGCTCCAACCCATCTCTGAGTACACTTACTCGCTGCGGAGTGGAACGAAGTCCGCCTTTTCCAAATCGACGCTGACGTTGTTTGTATTACAGCAGTCTCGTCTGATGCCGCGTTCCCTTCTTTGTTTGGTTGTTTTCAAAAGTATGTTTTAAGCTTTTTGTGACATCTCTAAAAAAACCTGCATTGACGAGTACCGACTAGACTACAGATTGTCCATTAGACGAAAAGCATTTCCTGTAAACTGCTCGATAAGTGTGCGAAAAATAAGAAACATACTAACAGTGCGCGAAACAGCTTTGGCCCTCTATGTCAGAGTCAAAAAGGGCTATAACCGAATCTTAGTCTTAATAGATGTTGTCTGAATATCGCAAGTTATTTTTTTTAATTCCGTAGCGGACTACCCTTTTGCTCGAATAGATCACTGCCAAAATTAAATGCAAATTTATTGCCAAAAGCGACTTAATTTTGAAGACATCGGTGCCGTGAAAAGAAGTCATGGCAGTCGTAAGCAAATGCATTAAGACGACGCCGTTCGTGCGTGTTGTTCCCGAAAACTGCAGCGATTTGAAATATTTCACATTTTCGCAAACCGACCCGTGTAACGGTTAATTCGTTATTATCAGGCAGTTTTTCGAAGTAGTAGAAAAAATAACGTCGGTCGATTGGACATTCAAGATTTCGCTGAAAACACGCAGCTCAAATTAAAAACTCAAGAAGTCTTTTCCTTCTTTTGAACTGTATGAATACAATACTTGACCGCAAAAAAAAATGTACTGTGCTTAACATGGTTTACGCAAAAAAGCGTACAGGCGCTAAAAGACGAAGACAAGCACACTCAAGACAGGACAGGCGCCAATTGGCGCCTGTCCTGTCTTGAGTGTGCTTGTCTTCGTCTTTTAGCGCCTGTACGCTTTCTTGCGTAAACCATGTCAAGCTACAACCAACTAGCTCAAATGAAAGTCTTGCTGTACTGTGCTTAATCCCGTGCTAAATGCATTCTATTCAACATTGTTCTTACACCCTGATCACAAATCTCAAATTTGTTTTTCTCCGCCTTCTTAAAAGAGAATTTACTTTATACAATTTCTCTTCCTTCGTGCTGAGAACAAAATAGGATCCCAAAAACACTTTGCGTCAGAGCTACTCAGTCCTATGTGCATTTTTTTTTGGTTTTGCCGACATTGCCTAGGTGTGAACACCACCAACGTGAAGGATTGCTCTGAAGAGCTCTACCATAGGTGTCAAAGTGGTTGAGTGGTCGAGCCTTGCTCCAGCCACCTGGTCTTCGATCAGTGGATGTTCTGCCATCGCGAAAGCAGCCAACACTCGAGCTACATTTCTCCTCATTATTCTCGGAGTTCCATCTTCTCTATACCTGTGTGCAGCATGATCAGCTCAACTAGAAGTGCTGTACACATGCCGACTCGAATGGTCTTATGTTAGCAAAACTGGGTGAGTTTGCTTCACATTCAGTTTACAAATTAATGGATTTCTCGTTGTTGTGGGAAATAAGGTGCTGTTTATTTCTTCCGCACTAAGAGTAGAATCACGTGTAATATTGATAGTCGGTGAGATATAAGAGTTGAATTTTATATTCTGACTATTTTATGTATTATGCAACTATACGGAGGCGTTTTTTCATAGCAGCCACATAAATAACAACTTTAGAAGCTAGGAGTACTATTCAGAATTGGTTCTAATTGTAGAAGCGCGCACTGCCGTGCATAAAACACAACCGCTCAATAAAACGAAGGCAGAAAGTAAATTTCAGCAGCCCCGGGCGGATTTTGGAAGTGGATAGATTCTGACGTTGACGCTGTCCTGACATCAACGGCTTTTTGAGACTGCACTCATAGGGACTAGGAAAAAATTCCTGTATGCAAGAACGCGCCGGAAGAAACTCTATTTCAATACATCGTTCTGGGCTTGGGCAGATAACACATTAATAAGGGGCCGTTTTCTTCCATATGCTAGGTTAGAGAACGAAATGTGCTGGGATATTTAAGAAACTAGAGCGAATTTAACGACATTCCTGAAATATATTTAGCACCTATTGACGCGACTTCCACAAGGATGGGACTGAAGTAAATCCAAAAGGTTTGATGCCCACAAAAAGTTATGTAATAAATATCAGTGAGTCAATGAGGGGGGTGGAGGGGATTCTTACCTTTTGTCTGATTCTGACGTTTTATGATTGGTCTGCTCATAACAGTCTGATTGTTTTTTTTAAATATCCTTTGGTGCAGTTGGTGTGCTTATTACAATATTATGATTTTTTAGGATATATACGGGTGCCTTTGTAGGTAATCATTATGCTAGAAACTTCTTACTCTTTCCTTCACTGCCATCCTCAACGAGGGTGGTTTCTAGGGACATTTATCTAATATAGAATTGCGGCGTGGACATGATATTTAAACGAAAATAACATTCCTGAGTGCACCACGCAATGCTGCATCCGCTTTGTTTATTTTTCCGAACATGGTTTTTATACCATAGTATTGTCGGAGCGTGTGGCGTTGTGCCGCTTTACAGCGCTTTCTATCTCACAATAATTACAAAAAATGCATCGCTAATTGGATGACTGTTTTTGTCATTAGTAAAAGAAGTTTTGTTTAATAAAAGTAATTTTTGGTGTTTTAAGAAAAAAAAGTGTTTTCTAATTAAGATTCCTTGGGCCTCATTCCACGTCAAGGTATCTAACCAAGCAGAGCAAAGAGAGAAAGTTGCGCCCACTGCGTTCAAAGTAAAACTTAATGGACCTGAAAATCTTGGATTCCTGAAAAACACGAAAAAATCTCAAGCCAGTAACTTATTTCCAGACCATAAAAAGATACTCAGCGATTACACATAGGGCCTATCTGCCAGCGGTGACGATATTGGAGCTTAGTGAGATAGCGCCAAATTCAGTGTCTTCGGTTGGTGGTCTGGAGGCAAACAACCACTTTTGCGATGAATATTATTACTGGTCTCGGTTTCTTGACTTCAGCCTGGCTCGTTTGCTGTGAAACAGCACTTTCCACTCCATGAACACCGATTAAAGCGAATGAAACAGTTGTCTTCTATGAGCAGGAACGTAACTGAATACACAAGCGATGAGTCAAAATATATGAAACACTTTTAAAAGCAATGAAAGAACACAAAAAATGACGATTCAATTATTTCTCGAGGTATTGTCCTGTACAGTAAAGCGTTAATTCTTCTCATATTTTCACGCGATAAGAACTTGCCTATAGGCAATTTCTGTTAAGATGCACAGGCTGTCGCATCAACGAATCTAATCCACATAATGCGAATTCCTTTAGAATTCACTTAATCACTTATTAAGCGAACTCGCTCTTAGCATAACCTAGCCACAGTTCTTGCGGTGGCTCACTGCTACTGCTTTCACGTAACTACTACGGTGACGCGATTTATTTTGATGGCAACCACTTGTAAACAAAGTTCGTGATGGTTTGCACCGCTTTTAAGATTTTACTGCGGATTCTGGCTATGCACACTGGGCACTATAGTGCTACGTGGTGTCCTAAAAAGCAAAACGGTTGTGCGGTCGCAAAATATGATATCTAGTGGACGTATCGATGGCCTAAGAATATAGCCCGTAAATACACATTGAGCATTAAGAGCTGTTATCTCCCATTCTGAGAAACCTAGAGCGAACATTGTCCAGAAATTGAAAAACCTGAAGCTGAACGTATCCGAAAACTTCAAAATTTCTGTTAGAATACAATTGAGCTAAAAAAAGATCCACAAATGATCATTCATTGTGAAGCGGCAATCCTGCACACGCGTCTTAGTGGTGCGCTTTTGCGCCTTATCGCTTTGACATGAGATTATTGTCATTGGCTTGCAAGCCACTGATAGATCGCTCTCCGAGCGCACCGGGCTGCCGTGCTCTGGTTGAAATGTAGAGCCTGTTTGATGTGTAGCCTGAGAGGTGGAACCAAAACTTCGCCTTTCGTTTTTCAAGACCACTTTTTCTCTTATCGGCCTGTAGCTTCCCCACAAGAAAGCGACTGTGAATGCCGGTTAAAGAAGGGTCGCGGGAAACTAGTCGATTATCGAGTGTCCTTACAGCGGTGGCAAGCGAGGGTTAACTGTGTGTGTGCCACCGCTAGTAAGAGTGCAGTTTGAGATTATGAGTATCGCAAGTTTTTTCTACCGCCTCCGATCAAGACGGCAAAGTTCAGAGTGTGTCGCACTGAGATGATGCTTTGCTCCTCACACTCCTCTGCCGAGGCCTCGGCTTCACACGGTCTACGCAATTTTCACGAATGATGTTTCTACTGCTAACGAAAAAAGATTCGTCATAACCCTATTACGGCTTAGGAAGACACCCGCGCAACTTTCCAAGCGTGAATCCAACCAGTGTCGCCTCAATCAAAGCCGCTTCGTTTACTGATGTTTCAGGCCACTGAGCCATCCCCGCAGTCATGGCGCTGATGCTCTCACAGGTAGCTTCTCGCGTTAACTGTTTGAACTTATCTTCGTCGAAGTTCTTCCGTTTATTCTGCGGCGCAGATGTTTGTTAAGGCAGCTCTGAAAGAATAGGGGGCTGACTACGGCACGGGAGTGAAACTATTGAAAGGTACCGAGTGGACTGCGCAGCACTAAAATATGAAGAGCCACGACCGCGCGCTGCACAGCTTGGAGACACAAGTACGAAGGCGGGAGCCGCCAAAAGAGTACTCGAGCACAAATACCATACATAACCTCTGAGCCTCCCTGCAAAACGCTGCACTTTACCAACCATGGAGTTAATGTTCGTATCTACTCTCGACGCCGCGACAGGAGCGGTGCGCCTCTTATAATAAGCGGAGATGCTTTCCTGTCAGTATACACTATAAGCTACTTCATACTAAGTTTATAAAATATGAAGGTATTCATACTCGCATGCCCGAACTCAGGAACCTTCAAGCACAGTGTTCAGGTTCTTCGGAGAATACAGATCAGTATTGTGCCTTTATTTGGCATAGGGTAAGCGCAGCTGGCAAAGGACGGGGTAATCGGAGAGACATAGGAGAGGCCTTTGCCCTGCAGTGGGTATAGTCAGGCTGATGATGATGATGACGATGATGATTGTGTCTTTGTCTACTGATCCAGAGTACCTTGGTTCGAACCCGACCGCGGCGGCAGCGTTTCGATGGAAGCGAAACGCAAAGGCGCCCGTGTGCTGTGCGATGTCAGTGCACGTTAAAGATCCCCAGTTGGTCGACATTAATCCGGAGACCTCCGCTACTGCACCTCTTTCTTCCTTTCTGCTTTCCCTCCCTCCGTTATCTCTTAGTTTACGGCGCGCCAAGGGTGTCCACCGATATATGTGAAACAGTTACAGCGTTATTTCCGTTCCTGAAAACCAATTTTCATTGTGCCTGTGAATAAAGTCGAGAAGGATTACTTCGTTCACAACCCATTGGCACGACTTCCCAGAGTCGAAGAAGAGTATGCCAACGGAGGAAAGAGCCATGATGCAGCCTTAGCGGAGTTTCCGGTACCGTACGTGTGTATGTAGAACTATTCCGCGTATAAATAGCAAGTTCGGTGCTTTTCCGAATGACACATGCCCGGCATATTCGTCTCTTGTATCAGGTTAGGTAAAACCCTCCGTCTTCAAGCAAAATTGACCAAGATCCAGCACGAGCAAATCATTCCAGGGCGCACGACATGAAACAATTGGAATGAAGTTCGTAAACGAATGTTCCCAATAGTCACTTGACCGGACAATCGCGTCGCCCGCTACAAAGAGGGAAACGCATTAATTATACAGATTAGAATTCTCCTCGTAATTGCTTTCAGTGACAGTGGTAGCGCCCACTAGATTCTAAGGGATAATGAGCTCGCCTTTCATGAAAGTTTTCTTTGTTGACTTATAGATGGTAAAAAAACTTCGAATCAGATCTCTTATCGTGCGTAATGAATTGTGCGCCCCAGCGTGTAATAGAATGTAGTTCAGATGCGGATTGTTTTCCTTTGATGCAGCCGAAAATTAAGGCAAGATTGAAGATACGGGACGCAAATTATTAGCTCCAGCGCGAGTTCTTGATGTGGAGGGTTACAATGCGCAAGCATTGGCGGCCTGGAATAGAGTATTTGGGTGTAGCAGACCCTAACAGTTGTTTATTTTAGGGTATAGATGGAAGCCAACTATTATTTGTTTCTTATCCTGTATTCAGTCCAACACTGTGCCAAAGCTGCTCACCTAGTTGCATGCACACGTATTGTTCCGAAAGTTAATTGGTTTCCTTATTACTTCAATTGCCTGAATGGCTATGACGCGCCGGAGGCTATCAGTGTGGATATGCTATACTCTTAACTTTCCTCCTCATGCATTACGAAGCTGGAAAACCTTTTGCAAGCAATCGTCATGTGCAAGAAATGGACGGCTGAGGTGTACAAGTGATGCCGTGTTCATACCTTTGTCACACCAGTTATACACACAGTATTCATGGTGCACAGGTAATGCAGTTTGGCTCTAGCGAAGAAAGAAAAGGTTGAAGCCGGTCACATTTCTATGACTGTAGCGTTTCCTTCATATAATATAGCAGTGATGTAGTATGGGATGGCAAGGGTTCTATGTAATTTGAGTGTTTGGATGACTCTTCTTGCACCGCGTCAGAGCTCTGAAGTTCAAGGGGTGCTACCATTTCTCTAGGACGTAGCTGTGCAGCAAACACAGTGGAGTGAGAAATTCGTCAAAGTGCACTTCTTTCGCGGCTTCATGGATTTTGTATTTAAGAACTGATATTATCTGCTTATTTATAGCCTAAAAAGTAAACATTACGTAGCAAATTTCTCGTCAAGCACATCACAGTGCCGACTCAGTTGAAAACTTACTCAGCAGTGGAAACGAGTGGCTTTTTCCTGTCGTAATAACGTTCTCAGAAAACCGCGAGTACAGTTTAGGCTAATGATTCAA
Organism: Amblyomma americanum; assembly: GCA_030143305.2. NCBI lineage: Eukaryota > Metazoa > Arthropoda > Arachnida > Ixodida > Ixodidae > Amblyomma > Amblyomma americanum. The sequence goes on from JARKHS020008373.1 coordinate 412,768, forward strand.
TTTCTGCGCCCGCAACCTGCATTAGCGCACTCTTTTCTCTCGTGATAACGATTTTACTGTTATCAAAACGCTTGTGCCTAAGTGAAGCTTTATGTCCTTGTCATAATGATAATTGCCCTTTCATTTTTGAGGCTGCATAACGATGCTTTCTCAGAAAGAAACCTCACATGAAAGATCGATTTTCCTAACCTCGTCTCAAAGTGGGTCTATTAGCTAAATCGCTCTTCGCAGCAAGAATTTTTCAGTGGTACATAACAACAGCGCGGGCGCAAAATTTGCGCAAATTCAAAAGGGTTAATCAGCGCTTCGTCGAACTGGCGCTTTTCGGATATTTGCACTTCGTCGTGTTTTTATGCTTGTATGATTTTCGCATTCTTGATGATTGTAGACACTGAAACAAAAAAATTTTGTAATGCTCTTCCAATCATTTCGGTAGAAGTTCCACATAGAAGTGAACAGCACTGAAGTGGCAAAGAGCGTAAAACGGACAAAGGACTAGAGCTTACCGTACAAGCTCTGTCCCCTACTGTGCTACGGTGCTCGCTGATGCGCGCTTCTCGATTCCGGGCAGGACTTGAAGCTCATGAGGTGCGTGCTCGGCAGAGGAACGCGTACTGCTGGCCGCCCCTGCGCACGCTTTACGGCCTAGCGGTGTTCAAAAACTGCGTGAATTGCAAGAATTTCCTGATAAACAGCGTCGAGCCTGGTTGTGTCTTTGAAATGCTAAAAATTGACTTGAGTATTATTAAGAAAAGTTAAAAATCTCTAATTACAACCAAGTGTGTCGCTCGATACGCGCAGAGAATTATTTAATTGCGCGTGTTTACCTACTTTACTCCTTATCACGATACACCTGTTTTTTGACCTCCACCACTGCAGGTCTCTTGATCACAAAAATGCCGTCAACATGAATTAAAACACCTGCTTTGAAACATTAGTCGTGATGGGCTTCGCTCTAATGCGCTTATAGGTGCAATGTTCGAAACAATGAATATATTAAGCTACGAACAGTCAAACCACCTGTTACACTCTTTCCCGCTACTCTTACTGTTTAGTATGATGGCGTTGACTAATGCGTTCTGCAAGTGTATTCGTCGTTAGTTCCAGATGTTACCTGTTTGCATTTTTTTTATTCTATTATCGCTTTCAAAAGTGTCTCGAAATTTGAGTAGCCACCTGTGCGGCATAACAGTGACATCTTAAAGCCGAATGAAATGCTCGGTTTAGAGACAAGGGCAACAAATCCTAATGCTCTACAAATAGGTCATTAAATAACGGAACGTTAAAAAACCGCACGTCTGTATGACCTGCATTTACGAGGTTTAAATTTTTTGATATTCATTAATTTCAAAGACTCCATGTTATATCGTATGGCTCATGGGGTCTGACGTCCGAAAGCTGCATGGACTATGACGGAAGCTGTAGTGAATGGCTCCGGCTAATTTCGACCAACTGGGGTTCTTTAACGTGCACTGACATCGCACAGTACACGTGTGCCGTGTGTTTTGCATCCATTTAAGCACGGTCGTCGCTGCCGGGGTCGAACTCGCGTCCTCAAGTTGATTAGCTGAATGTCCTGTCCTGCAAGCCATCTAATTTTAAAGATTGTTCTGTGCACCGACTGCTACGAAAAGGCATGACACTTATGTGTATTTATTTATTTATTATGTGTATTTATCTTAAAGGGGTAAGTATAACAACTTTATCCAATTACTCTTGCAGGTAAAATTTCTTCTTTCGCTCCCTCTGGGTGTGTCGTGCTTTCTCTGGCATGAAATGATTCATCTATAATGAAGAAATAGTTATTAAGTAATCTTCGCGTCAGCCGATACAAACTTGTGACGTCCTTACCTCAAATGGACGAGTTGCCGCTGTTCTAAGCTAGAGAGTGGCTTAGCTTAGCCGCTAGAATTCAGGCGAAAAATTTGGGTCGATGTAAGCATTTTACCTGCGAAGTCGGCCGCTGATGGTGACACTGGCATTTGTTTTTAAAATTTTTCCTAGCGCAAAAAAAAACTCTGTTTTCAGTTAGTGTGATCAGTTTGGGATTAGAAAACATGGTATCTTATAGCTGTAGGCTGGTTCACCCGTACGATTTCGGGAGGTTGTGAGAAGCATTTTTACAGTTACGGTCAAGAGTAAACTTTATAGGTGCGGTCTCAAGTGAGTATAAAAAACATTTGTCGCCAAAGCTCGATTGTTAGTGTTACACAAGTCACTCTGACGTTGTCGGTTTGCTACCCATCAGCTGCGCTTTTTCTTTTCTCGCCATTCACACTGTGAAACTAATGACTAATTGCTATATAACTTTGCTTCTCTAAAAAAGAAGCTATTCTTTTCTGCATACCCTAATTTACTCACAATGGGCTTCTTTTGATGCTCTTTGCAAGGCCCCTCAATTTCTTTATTTGTGTTATTTTATGACACTCGAAGTAATATACAACAAGAATAGTAAGTTCAAATCAGGCTGGAGAGATTGAAAATAAAATCTTGCATCATAGCGGTGTACTAAGCAACAGTAGTGTCCTTCACGACGTGCTCATTGACATAGCTTTCTATTTTCTCAATGAGTGTGGAATGAGGCATATAAACTCTCATTTTTGAATAGACACGTCCTGCATGAACAACGACAAAGTATTCACATTTTCCGTGGCCACAATACGCCAGCATGACAACAGCATACTTTCAACACCCATTTTCTTTAGCCTTTACGAAAACACAATATTGGGAGCAGTGTTTGAACACGAGCTTTCCTTCAGGCTTGTGTTATTCTTTTCACGTTGCGTTTCCTCACAGTGTAGCAACGAGACGTATTGTCTTAAGGGTCAGTGATGTTATCAAAACAAAGGCGCCAAAAGAACTCTCCCTGAAGGTTATGCAAATAGTGCAATTTTGGTGCTCTCTCTGAGCAAAAACGACCGTTGTATGAATGAAGGGAGGAAATAGAGAATTCTAATGACTACAGCCGAGCAGTTCGTCAACCCGTACATGGCTCGTTGATTTGCATAAGTGGGTGAAGCACTTTCATTCCTCGAGTTAGCTTGAAAATTGGCACTTTTGTGAATCCTGTGTTTCAATCCAGTAAATGCGCACCACTGTTTTCAGGGAATGTTAGCACCAACTGGAAATTGGAATCAATGCAATGGGCCTTTAACAAATATTCGTCATTGAATTTTAGAGTCAGCTTGGTTCTACAAATTAAGCTTTGTAAAGCTTTCCTTGACGCCCCTATTCTTTTTTTCAGAAATAGGTCGAATTCGTCGCGTGTGGTAAATAATTCTGAGGACTACTCGATGAGGTTTTTGGCCACAGCAAATTTCGGTAATGCACATGACTCTTTTCACGTGCATTAGGCATAAATTTTCTACATCACTAGGTAAAAACACTTGTGCTTAAAGTAAAATTTTTGTTTCGTCACAACGTCATCGAGATCGCGACTTAATCATAACGTGGGAAAAGTCGAACAGCGTAATGCAGCAGCAGAAACGAAAGCTACATTAAGCCAGAGTTTCATGCTCTAGGCGAGTTTATAGATCCCATCATCGCTCTGTACTTTCGCCTTATAAATTCTGTGATTGGTCCTGACTAAGCACTCTTCACAAATATTGGTGGAGTGCGATTTAGGATTTGAGCCGAAACCTACGTGCGATTTCTTCAAGAGCTGAAGTCAAAACGCAACAGGCACCCTATGGTGCCCCTAAAGGTCCAATGCGTTTTTTATATAAAATTTCTCACGTTACGGGCTTTTTAGGCTGTTTCTCGGCTGCCGGTCGTACCGAGGAAGGACGTTTATTTGTTTCGTTCAAGGCACATTGGTTGAGGTACTTTCAGTAGCTAGGGCACCTCTTGTGTCCTGCGGAAAGAGGAATTAGAATCCCAACGATGTAGACCTGCCGTTATTATAACAGGTGGTGAACCTCAACCGGAACCGCCCAACGCGGCATCCTCTTGATGAATTCTTAATCTAATCTTTATAAAAAAGTTTTTTGACATGTTGCGTAAGTAGCTTCTTTACTTTTCTAGCCCGTTGGAAAATCAAGTGCAGGATACTCGTTAATGGCTACGGGAAGCATACGGAATGGCTTTCTGTTTATCTCTCTGAACTTTTTCTAAGATTCACAAATTCTCACTGTGGTGAATTTGAGGAAAACCAAGATGAAAACCTATGAGCTGAATAAATTGTGTCATGCATGTCGTTCCGTCACCAGCCACTTTAACCACCGAAGCATACAGGCGAAATTCCCCAGATTTCTTCCTATACTTCGAAGAACTGTTCTCACCAAATGAAACACAAGGAAACGCGGAGAACAGGATAGCAGTTGAGCTTTAGCCCTCTCATTTCCTTCTTCCAGCTTGTAATTCCAAAGAAATGAATTTTTGCAAACATGCCTTACGAGGCAACCGCCCGCCACCTAGGCTACACTCGTACCTTGGCAAGAAAAAGCACGGACATTATTGACGGAAACTGGCAGCGACTGCTAAGCACCATGTCCGGTCCTGTACTGACTGTCAGCTCTTTAAATCCCCTCCCGTTGAGCTAGCCTGGCTGCTGGATAATCTCTAGTCCCAGGAACATAATTTCATAAAATCGGAATGAACATTCTGAAGCCGTTTCCAATGTCTAGAACAAATGAATTGAGCTCTCCCTCAATCAGTTTCCACCGCTGTTATGTACTTGTACCTAACACTTTTTAACTGTGAGGGCTTTCTTGCCGGCATTTGAATCTGCTCATGGTGTGGCTACACCTATTTTTGTCTCTCACCCAGCCCTCTTTCTCATTCATCATTGGCCAAGGTTCCGCCTCCCTCAGGTTGTTTTTACTCAGTGCCTTTGTCAAATATTGATGTGGATCTTAGTTTTATATGTAAAATTAGTTACACAACGTTCCCTGTGGATATTGCTTTTGATTATATTTTCCCATCTAATACGAAGCATCTGCCTGCCAGGGCACTAACTGGTATGTTTGATCAATTTGACAATTTCCCGCACCACACTGTGAATTCTACATATGCGTCTGGGGCCGGCCAGAAGGCAGCGGATGATATTTTTTAGTCTCGCTCTCTTGGAGCTCTTCGGTTCAAGACCCGGGTTACACGGCCATATTTCTTGCAGAGTGTATATGACACTTGAGCTGGCTGCTTTGAAAATTCCCTCCAATGCTTCCGAAGTGATAATCCTCTCAGATTGGCTCTCTGTTTTGTTCGCGCTGGATTCCGCACAGGACGCTCTTATGAGCCGCTCATTAAAATCTTTTATTCCTGGATGAATGACAGGGATGCGCTTCGTTTGGATTCCAGGTAACTGCGGTATTTTTCAAAATGATGCAGCTGACTTTTTGGCAAAATCAGCTCTCAATGCACCTGTCGCCTATAGCGTCCCAAATCCCATTATATTCGGACTGTCTGCCGCTACGACGACGCAGTGGTTATGGCGCTCGGCTGCTGACTCGAAAGACGAGTGTTCGATCCTGGCCGCGGCGGTCAAATTCCGATGGAGGCAAAATTCTAGAGGCCCGTGTAGTATGCGATGTCAGTGCACGTTAACGAACCCCCGGTGAACGAAATTTCTGGAGCCCTTCACTAGGGCGTCCCTCATAGCCTGAGTCGCTTTGAGAGGTTAAACTCCCATGAACCATAAACCTATGATCGGACTGTCTTGTTTACAGCGTTATAGTATACAACCGCCACGTGCAACGATTTCTTGCTCTCTACCGTTGACTACCAACATCTCATGCACCCATGGAAGGCTCGTGCGTGTAAATTCCGGCAGTGTGAGGTAGCGATGACCCTCATGCGGTGCAGGATGATCCGCTTAAATCTTTACTTAAGCAGATGCGCGTTCAGTCACACAATCTTTCGCGCGGCTTGTGGAAAGTAGCAACATTGGAAAATTTCCTAATTTCTTGCCGGAGGTTTGGGCATCAGAGAAGGACGCACCTAGTAATTCCAATTACAAGGCTGGGACTCACTTTTTCGGTCCCGCTTGCCCTCTCCTTCGGTGCCAGCGCCAGAGGTGTAGCGTTTCATAAAGTTTGCTAATACCTCCACAATTACATAGCAGCTGTCGGCAGACTCCCTTGCTAATTGCATCCAAACTTTCCACATTTAAAGATCTTTAAGGAATTTTAATGTATTCAATTCTTTATTCTTCTGTACTGTTATTTTGTTTTTTCTTTCCTCTTTAGTTATTCTGATATACCACCCATGGCACAACCATTACGTTGGCGTCAGTTTACCCTCTTCTTTTGGCTCTCCTCACTGAACCGTGGCTAACCCCCGTCGTGGGTATGTACCATGCCACTAAAGCAACAACAACAGAACGAAGCTGTGACTCAAAACTGTCAGCACTGCAACATTACGCCTTCTATTCAAGCCCTTCCTTGAGGATATCTCACAATGGCGCCATACATATTCTTCAAGAATTGCCTAATACTAGAATCTTACTGGTAATGAAATTTGTATGCAAGCTCTATGTAGCAATAGTACAGGGTGTGCAAACGGTCAATAGCTACTTGCGATACTGCGCATTAAAAGGTTAAAGAAAACAGGCTAACTACAATCTTCATTAATGCGTTGTACTTGTAGTTGCAAGTCGGCACTCATAAAGGAGGGGGGAGGGGGGGGGCTTTATATTATGCATAAAGGCATGTACAATGAAAACAGAGCGAAATTCGGTGGCTCCACAGTTTTAAATCGAGGGCGTGCGTCGATGTTTCCCACAATGCAGTTCTGCACAGACAGTAACTTTACCCGTACGAAACGTATTTAAAACAGAGCTTCTTGGCTGTTATAACACGAAAGGCGCCGCTGGTATAAAAATACCTTTAGAACATGCACTGCATTGCTATGCCTACAGTAGGGCTGTAACGTGCGCTGCAGCGTGATATCTTTTCTTATAACATATAATTGTTGTTCAGCAGTGCGTCAGACGTCACAATAGTCAGCTTATGTTATGCGATAACCAGAGCCGCATAAAAAGAGCGTTGGTAAATAAGCATCCCAAAGCAGTTTGAATTTCACCAAGTGATAAGAAACAGTTATTTATCACTAGGGCAGTGTCCTTCCAACAGCCCCCTCTAAAACAGACGCTGTCAGTACGAAACTTGGTTTCCTCTTTTTTTCGTATTATTTTCTGACTAACGTCATTTTGTCGTATTTTTGCAAAGTGCTATGTTGAGGAAATACTACCCACTCCTTAGAAAGTAAGCAGTGATGCGTAGCGCCAGACGCCTCCAATGTTCCATATTTCTGCCTTTCCAGCAGTGAAATGCAGGAAGTGAGGACGTGGCTATGCCATTTTTTTTTAGTCTTGAGGCGTAAATTGTGTTCTGAACGAACAACTCAGCACACTCCTGCAACCATAGAGCCAAAAAAATAACAATTGGGCTTCACATGTTATGTGTCCTGTATGAGGCTGTGGCGTAGGGATTTATGTGCTTTCTTTTTCTCAGCGTGCTTCCTTTTATTACAATATCAAGAAAATAAATAAAAAGCCGGCAAATTCAGAGGCCAGTATTTCATTGCGTTTGATTCTACTATCAGGAAACGCTGGGCTCAGCGCCCGTTCCTTCCTTCCGCGCAATCACGCTAGTGCGTTGCTTGAAATAATCTATTGGAAGACATTGCGCTGAGTCAGCTCCAAACTTGATTGTATTTTCTTTGATGCGGTACACTTCCTTCGTGTCCCCACCACGCTGCCTGAATGGCTCTGACAAGGGACTACGTAGCCCTAGGTTGGAAGACAGAACCAGGGCACGCGGGTTATATTCTACTGGGGCGAAATGTTAACTCGCACGTGCACTGTGCTCCGGGAGAGCAACAAAAGGAACCTTAGAAGGTGTAAACGAACACGCATTTCCCGAAAACGATGTATATTGCGACCAATGTAACACAATAGGGCTTTGAATCCCAGATCATGCCACAAGTCACTGCGGTGGCTCAGTGGTTATAGTGCTCGGCTGCCGACTCGAAAGACGCTGGTTAAATCCTGGCCATGGCAGTCACATTTTTATGGAGGCGAAATGTTAGAGGCTCGTGTACTGTGCGATGTCAATTCACGACGTCAGTGCACTTTAGTGTACGCCAGGCGATCGAAATTATTCGGAGCCTTACACTACGGGTCTCTCATACCCTGGGTCAGTTTGGGGCGCTAAACTCTGCAACCAAAAAACCAACCAGATAGGATTCAGAATTTTCTTGTAGATTCCCGGCTGCTACTGAAAAACTAGTCGTTTTGAGAATATGCAACAAAATATCAAGAAGCGATGTTATAGTTCTCTCAAATAATGAGCTGCATTGAGTCTTTGTGGCTCTCACCGCTATCGTTAAATTAAGGGAAACCGACGACAGGCACAAAACACTTAGAAGCGTCGGGAAAAAATATTGAAGAAGCATAAGTTTCGTACTATACCATCGCGCTACCCAAACCAATGGACTGCCGCGTTGGTTTTGCATGTTTGATATCAGATACAAGCTAATAGTATGTTGGGGCTTGGAAAAATAAAAGAAAATGAAATTCACCCGCCGATGCAACGGGTTGTAACAGTCTGATGCTCACAGATGGCGTGTGCTTCCCTATATTCTTCACCGTGGGGCAGGCAAGCATTGCTTCACATTGCTCGGCCTCGACTGCATTGGCCAGTAGCATTTCGTATCGGCGGTTTTGGCGTTTCGGCGCCTTTTAGTCGTATATAATAAAAATGTTGTTTAGCAGTAAGAAATGGAGAGCGATAAGAGCAGCAGTGCCCGCCATGTATCTCATTTTAGCTTGAGAAATACGAACATTTATCGTTGTCGGCCATCACTTTTTGCTGAAGCTGTTACAATCGGCTTGCAGACTGTGCTAGAAAAAAAAATTAATACTTTAAGGGCACAATTTGTGAAAATTTGCCCTCGGCCTACTATATTCTAGCCGTCCCGGTTAGCTCAGTTGGTAGAGCGACTGATCCGGTGAAGTGGTGGTCCTGGGTACGAAGTGCGGACCAGGATAAATTTTTATGTAACTACGAAGTTTGTGTGGGAGCTGTATAGCTTTTAATTGTAGCCATATGGCTGCGCTTGGGTGGATGCCAATGAGTAATTTGTTCCCATATTACAAATTTACTCCACCTTGGGGGCTTCGACTGAAACATTTGACCAATACGCAAAAGACTCAACTTTAGTTGCTCTAAATTACTTTGGCTTCATATTGGCAAGTTAATTTATTTATTTCGATAAACTGTCAGCCCCAGCGGAGGTTCTGACAGGGGTGGGTGCAATTAAAATACAGAAACACAAAATGCTCTTCAAGCCGTTTTTGAATGGTGTATGTAGTCCCTCGCAGGAATCCACTGAAGGCAGACTTTCTTTACTGATCTCTCGTTGTCATTAGTGCGATGGCGCTTCATAGGCGCCACATCAAATAATTTTATTGCATTGTCAAGGTTTTACAGGAGCATTACTGTCCAATGCGAGAGACTCCCTCCTATAAAAAGAAGTGTTACTTCTAATATTCACTTGCGCATATTAAGGCCTTGTGCTTCCTGCTTAGAGCGGCATCAGAGAAGAAAGAGAAAAGGTAGGTGTCGAAAATACTAATACAAATCCCGTATGCCACCTTTCAAGTGATGTCTCTCCTCAGCTTGCGGCAAAAAGACAACTACTGCATTCAAACGCGTTTAAGTGCGAATAAATTAAGCCTATGTTTTAAAACATCCTTATTTGTCTGACTTGGAATCAGTCTCTAGCAAGGATAGGGACAAAGTTATCCTTCATTGCTAAGGACCCTTTCTACCTCTCCTTTCGTTCCCCTTCCCACGTGTAGGGTAGCATACCGGGCGCTGCCTAGTTAACCTCCCTGCCTTTCCGTTTATCTTTCTCTCTCTCTTTCATTGCTAAGGGTGTAAATTAAAGAAAAATGTAAGCAAGAAACACCTTGAGAGACAGCAAGACTACTACCCAACCGCGTGTATTTTCTAGACCTTCTTTTATGGTACCTGATAGTACAGGGCGAAAACAAAAATAGGAATGCAGCATAGGAAAAATATTTCTACCCTTGCCGCCTTGTTTTGGTGACCAGAAAATGTGACAGCTCGTCAAAACCATTTCTTAAGAGTGCACCCACTAACAGCCACAGCTAGATGGCAAGAGTACACGCGGCATAACAGTGAAAGAGCCGAGTCTCCCTCAAGGCCAGCAGTTAAAAAAACAGCAATCTCATTTGAAAGCAGGATTTGTGCCGATATATTTTATGCCAGAGCGAATTCTTCAAACAGCTGTCACAGTACTTCAGCTTGACAGTGCAGCCAAGCGGAAAGAAATACAAGCGCGATTTTCTTTGTAAGGCTATATTGGCTTATTTCAAAACCCAGTTATAAAAGAAACGACACATAAAAAATAACGAGCATTATTCCGAACAGCAAATGTCGTAAAGGAAATTATCGATATGATCTTTGATTTTGTTATTTCTCCCATAAATGAGATGCTGAGCCTGTGCAAGTGGGGACGGCTGTCTCCTCTGGACAACATATGTATGACAAGTCGTAATCTTTATGTCCACGCCCCCATGCCTTAGCACATGGGTAACAAAATCTTCTGTGTTTTAATACGTAGCACTAAAGCTGCTTTATATCCAAGATGAACACGGCTTAGGGAACCACAAGTTTTTGTACAAAAAGGCGTGGTCGTTTCCGGCCCTTGAATGCTCATGTACATTTCTAATCCGCTTACTCCTATGGTGAACAGTGCAAATTAAAACGCTGAACAACCAACAGTGTTATGTTTTCGGAAGAATTTTTGTCCGGAATGATAAGGAGTAATGGTTGAAGAGGGGGTAGTATTAAGCGAACGCCTGCATTTATTTGCTCTCGTTGTATATCTATAAAACTTTATTTCATATCGAGGCCTAGTTGCCCTAACCCACCTTTTCCAACGTGCCAGTACGGAGGATGCACCTAAATGAGAATTTTAACTGATATATATTTGCACGAAATTCAGGAAGAAATTTAGACGTTGGCCTTTGCAACAAATTTTTGAAGTGGACTTTGCAACTGTGGTTTTTTACTAAGTGCATGCAGTCTGCACGTCGGAAGCAGGTGGATCACTACTTGTGAAATGTTACAGCAGGGGAGCTTACATCTGCTGCGACCTGACGATATTATCTACACACAAGGAAGCACCACCGCACACGCGCACCTAAATATGCCAACGCACTGCAATTTGCTAGTTCCTGCGAAACACTGCTTCATGGGCTTAAACGTCACTGCAAAGGCGCACTACTTTAAATTATCAGCAAAACCTTGATGCTGTTTGAAACACGCAGGCTATTGACTTTGGTACTCATGAACATGTCAGGGGAGGGTATAAGTTTTGGTACTGCTTGCTGCGCTTATAAAGCAAGCAGGGAAAACTACTTTTCTTCTGCAAAGTGGGCTACGAGGGCCCGCGCGTGCTACCAGAATCTGTTCTTTTGAGGCCAATGGTTTACCTCTGCCTGCGCTTATAAGCAGCATAAAATTTTAGGAATGATTCTCTAGGCTAACAAACATAAATTACGCCTCAAGGTGCGAAAATAAAAAAATTGCTAAAATATGTTTGCCGCAACTGGCTAACCTTGTAGCTTAATGATGTTTGGTATAGTGCAATTATTCTTATTATGATTAGAATATATTGTGGTTGCTATATAGAGAATAAACAGGAGAGCTGTCGAAGCGACTGCTCATTTTACTATGTGCAAATGCTTCCCCTTGTTTCACATGATAGAACTTCTTGGCTATCTATTGATATGCTGAGAGATATTTGCAACCTCTTGCTAAAACCTGGCAATGATAGTCCTGGCGCACGAGAGCCTTTTCATACAGGGGGTTGAATTGTTCACAAAAAATGACCACTAACATGCTTCTGCAAACCCTCTAGCTGAGAATCTGCAATTGCAGTTACGGTATTGACACCCATAACATAAATTTCCGTTTCTTAGTAGTAGTCTTTAACTTTAATTTTTGACGGGTATAGGCCCATCCGGCAAGACGACGGCCTGGGATCCGTGGATCCGGGGCGGTGTGTTTGTCCAGCCTGATATGGTTCTAGCTGAGTCTCAGATTCTGAGCTGCGCATTGGAGTTTCCTAAAATTCATCTGTCTTAGTTTCCCCTTAAGTTTATCTCTCGTATGTTTCAGTACAAGTTCACATAATGTATGGAAAATCTACCCTATCCTGACGTAGCCGCCATCTCTCTGAGAACTGTCCCGGGTACCACTGGCTAAAGCTAGCCGGGTTCGGATATGTCGTCTATAAGCGCCTCCAGATGTTTTCTTGATTCTTATTTAAGTTCTTATCCACCGGCGGGTATTCTACCCTGCCTACCCGATAGTACTACGTATTTCCCTGTAGCTGAATAATCTTTCTCCACCGACGGTGTACTGGGGGCTTGAGTCCACCCGGAATGTAAGACCGCGGGCAAGCTCATGAGCTCCCTTGTTACCGTGGACGTGGGAGTGGGCTGGCCCCCATATTAGTTGAATTATTCGATCGTCTTCATTAGTATCCAGAATGCGTTTTGCATTCGGAGAGATTCTGCCCTTAAGAAAGTTTCCTATCTCGGTATTTAAATCGCTTACGATTGTGGTAGCTGTTGTTCCTGCGATCGCGAGAGCAATGGCAACTTCCTCAGCCGTTGCGGTTGCACTCGTTTGAACCGAGGGGCTCATTCTTAGGTTTTGCTGGTCGTCAGCGACGACCGCAACCATTAAGTGTCGGCCCTCATACTCGGGGGCGTGCGCATAGACCACTTCCTGTCTTGCTCGATATCTCTTCTGGAGAGTTCCCGCTCTTTTCTGCTTTCTTTCTTGATGGTATTCCGGATATTCTTCGGAAGCGGAGAATGTAGAGTCTTTTCCTGACCCCTGTCGAGACGTCCATCTTGGGTTTCTCTTTACTTTCGTATGGAATGCTTAGTCTTAAGAGTATGCTTCTGTCCTGTTGAGGACTAAGCCAGTCTTTGATATTTTGAGAGACGGTTGGCCTCAACAAGTTCTGCCAACGTGTTGTGCACCCCCAGTTTCATCAGCAGATCCGTTGACGTGGTAAACGGGTGGCCTACTGCTTTCTTTATGCTTTTCCGGATTTTGGCGTCGATCTTATCCTCATCACATTTGGTTAGGTTCAGGTGCGGGACCACATAAGCGGCACTGCTGATGACGAAAGCCTCTACTAGTCTTAGGAGGTTGGCTTCTGTCATCCCCTACTTGTAATGATCAATGCGACCAATTAGGCACATCGTTTGTTGAGCAAAGCTGTCGAGTTTTCATATTGTTTCGCCATGGCATCCGTCCTCTTGTAGCCGCATGTCTAGGATCCTAATCTTGTCGACCCTTGGGATAGGTGCTCCGCCAGCTTTTAGCTCTATCCTCGGCTGATCCCTGCCCGAACCACTACGCGGAGGCCGATACACGGGCATTTCGGACTTTTTAGGAGCGCTGTTGAGGCCTCTGGTAGTCGCGTCTTTTTCAACTGTTTTCACGGCCATCTGAAGGGTTTCACCTATTGACCCATCACTGCCTCCCGCGGACCAAACGTAATGTCGTCAGCGTACAAGCTGTAATTAAGGCCTTGTATGTTTTCAAGTTTTGCAGGGAACCTAATTATGGCACTTTGAAGAGCAGGAGAGAAATGACCGAACCTTGGGGTGTTCTGTTGCCCAGCTTGATCTTGTCTGATTTGTACTCGCCGATTTGTGTACACGACTCCCGGTTGGATAGGAAATCCTTTATATAATCATTTGTCCTTTCGCCTACTCCAAGGCGTCAGCTGTTCCCTTTCTTCTTGTTTTTTTCTACAGCGCTTTTATTTCCATCTACAAAAAGGAATTCAGGCGCAGCAAACCAATTTTTGTGCTACATAGGCGTTTGGGTGTGCCTCTGTCGGTGTATTTCGTGTCGTGTTTTTTTTATACCCACTGCATCGCACTGTTTACATTGTTGCCGGCTAGCTGGTTTATAATATAGCATAGCGATCATCCGCTTGACAGCGAGTTAAGAGGGTTTGAGCATGAACAGAAGAAAAATTATTGCAGAGAGTGTTTTAGGTACGTATATATGTCCGTCTTCACTTCCAAAATGGAAACTTTCTGAAGAAAAGAAGTAAAATCTGAACGTATAACACCTGAAGGAAAAGCTAATTATCTTGCTTAGAAATATTAAAGGTTCTTCAAGAAAATACATCAATTCTGTAGCATTCCCGCTTTTCAGGGGGATACTAAATGCTCCGATAAGAGTTCTGAGCAGTCATTTCTCCTGGCGACATTTTGCAGGGCTAGGCTAGTGGATGAGCATCCGCCTTGCATGTGAGCCTCAGTGCAGGCTTAGATCCTCAGTCCAACTAGGTGCCCGCCGAGCAACGAACGGTCTTGCAATGAAAAAAGGCTTTGCCCCAGCACAGTTTTTAAATACAAAAAAATCGTTGCAAAATTTCTCATTTCACTCAAACTAGTGCAGACAGAGCACATCAGGCATGACAATATCAGTTAGGCAATATCAGGCAATATATCAGGCAATATCAGTTAGAGCAAACCTCTTCGCGCAAGAAATTAAGCGTATTTCGATGTTAACCTATTAGTGATTTGGAAGACATGCAATGGTTAGCGTCTAGCGCTAGGGTGATTGAAAAGAAAAACTATGCCTTAATACTAAAAAGCGAATTTTGATATTAGACGTGGGCGCCATGAGTGCCAGCACTGTTGTGATTACATGGAAAGCAAGCGCTGAACGTGGATGTTTTTCAAAGAAGTTTCTTAACAATTTATGGCTCGTATAACCCGCATCCTGTCGTACATGCTAGAGATAGAAGACGGTGATCAGTGTCTTCAATTTTATATAGTATCCATTATATGCATCATATTTTAAATGTAGCTCGGGTTTTGAAACAAGCAATGTGAGCCTCACGAAGGCTCGTAGAAAATTCAGCAGCTGAAATAAACAAACTTCTACTTATCCCCTAATGCCGACGGAATAGCACTGGGGGGGCTGCGATTAGGAAGTAGCACTCGGGTACGGCAATAGCCACATTCACCTTTACTACATTAGAGCTAACTGAACAGGCATCACATGTCCCCAGAGCGCAAAGAGAGCCTGTTAAGCGACGTCGTGAAGTTCATCAAGGTGACAGCGCAGTGAGTGGTTATTGAGATAATTTGCTTGAATATCTTCACTACCGCGTGCATGGAGGAAACGGTGAAGATAGAATTCTGGGACGGAACCCGCCATTCCACGCAGTCCGCGATATAGCGATCATGGGGGGTAGATTTGCTGCCATGAGGCATATAAAGGGATGCGCCCAGAACCTGAAACACGGCATATGCTCCCCGACTAGTACGGTACACAAACTGCACTTGTTTATCGAGCGGTGACGACAATATACGCGAAACCGGCGAAAATGATAGCTTCTAAGCTCCCAATAAGCGGACGTGTCCCAGCAGTGCTAAGAGAGCGCTGGCCTCGCCTGGAGCCATTTTGAGGCATCTGCTTTCGACGCATCGGCGGTGCTGGTGTGTGTCGTGACAAAGCGCAGCATGCGCCGTTTTAATTACGTCCATGTCGGGTTCAATGACTACAGCCTCCTCCTCTCCTAAACAGCAGCTTCCAAAGAATCAATATCCGGCACGCATTGCCCAATTTCTCATATTTCTGAAATATGCCTTTTGTTCCCTGTTTTGCCGCTTTGGCGCCCTCCTTTTTTTTTCTGGTAGTGGTGGCATCAGCAATAATTCACCTTTTGAGCTGCTCCCTACTTCAGCTCGAAAGAATGCTAGCGCATAATGCTTTTTGGTGGGAACCACTTTCTGTCCCGTATTCCCCCATTTATTAGATGACTGACAGACAAATGACTTCCTGAGACTTCGCAGCTAATTTCTGGCTCTATTTCCGGAAAAAAGATTTGACTGGTAGGGTTTTGTTTTCTGCACAACGGCTTTCATACAGTGGAGAAAATTGCATTTTACTATGATTGAAACGCATTTAGTCGTTATCACACGATCGTTGGTATCTTTGTGATTGTGTGCCGTAACTGGGTATAATCCACTGGCGGACCAAGTACAGGAGATAAGGAAAAAAAAAAGCACTGCTCTCAAAGTATAAATTGCTATAAACGCTTGAACAAAGTTGATAAATGTAATTTTCCACCTGCTTTGGACTATTTCTGCTGGTATCGTAAAGTTTTTGTTATTGAAATGTGTATTTATTGCGGAGCCATTCTAGTAAGCAAACGTGACCTCATTCGAAAAAAGAAATTTGGCGCGATTGGGTTTCGAACATACGCCTTCTGCGTGCCAGGCTGGTACGCAACGCATATGCCGCGAAGGGTTGTTTTTCTTTTCTTTATTGCATGTAAATAGCGCAGAAAAGAAAAATCTAAGCATGCTTACGCCACAAGACACCAGACCACACCACTGCACGACCCCACCTTCGGAAATGTTGGTGCAAGCGTGTTAGAGGGGACGAAGTGAACGCATTGTGGTGAGTACGGCGGTAAAGTGTGTTGGGGATGTGTAATGATGCTAGACAGCGAGAACATGCAAAAAAAAAAGTTGCGACGGCATCCAAGAGTAGCGTGATAAGTGTTACGAGAGAACGATGATTTGCAAAAACAGAGTTGCTGACGTTAAATAAAATACATATATATTTATTTACAGTTAAGTGCACGTGATTGTAACAAGCCCGTTTAAGGTATAATGCTTGTGAGCGCGGCTAGGCAGTAGAGCATTATTGCATCAGGGCAAAGTCATGCTTTAAATAATCAGAATATTGGACGCACACAGCGTTCAAAACATAAATATACACAGGTTATGAAGTAGAACACTTGCATTTCGCGAAGCAGACACGCTCTAAACAAGGTGTTAGCACACGGGTACAAAGAGTATACAAACCAGATTATATTTTTCACGTTATACATAAAACAGGAGAGGGCAATTTAATAGATAAATTATCTTTTTTGACACAAGTATAAAACAAGAGCACTTTACATCTGAATATTTTATCTTTGAGCAAATAGGACAAGTTGATGGTTTCATTCATTTGACTTCACAAATGACTCTAAATATTTCTTAATTTTTCGAACAGAGATGAGTATAGTATCGATTTAAAAGTGGCGAGATTTGAAGGTACATAAAATTAAGCTACATAATAAGGCGTCCTTAATAACCTGAGTTGCTTTGGGATGTTAAACGCCTCATAAACCAATACCATAAATTATGAGGGTTCCTTTCCGTAATTATGGTGTACGCATGAGAAATAACAATTTCTTCTGTGCGGCGTAAGGGAAGTTTTTTGTCTTTTTCAATTTGAATGGGCCAGAGAAGGAAGTAATATTTATATAAAATATCAAATAAAAGTGCTTCTTTATGAATAACACATCAAAATATTTCATCCTAAGTGAAACATGTTCATTGTGAAACTGTTTCGTATTATAGGCTAGAGGCAATTTTTCTTTGAGTACAACTTTTTACATTTACTTTGTATGCGGCATCACAAATGGCAAGATCATATGTTAGTATTGATTTGCCTAAGCTCTTATACACCATTCACCGTACATGTGCATCGCATAATGATCTCAGGGAGTTTAGATATCCGCATACCAGTCTTAGCTTCTTTGCAACTTCCGCGATATGAATATTCCAAGATAGTGAGTTGCTGAATGTCATTCCTAGGTATTTTGTGCCGTCTACTACTTCCAATGGGACACATGAACAATTCCCAAACCAAGTGTTTTGTAAGTAAATTGGCTTGAAATTTATTATGACCTTATGTGGATTGTGGAAATATTTAAGTTTGCTTTGGCTTTGTTATTGACTATTGCATTAAATGAATATAAAGAGAACACGAATTCTATACCTGCTTGAAATATAGGTAAATACAAATATAGCTTGGACTGCGGCGGAAAACTCACTAGTTCATTAATATAAATATTGAATAAGAGGAGTCTAGAAGCGACTCTTGAGGTAGTCCTGAAATAATGTTTACGTACTGTAACAGTCTCGTATTATTGCACTCAGTTGTCGTTTTTGGAAATAAATATAAAAGAATGGGTGGTACAGCCCTCTGAAGCTAAAATTATCTATTTTATGTAGTTGAAGTTGATGGTCAATTTCACAGCACATAAAGTCATGTATGCCTTTGAACAGGCAAGTTGTGTTATGTCCCGGGCGAAGACCGTATTGAGCTTGGATAAGTAAATCATAATTTTGAGAGAATGACACCATATCAGCATGAACAACTTTTTCAAGGATTCAGGCAATAGATGAAAGGATAGTTATTGGTTTGCAGTTATTGTAAACACTTCATGATGCTTTTTTTAAACAGGCCCTACTACGCTGTTCTTCTATTTCTGATGAATATGACTTGTTTTTTTGGGTTTCGTTAATGACGTGAGGCAACAACGCTTTTAGTTTATCAAAACGCCCAACAGCATCTGTTCCTATAATGCCTTCATATCCAGGCGATTTCGTGACAAATAATGTTCTTACTATATTACAGAGTTCATTTTCTGCGATAGAAGACAGCCAAGCAAAATGAAAGTTTGAGCTTTTCTGCTTTTTGCGACACAAAGTATTAGGCGCAAAGAACTTCGTCACAGAGTCAGTGAACCGCCTAATAAAATATTCAGCCAGTTTCTTCCTTTCAAGATTCGGGAGTGCTTGTTTTATTGTATCATCAATTGAACGCCTAGGCGATCTTCCTACAACCGCGTTTACTATACTCCAAGTTATTTCCGGAGTCCTGTCGGCAGGCAGAAAGTGTCTGAAGCTGATAACGTTTTTAGGTACTCCTAATTTCGCCGCTATTTTATTTCTCATTTGTCTAGGCTCTTCTTTTGTAGTTTTCTCAACAGGCTTTCTCTGCAGCTATTTATGAAGTTTGCTTTTTACCTTTTTTTATTCCTTCCCTTATGGCGCGGTTAAGGTGTCCAACGATATATGAGACAGATACTGCGCCATTTCCTTCCCCCCCTCCCAAAAAAAACAATTATTAATATTTTAACCTTTTAAGGTACACGAGACACATATGTTCCCGGATTTCAAAATGGTGTAACTAGAGAAGTATCGCGTGGATTAGCATAAAGCTCGCGCATTTGACTCATATATGCTGGCTTTCACTGTAAATTAGTTCTCGGTCGGTAAAACTGCCACCGACCCTCTTAAAGCGAGGCAGTTTTGCCCCGGAGAGCAGTGGGTTTCACCCGATAATGTAAGTCCATTGTTCTTTTCTTATGTTTGATTTGTGTTATTATTTAAACGGTGGCAGAACAAACTTCCTTAAAATTTTTAATTACCGAGGAAAGAAAAGCAACGGTTGCCCCATTGCATATCAGACTTTAGTAATAGAAAAAGTGGATTTGGACATATGTGTCCCTATGTACCATATAGAAAGTTCAGTTGCGCTTTGAATTCGTGTACATGAGCGAACCTGGTGCCCGCTCGCCTTCACAAGTGTGGCATAATACAAGCTATTCGTATCTTTTTTTGCTAAGTGTGTGTCTGTGAGCTGTTCAATTACTCCATTGTTATGATTTGGATTTCCTGGCGCAAGACGTGGATAATGTTGGAATGCAGATTATCATTGAGACCAGCAGGAGCTTTTCAATCGCAAGGGTAAACGTATCATGTGAACTGGATCGGCGGCGCTCAACTCCACTGACATTCCAGGGATGTTGCACCCGTAAGCGCAACAGAAGCTCGGCATCGCCGCAAGGCGTATACGCCGTCAAAGCTGGAAAAACGCTTCCCGCCAAAACACTAGAACAAGAAGAATACCAAGCGCGATTTCTACTCCCGATAGTGGCACCGACGCCTGCTGCAGAGACAAAAAAAAAAAAAAAACCCGTGCTAACACCTGACCGCGGTGCCTCGGCCAATGGGAGCATCAATTATGCGGCGGCGCGCTAGGAGACGAGGGAAGCCGGAAAGCTCAAAGCATTTCGTTATGCGCGGCGAAGAGAGCAGAGCCGCGGTGTGGCCCCGCAGACGCTCCGCGGACTGAAGCCGTGGGCCGTGTATTTTTGAAAACGACAGTACATTGTTTGTTAGCTCCTCAACCATCCGCTGCAATTGCTGTCCTAGATTAACGGTGCAATGACAGCAGCAAAGCGGAGGACATTAAAAAGTATTCCATCAAATCATACAGAGAAGTTTCCAGTGTTTTTTAAATCAACAGCCCTAATAAATTGACTTGAATGACGCAACCGCATTGCCCCGACCTAAATCTCTGGCGGACCCTCCAAAGCATGTCAAGCCTTAAATTCAGAGCAGAAGAAAAATGCACCCATTTTTTTCGTGCATTTCCGCTTCCATTTTAGTATATCTCATTGTGCTCCTAAATTGAAAACAGGTTCATTAGGAAGTTTTTCTGACAGTTCTAAGAAATAGTTTTTTGTGAGTCGTCACAACTGTTGTACTTAATTTACTAGCTAGAAGTCTGCAGTTTAAATATACAGTGAAACTTCATGCTCCTCAGGCACATTTGGGGCCACGGACAGGCCGCCCTTTGTCAGAAACCAACCCATACCAAACCAAATGTTGTGCTGCTTTATTTAGTTTGGTTTGTTGCTTCAATTCCGGATTTTAGTTTAATTGCCTTTCCGAAATGCTCAGAGCGCTCTGAAATTGAAGCCATCAGATCAGCAGAAATGGGCCATCATTTTTCTCTTCTTGGTACCCGGAAACACGTAAGTACCACGAAACTTAGAAGCAGTTTCGAAAATCCTCTTTCTCTTTCTGTGCCCTACACGCCCAAATCTTTGTAGGAACGTAATCCTGTAAAGCACAAGTAAGTGACGTCTTCTACAAATGGATCGGCCATTTGCTTTAAACTGAGTGTTGCTGTCTATAAGCCCTTGCTTTTAACTCATGTGAATGTACTTCCATATATTTTATTCATTCGATAAGTTCGTCAAGTGTAGAAGCTCAGAAACACTACCTATAACCTACAGAGAAAAGTACAGCGTGCTAGCTTACTGAGACAGTGTCTGACCAGAAGTTCTTGAAAAAAGCACGATTAGATTCCGGCTCTCTACCTTAATGATCGGAAGACAGAACTTATCGACCAAGCACCAGTCAGCAATTTCCGCTGCGGAAACTCAGGGCAGCTACTGCAGTTTTCGCCTTCCAATACCTCGTTTGAGGCACAGTAACTATAGCTTTTTCTGGGGGCGTTGACCGGTTTACGGCAACTGCCGTCGAGAAGTTATATATCTTTGAACTAACGAAAGCAGCCACCCAAAAAGTTCAGTGGGAGTAATGGAGCTCTGTGAACGATGCTATCGGGACACTACGCAAACCGCAGTAGCGTACGCCACACCCCAAGGCTCCGTACAAGCTTCAGTCTGCTCTGCTCTCACGTAGGATCGGCTAGCAGTAGCAGTACGTCTCAATGTGTCACGTGCAGAACCGCAGTAACTTTACCCACCTAAGGTTTTCTACCGTATTTGATTTTTTTTTGTTCCCTTTGCTTTGAGATCAATTTCCGCCTCATTTCGATTCCGAACGGCATAGATAAGTGCACAAAGAACGTAGCGGCGAGTACGGCCATTCAAGATCTTGCTTCCCGTGCTTAGATAGCCCGCCTTCTAACGAGATCAAGTGCACCAACAGCGCGTCCGGACGAATGAGGATAATTTCCGCTCATGGCTGTTAGTTTCAAGCTACATTAGGTAACAGCAGTCTCAAGGCAGCAAAGTTCTCCAACTTTTTCAGGGCTGGGTCATTGTCGTCAAAGTCGAAGAGAGGCATCTTCACCTCGGCTTAAATGTAATCTGTTCTAGCATAATCGGGGCATTTTCAGAGCATATGAACTCGCAATGGGGGCTTTCCTTGATCTGTAGAGAGCAGGGTGTCGAACTGAATATTCTGCGATTTTGGTCTGGGTTCGCGTTCACGCCTTTCGGGTTCATTTCGGTGTTCGGCTCCATAGTGACATTCTGTTCAGGTTCAAACGGGTTCAGACCAAACAAAATTGTGAACGTAGATGAATTTTATTCAACCGTATAAACCTGTTCTGTTTCCTCTGTGACTTTGGTACATAACATAAAAATTACGAAATTTTCGCTGCGCGAGATGTTTTCACTTACCCACTTTAATTTACCGTCCGTGGTAATAAGATAAGGATTTCTGGCAAGAGCCGCTACATAAAATGAACTGGAAATTAGGGTAAATCAGCTGTCTTTACGTAGAATCATTCTAAAGAGGCACACAAGGACAGAATTTGCTGACTTTGTATCTACAGACCCCATCAACTTCAACGGTTTCGGAAACCCCTTCTCGCGAGTAATAGGTCTCACCTGAATTTCGTGTGGAGCTTCTCCTACGCAGAATACTAGGCCACGTTACCTTGTCCCGTGATTACAAACGGACCTGTAACTTGGGACTTCGGCGCGTGCCGGAAGTCTTAACTAGGGGACTAAAAAGGTTAGGAGATAAACCACTGAGGAATAGTTGCTCCAGATAGAGGAGGACCGCACCCAACCCGCAGCCCTGCGAGGGAGCCAGTGTCCAGTTACCGTCACAGACTTTCGGTAGGGTGGAATGCCAACCTGGAGTGCATTTCATGTGGCACTGCACAGAACTCCAACCTACATGCTACCTCCCACACGTTTGCCGAGCTATCTTAATCACTACGAGACAGCTCTGATGCTGGTACAGGGTTCAGTTAAGATTTGCATACAGTAATGATATTGAATGATAATGAATTCTTCCGCGGCAAATTCAAACCAGTGCAATGAGTCACAAACGGCTTTCACCTTCCCGCACTTAAAAAATATCTAAGTGCCTCCAATGAATTTATTAAATTACCTTTTTGGCATCGTCTCCGTACCTTATGTTCTATATCTTGACTTCCTGTAGCTCAGTATGCTCCAAAAACACAGATAATTGTGACTTGTCCCTAGTACAGTGTAGAGTTACCATTTTTGCCTATGCTGATGTCGTCGCCATCTTTTTTTTTCCTGACAAAAAGAGTGCTATAAAAAAGCAGGCTTCGATGGGCTGTGGGTACGTCGTGCCTGTACGAACATAATTTGGCCACATATTCTTTGCGACATTGCGCTGTGAAACTATTTCAAGTGCTTCATTGTGCGAAGAACGTCAATGCACTACATAAACTCTCTGTGACATTTCTGGGGCGCTATCGAACGGTGCCTATGCATGAACAGATTTTTTTGCTGCCTTGATAGAGTCGTCCTAGTGAAACGGTCCGTCTAAGCCGCTCGTATTTAATTATGGAAATGTGGCGTTCATAAAAGATGGAAACATTATTGGGAAATCATATCTTCTCTGTACACAGTCCATAAGCAATCTATGTACTTTCTATACGATTTTCATTCGATGTACTCTAAGTGATAATGAATCGGTAAGATTCCACACATGCTTCTAATGTCCATACCAGCTTCATATATTGTCCATACTGATTACATAAAACTTCTTACGGAAACGTATGGAATTATGAAACTCATTATATGAAACCTTTCAGTAGGGTGTGGTGATTCTGTCTTGCACATTTTGTGCAGCCTGTTTTATGTATTTTTATGTTTCAAAACCTCAAACCATCACTTATTGAAAGCTGTCGTTATTAGGCGACTAAATGGTCTTCTGTAGATTTTGGACTTCGTCGTGAGGCAATTTTGTGTTGATACATTCTATTTCCTCATTCTTCGTTTTCCATAGAAGGAAAAACGAAGAGGCCGGTTTATTGTGCAATGTCAGTGCACGTAAAAAACTCCAGGTGGTTGAAATTTCCGGCGCCCTTCCCTACAGCGTCCCTTATAACCTCAGTCGCTCTAGGGCGCTAAACCCCCATAAACCAAAACTGAACCTACTAAATAACAAGACGTAAACGGCTTACAAAAAAATGCGCCATTCCACAGCACGTGTAGAATACTTATGTCATCCCAAATGTACATTTTCTGAATCGCTGTCGCGAACATGGCCTCGTAATTTTGAGTTTGTCATTCAGCTGTGCCGTATCTATTGCGCGTCTCTATCTATTGGGCGTCTCCAACTATCTATTGGGTGTCTCCAACTGCCTATTCGTATTGCGGCAACAAACACATGACTGTCGAGCTGAACCCTGCCAAAGGCAGTGAACTAGGCGGCGCAATTTCTAGAACCTGCGGGAATATCGGCGAGTTGCTACCAAGTTGTCTTTCAATAACATCTGCGCGCTAAAGGTCGCATGTTAATAGTGTGTCAAGAGAGCGATCTGCCTCTCATGATGAGGATGCTCCGTCTACTCGCACCCTGTGATTGACAAAGAAACATCCTGGTTTGTTCTAGTTTCTGTCTGCCTACAATGTCCTAAAAATTGCACGCAGGCATTCAGACTTGTTTTTTCGCTTGGATTTTTTGTTTGCCCTCCTTGATGCCAGCAGAAACTGGGCCTTTTAGTGTTCCGTTCCGCAAATTGCCAACAACGCCTTTTGCAAGCGGGGGGCGGGGGGGGGGGGTGGAGTAACATTGCCAATTATAGCCAGGGGATCCTGCTAAGACGCTCCTACAAACTGGACGCCGAGGTTTAAGGCCAGGAAAGGGGAGACGCCTCCACAGGCCGACAGCGTATCATTTTTTTAACTACTTGTACTAAAAGAGCACTTGCCGAGCTTGGAAAAAGGTTTTTTTACTTTTCTCAATCGAAATGAAATTCGCCTGTACTTCCTGTTTGTTCACCGCTTCTGAAAAACCTAGACTAACGTTTTTTTTTCCGAAATTTTTAAATGAATTATAAAACAGCAACGTCTCTTCAAAGCTTAAAATTTTGTGAGAAGGTTTGGAAGTCAGCATTTTGCATTTTTTTGCTGAAGTTTCATAAATGTGTCATTTTTGCATGGCGCGAAAGGCATTTGCACGATCTCTCAATATTATCTGCGAATATTATGTTATGTTTTCTTTTCATGATGTGATATTTTCCACAAGCTTGATGGAACGGGAATGGCAGGAAAATTTTTTCTGCGAATAGAAATTCTACTACACCATCAAGACTTAAGCTGCTGCTATTGGTTTATACAAGTTAACCGTACAGGTGCTTACAATTTTGAAGTATTTGAGAGAGACAGAACCCCGCACTACGGAATAAAGACACTACAAATAGCAAGCCGAAGGTTCTGTTCCGAAATTACATTAGAAGAACTCAAAATTTTTAATGAGGTAAAAGAATGGAATCTGTCAGAGTCACCATTAGCGAAAACAAAACAGGCGATAAGGTTCTCGGCATTCTAACTGAATAGCTTTCTGCTATTACAAACGGTTTCCCTTCAAACTATTTTGTCCTTTACCTGACTAAAACACGTTTGGAACTTGCAGCGAAGCCAAACTATGGGAAGCGTTTAGTCAGTCAACAACAGCGTTACAAAAGTGACTTGCTTGTGCAACGTTAATGAGAGGCAACGAATTGACTTTGGTGTCAAAGTTCAAACAAGCTAAAAAAGAACCATGCAGAAAAAAAATGTAACTTAACTCGAAACTGAGCATTTTCAAGCGATATAAAACTTTTTATTTAACACGTGGCGCTAACCCTTTTTGGAGAAAAAAACTTCAGTTCTCAGGCAAGAGCTCATTTTAATTTAATAAGTGTTCTGTCGAATAAAAAGGTGCCTAGTGCGTTCCACAAACAAAAGCTAGAGAAATGATTTGAAGCTAGCGTTAAATGAATGGCAGACCTTTCAGCGCAGGTTGTCCTCAAAGCGATTTTAATTATATCAAGAATACAAACGCATGCAAAGTCATGGACTTTAAGTGGTTACTCACGGATGCCGGATAGGAACAATACCGTACCATGCTAAGGACAAAAAAGTAAAAAAGCATTTCTTAGGAAATCAGTAAAGATTATTGCACCAAAGCCAAAAGTATTGCTGATGTTGGCCCTGCTCCCGTTAAGAAGCTTCTCCGAATAAACCCCACTTTACACATGGAATAGTTTCTTCTTTCGCTCCCTCATTTATCCTTCCTTATGGCGCAGTTCGGGTGTCTACCCATATCAGAGCGACCGTTACTGCGTAATTTTCCTTCTTGAAAACCAATTTTCATTTTCATGTTTATAAAAACTGTATTAAATATGAAAAGTATGTTAAACTGCTATATATTTGTTGTAGCGGGTGTTCTATGAACAAAACATTAAATGTTGTCTGCAGAAACATAAACAACCCAAATGCAAGTACAAAACGTTAAAGTAACTGCGTTCGTAGTTACGAACAGCAATAAATTTATGCGAAATCTGCAGCCCTGGAAATGCAGCAGGTAACACAGCAGAACGCCCACTCAAAGGATCTGAAATATCTCGCAAGATAGTGTTATGTGCATAACAAAAATGATCAAAGGCAGTCTGACTAATGTCTCTATTTTTGAAGCAGGTGAAATTATTCTAAGAGAGAAAACGCGGTGAGAGTGAAGTTACAGACATCGTTTACTTGCAGTGATTCTTCGTTGATAACTACCTCACCTGCACATCAGATATATAGGTAAGAACCGGTACGAGCCTACCTGCAGTAATATGTAAAATCATGAGCAATATGAGAGAAACACGTTTGGCAGATAATTTGGAATTGTCTAGTTAATTTTGTGCTAAATTTCAGACTGACTTTTATATACCATACGCCAAGAAGAAAACTACTCAGAAATGGGAAAAACTGCTTGTCACACATAATTATGAAACAATCAGTATAAGAATGCTCAAACTTACTTCCCTTCCTTATTTCTCAGTGTATATACATTGCTTTGTGCTTTACTCATAATACCTTTACATTAATTTTAGGAACGCATACGAGCTGATTATCTCAGTGAGATTTCCTTAGAATGCAATCCATCAAATATACATTTTCAGTCGGCGATGGTTCAATTGAACTGTTCAAGCAGCCAGTTTTTTTTTTGCGACACTGGGGTCTTCTTACATTTTGTGATATTTTGGACTGACTATAACCATGGGTTGTTATCGCAAAAAACTGATATACCAATGTACACTGTTTCAAAATTTGTCTTATACAAGATGTTTCATGCTTCTCCTAATCTATTCAGTACATTATGGTTTTCAGTGCTTTTGAATCTCTTGACCACATTTAGTAATACTACTATTTTTCTTCCATGGTTCCTTATGATCTGTACAACACACACCACGTATGCGCGTTACACAGAGAGGGGAAATGAGACTCTACGTTGCGGCTGCAAGCCGTACGCCGCTAAATCGCGTCCACTAAATTGAATCTACAGCGCGTTTTTCCACGAGCAGCGGCGCCTGTTTCCGTCTCTGGCTGAAAAATAATGAATCTCATTTTGCTCTGCCATCTATTACCACTCAATCCTTCCGGGTAATGAATTGTAGAAGCGTAAAAGCGCAAAATAATTTCTGTCAGCAGGCATGCATTCTACAAAGGCCACGCTGCTTCAAAAAAGACTACTATCAAGAGTGAGTGTTAAAATATGGCGCAAGTGAGTAACTCTACCTGTTTTTATATTGCTGACAAGATGCTCGCAGTGTGTTTATGCGACTGCATGCATTGTCATGTTGCGCTTAAACCACCCTTTGTTCTCAAGAAGCATAACCGTGATGGAATAAATACTAGTAATTGCCCAGCTTGTCATCTCGCAGTTCATGCGTCGCACAATTTTTCAGCAGGTTTCATGGCAAACGTTAAGGCTTTCAGCTGCATGCAGGGGGAGCCAGTTGGAAAGAAATGGTGCGAATGGAAACGCCTGTAATATTCCAGAGCCTAGTATGAGAGGAAATGTGCGGCTTTACGTCACAAAAATGTGGTGAACCTCCTTGCGACATATATTAAAAAGGACGAGAAAAAGAGAGAAGTGACCTGCCCACACCGCTGTTTGGCACAACGAGCTAGCCTTCCAGGAAAGGTACGCCAAGGCTGGCGGTAGTTAAAATTTGGTTTTTGGCGGAAGTAAATGCTCAGCAACTGTTTTACTACGCGGTGCTCCTCAACCGCAGCCTTAGGGAAGGTGTGAATGCTCCATTGAAAAGAGTAAGGAAGAAAAGGCGACACCGTGGAGGGGTGCGGAATAATTCAAACTCTCATTTTTTCAAAAGATCGAATAACACCGCGAGCACACAGGTGTCTTAAGGGTTTCACCTCTGCGGAAGCGCAGCCGCGATTTGATCCCGTGCCCTGGAGCTCAGCACCCATATGACATATCCCGTCAGCCATCACAGTGGGACCGGTCGAGTCCTTCCCCTTCGAGAATACCTGTCTTTTGCCCAGCCGTCGCTGTCTCTCCGGAGATGATGCCTACGCCGCGGGTCTCTTCCATCTCTGTCTCTCAACTCTTGATTTTGTAGCGAGAGCTACACTGGGCTACCAGTCGAGTATTTCGCGGTACCTGGGAGAAGAAAGTTGTGCGCATGCGCCGTTGCAATGGCAACCAGAGAGGAGCAAGGTGCGGCGTGCGCTTTGCCGTCGCCGTCGCCGCGGCCGCGCGCCCGCTCCACCGTCGGAGCCCTGCGTGACTTCACCGAATGAGCAGTCGTGCGCATGCGCCGATACCGTGGTAACCAGAGAGATCCGACAGGTCGCCGCGCGCTTTGTCGCCGCTCGCCGCTCTGTCCGCCGAACCGCGCGTCGCATGCGCAGCATTGCGTATAAAAGGCGGAGATGTAATGGGCGGCTGTATCACAACGTTTGACATACATGCAGAGAAGGAGAGTCCAGCCGCTGCTAAACGGTGGTATAGACAAAAGAAGATTAACTCTTCCGATCCTGAGGTTGTCGCCTGGCACTTGGCTACTCAACAAAGAGAGAATGAGTGTAAGAAGGCGTACAGAGCAGCGGAGACGCACGAACAGAGAGAGGAACGGCTTGCCAAACGGAGACGCCAGACTGCCGAGCGTAATAGACGCCGCATAGCCGCCAAGATGGAGCCCAATGTCTCTCATTGCTAAACATGCAATGACCACTACAAGCTCATCCAGGGAAACATACCTCTCGCTACGTGTATCCTGGCATAGCCGATCTAAGCCATTGCCAATTTTTTTTCAACTATCTTCTATCCGCACACAGCAGTGCTATCGGCCCGTTTGGTGCAAGTACAATATAGGCCCTACATTGGTAGTAGTTATGTCCATGCACTTTCTCCTTACTTCGTTTAGCTACTCGCTTATCATTTCACAGAAGTACCGTAGTCGCAATGGGAGAGGAGTAACTGTGGTAGCCGTCTCGATTCTAACTTGCTGTAGCTTAGGGTTGCGAAAAGGAGGAGAAGGTTATAGGCAGAGAAAAGGCGCAGTACAGCGCGCAAGAAGCCCGAACAACAACAGCAAGCTCCAAATCTGTTATTTGTCTATCGCTCTCAGCCTGGCACTCACGAGGAGGACATGCGGACAGTGAAGGCACGGCAAAATTCATCCGAGGATTTCCGCCAATGCTTTGTTGGTTATGACAGGGTATTTTTTTTTTTGCTTTCCGAATGGCCATTGCGAGAACTTTCTACCCCGCTTATAGCCAACACGACCAGGGTAACATGTTCTAAGAGAACGTAATGCAAACTGTAAGAAAATGTTAAATTTATGCTTATAGATACATGTTTATACAGGGCGCAACAAAAAAAATGAGTTTTAAATTATAAATTGTCCATTCAGTTTGAAAAACTATTTTGGTGACGTGTTTTCCCTGATTTTATGGCACTCTGAGCAAAGTTCCAGTAAGCGATGACTACATTTTCGATATTATGAAACAGGATTACCTTTCGATGGCCAGGATTCTTCCTTGTCAATGCAGGAGCTTATTGTCCTGCAGCGAAATAAGGCGCCGGTCGTAGTGGCTAAATCTGTCCTTATATGAATCTCGGGGGACGTGAGGGGGGGGGGGGAGTAGTTTATGACCACTACCGGCATAGAACGACCCGTGTGACGGTGAACACTGAGGGGAACACAGTATGAAAAGAACAAAGCCGGATGTGTTTTCGGAATATTCTTCACGAGGATCACAAAATGTCTTTACTGATTGTTTTTCGGCTCGACATGTGCACAAAGCTTCTTCAGGAGCATCCGCAACCGAACATTCACGTTGTTGACGAGTTATCAAAACCTCTCTTGTGCACACGGCACACTTTGGTTACTATGCGCCTGTGATTACGGCTACCCGCTCTTCGATACAATTTACATAGATAGAAAGAACACGCGTAAAAATTAATACTGCAGTGGCCAAATATATTTTTCAGCATCACAGTGGCCGCCAGGCGATTACAATCTGTGTTATGCTTCCTTGAATGAGGTAAACACTGGCCTGTGGACATCTTTTCCCACGACATCTAAGCGAGTGCCTGTTTTAGTAAGACGTCGGGATGTCACGGCTGATTTGACAGGTGCGTCGAATGCCAGAACCTTTTATTGTTTTCCGTGTTATACGGAACGACAATGGGATGTCTGCGCTGCCTTTTCCCCAAATGGGTCGGCACTGTGATTGGATTGCACGCTGCCAATCTCCGTGAAAGTTGTCTTCCAGTGATGATTGGATGCCCTTCTTGAGCACAGCGTAAGAAAAACATTCGACCTGGTACAACAAGGCAGCTTTTGCAGTTGTGTATTTTGAGTATTTCTGGAAATAGCCTATAAATTACGCAGCTGCATTCAGACATTGAATACATTCCACCTAACTTTGACTACTGTTACATTCCTTCTGTTTACCCTTCCTTTCCTTTTCTTTTGCCAGATGCACTAAACCAAGATTTGTAAAGCCGCCGCGGTTGCTCAGTGCTTATGGCGCTCGGCTGCTGACCCGAAAGACCCGGGTTCGATCCCGGCCACGGCGGTCAAATTTCGATGGAGGCGAAATGCTAGAGGCCCGTGTACTGTGCGATGTCAGTGCACGTTAAAGAATCCCAGGTGGTCGAAATTTCCGGAGCTCTTCGCTACAGCGTCCCTCATAGCCTGAGTCGCTTTGGGACGTTAAACCCAGTAAACCAAGCCAGTAAACCAAACAGCTGTTATGGTCGGTTTCCGAAGGACTAAAAATTAGCGAGAAAGGTCGTACCGAGACTTCGGGGAACGTTCACACAGAATCAAGGTTTTCCACCTTCTGATCTTGCAGGAATATTGGTTGTGACTACATTTTTATCAGTTATAGAAACCGCGTCAGTTTTACATAAATACTCGACCTAGGAAAAGTACGTGTTCAGTTTACGACTTCCTAGTCGCTATCAGCAGGTCCACGGTTATGAATAGTATTAAAAATCGCAATCAGCCATGCATAATGCATTTTTACATGTACGAGCAATTTGTTTCTGACCGGAACCGGTCCAGAATGTGATAATAGGAGTGCTGATGAGTCACAAAGCAATATCGCATGCTGCCGGTATTCCAAATATGAGACTAGATCTATGACGCTTAGTATCTCATTTTCAGAAATATGTTCATAAAAGCGTTTGTGCGTGCGCACCTTCTTTGAGAAAGGGTTAACAGAGCGTATTTCCACAAACACAAATATCAGCACTTTATTCGTGCTTAATTCTCTGGATGATTTGTGCAAATGGACTCTTCCACATTCTTAATCTACTTGAAGCGCTTTCTTCACGCGAGCAAGTTCTGAAAATAAGGCGGCCAACAGTTTTGAATCGCTGACGGCGTGAGAACTCAGCCACATGTTTCTGGAACTGCCAACTGCACAGAGCTCAACGTATGGGTCCCACTCTAAACGTCTACATAAAAGGTGTGCCAAGGAACCTCGTTTCCTCACACATCTTGGGGACCTTTTCGCTGTTCAGAATTGCAACTGAAGTTTTGACGGCTTTGCTATGTGTTTAATTCTGGTGCGCTGTTTCACAACGATCTTTTTAAGGCGTGAACAGGAGCACATCTTCTAAAAATGGCGTGTTAGTTTTCAAGGTGAGAATATTTTTTTACTGAATTCGACGGCTATTCAAGACATAAAAATTGAGAGAGGCGAACAAAAGATTTTCGGTTAAGGAATGAGAAACTGTTCCGAAAATAAAAGAAAGGGCGACCTAGGCAGGTGAGTTTCTTCATGTCCTGCCTCCTTCTCTGGAGGATAACATCGGTTTCAGAAAGAAGGTCTCTTCCGAGAGTTGTCTCTGCATTTCTCTTTACACTTCTGTTTTTGTGCAATTTTCAATGCAAATTAAAGCCGATTGCAGGTCGTGAAACTGGCTTTTACAATCTAGACATGTCTGTGGGGCTGTTCCATCTTATATTTTCTTTCTCTGGAAAACCTTACCCTTTTTTGTTCTGCGCGGGCCGAGGATCTTGGCGAATATATGCGCTCCTATTCGCATGTGTTATTTCTCTTTGCTTGTGGTTCACGCGGCTGCGATTGTGGGGCGCTGAATCAATATTGTCCCCTGAGAGCTTTTTTTTAATTTATAGCTTTCTGCCATTCTTACATTGCGTCGTTGTTTCTGATGACCCTTCTCGGCTTTACCATATCAATATCCCATTCACTTTTGGTTTCTTCACCCTCAGATGTTCCTCGACGTCGTCTGGCTACCCTTTACGAGAGATCACACAGGATGCCTGTTCAAACCAACCTCGAGCTTTATCACCTTTTAGCAACGTATTGTTCACCGTTCTTTACATGACCGAAATTTCGACGCCTTTCCTCTTGAATTTGTGACTTTCACGACGTCTGAAAACTTCGTACACATATAACAGATACCAGAAGAGAATATACGTGAAGTTACATTATACCTAAAGTTGGGCAAGTTGGTGTCAATACATGGAGAAAAATTGCGCGAAATGATGTCTGCATTGTCCTGTCCGTCTTTCGTATTCTCTGTGCGCTATTTTTCATCATGAAGTTATACACTGCACGATTCATGTTGCGTACACCTACTGGAAGTATCAACAGATATAAAAGGAAAATTCTTGAGAAAATGCACCTGTTCTATGCTAATTCAAATGTATACAAGGCGTTCGGGACAGAAGACAAAAGAGTTGGCTTGTTTTTACACCTAGTCGTGCATGACAAGAAATTTTGGTTTGGTTTGGTTTTGTGGGGTTTAACGTCCCAAAGCGACTAAGGCTATGAGAGACGCCGTAGTGAAGGGCTCCGGAAATTTCGACCACTTGGGGTTCTTTAACGTGCACTGACATCGCACAGCACAGGCGCCTCTAGAATTTCGCCTCCATCGAAATTCGACCGCCGCGGCCGGGATCGAACCCGCGTCTTTCGGGCCAGCATGAGATAACAAGAAACTAATAGCCGTAGTTTCTTCTGGAAAACAAACGGAAAGCGGTAGCGAAAGTTCGACCATAGAACCTACTTTAACTTTGCTGCGTAGGGTTAGAACACTCACCTGCGATGAGGCGCACCCGTACGTGCAGACACATTTGCTCATTGCCTCACAGCGAGAGATGGGTTGACTGCGAGCCACAAAAAGATTTTTTTATAAATCTGTTTTTTCGGGAAACATAGTTCTGACAACAAAAATCAGTTCCTTTATGTTTTAACGCCACTGATCACAAAGCTTTTGGAGCTTTATATTTTTCAAACGTTTTTTTCGTTCACTGTAAAGAGCTAAAAGTGTTCGTCATTTTCCTATTTTCGATAAAATCTGAGGTGAGGTATTAAGACGTTGCCGCCTTTGAATTGTGCCGAACGTCATCTGGAAGCTAGATTTTGTGAAAGAACTTAGTCTATGATCTTCGCGAATATATATGTAAAAAAATGCGACTTCGCTTAACGAGTGCTTGAAAGAAATGTGCAGCTCAAAAACAGGAAATTTATATGAAAATGAACATAATATCGAAAACTGACAGCAGTAGCAAACTTATAGATAGGCAAGGTTGTGTTCTTAAAGAAGAAAAAAGCTAATCCGAGACTGAGTTTTGAGTAATGAGGCAGCATCTAGAAAGAATTTGCTTATAATATGCAGAGTTTTACCTCCTGACACCAGGCGCCCTCAGTACCCGGTAACCTGCGAGGAGAAGTTAATTGGTGTCTGGAGTGGCTAAGCAACAGCTGCGTGGTCAGGAAGTGTGCTTAGAAGAAGTATAGGGACTCTGCTGCTATTTTTCTTTTTGACATACGGGACGAAGGCTAACGCGGCTGCATGCTACAGATGAACGCTCCGAACGAGGCTAGAACTACATGTCATTAGAGCGGCCCCGCATCCCTGTCAGGCCGTTGGTTTCGCAGCTGATAGCCAAAACTTTCCTCACTAGCGGATTAACACTTTTCAACACCATCATTAGCTAAATCGCTCTCAAACGACCTTCACCTGCATAAAATCAATATCCGCTTCGAACCTTGATGCAAGTGCTAGAAGAAAAATTTATTTCAACTTATGCCTGGGGCGAAAGTGACGGTTACATGGCCATCATGATAAACAAACCTACTCATAATCAGTTTCGTAGAGACCAAGATGGTGTTTTAAAACTAAATGAGGATGTGTGAATGGTAATCATATGGACTGCAAGAAGGTTGAACAGAAAATGCACGCCAATTTTTTTGTTTTTCAAAAATAATTATAAACGAGGTTCTTTGATTTGTAACAGAAAGGGCACTGGCTACCACTTTGTAGCCAGTTGTGTCATTTACTGTTGCACGTCTCAACACATAGGTGCCGATTAGCTTCCTGCAAGAGATGCATTCAAAATATGTCCGGCCTTTAGGATTCGGATGTTGGCTCAATGGCACTTCTTTCTTAGCGCTTGAAGGAGTGTTTTAAAGACAAATATTCCTGCCTGTACATGCAATACTCTTTATCGAAAATTATGATACGGTGTTTGTTAGCATATGCTGTTTATTTGGCGTTCAAGCAACAAATCATTAGCTGTAATGTGCAAAAATAAAATGCCAGCGTGTGTGCACTCGGATCGCGCACTTGATTTTATTTTTATGAGGAGTCACAATTTTCCTACAACAGAATTCTGCGAAGAAGCATATATCAGTGTCTGAAAAACTTCCTTTGAAACAGACTGCAATTCTGTGATGGGCAGCAAGCCATCATCATCAGCTAGACTGCGCCCATTGCAGTACAAAAGCCTCTCCCATATATCTCTCCAACTAACCGCCTGGCTTTCTAACGTCCATGCTACGCTTGCCTTCTCTTGCAATTCACCATTCTTCCTCTTAGAACTGAAGAAGTAGAGGGGTGCTTTGGATAGAGGTAGTTGTAGGGACACCATTAAAAGCAGATGCGGCAGGGTAGACTGAACATGCAGAAGAGCGGAGTATGCAAAAAACGTATGAAACCCAACTATACAATGATCATCGAGCCTCTTAGCGGCCTTATTCTGTCCTAAATGGGGTGCGTCGTCGGTGGGGCAGTCACGTTACTGTCCTGCCTGCTATCCCCGCTACCCATTTGCGCATTTATCATCAGAATCATGCTTATTCTCGATTTTAGTGTTGATGCACAAAACTCTATGCTTTGTTCTATAGGGTATAGTTGTTGTTTGTACATGTAATAAGCGTCATCTTACGTGATGTTCCACAGATTTCCTTGAATTAACATTCTATTACAACAAACCGAGATAAGAGCAGTCGCTAAAGCATTCTTCATGTTTCTATGTTGGACTCTGGCTCAACGCGTTTGACTTTCCTAAAATTGCGTACCTTTTTTTTCTGAGTGGCGATCGCAGGAAATGCGTCAGTAGTCGCTTCCCATGCATAATGGCATTCAGATGAGCTGCAGAGAAGGGAGGTTGTCTCTGAAAGAGCTGGGCGGTCTCCTGTGGCGCCAACAAAGGCCACGCATCGCTTTGAATAATAGATCAGGCGCCTGCACTTGACGTGGACGCTAACCACGGTGGCCCATGACGTACAGTTCCAGATATGATTCCCATTTTTTAATGCAAACCACCAAGCAGAAAAGATAGGAAGACTGAACTGCTTTCGAGTTCTGCCTTCATTACAAACATTTGATGTACGACAAGGCATTTTTTGGAGAGGTTTATGGCATTCTCCAAACTGTCAATTTATGAAATCAGGCGGTTTCTGAGAGGCCTGAAATAATGACATCAGTCCGTTCAGTGCTTTAGACCTTTCGATGTTGCATCACACGACAGAGTATAGTAGCATGATAATTCAAACGTGCGTCAAATTTTGTATATTCATCTTTCTGCCACCACCTATAGGACTGCTTCTGTACCGCTGCAAAGGACAAATATTTTTCATAACCTATGCTCTTATAATGCACAGCAAGCATGTTTGGGATTTTTTGATGAGGTTCCTCGAAACATGAGGTATTTTTTTAGCTCCTAGAGAAACGTTTTTTTTATTTGCATAATCGACCTTTCTTGAGTGTCGCCACACGTTTGCTATAAATACTGAAATATAAACTCCATTTATTTTTTGGGGCGAGGGGCACAAACTCCGGTGACTCTGTCCAAATGTTTAGTTCAGAAAAACGACAAAGAGGAAAGGAGAAAAGAACACACACATGGTATATTGTTTGTACAATTTTTATTGTGTCCATGGTCCTGAAATACACTTTATCAATTTTTTATTTCTTCGAACCCGACCGCGGCGGCTGCGTTTTTATGGAGGAAACACGCTAAGGCGCCCGTGTGCTGTGCGATGTCAGTGCACGTTAAAGATCCCCAGGTGGTCGAAATTATTCCGGAGCCCTCCACTACGGCACCTCTTTCTTCCTTTCTTCCTTCACTCCCTCCTTTATCCCTTCCCTTACGGCGCGGTTCAGGTGTCCAACGATATATGATGCAGATACTGCGCCATTTCTTTTCCCCAAAAACCAATTATTATTATTATTATTATTATTATTATTATTATTATTATTATTATTATTATTATTATTATTATTATTATTATTATTATTATTATTATTATTATTATTATTATCATCATTATTATTA
The DNA here is from genome assembly GCA_030143305.2 of Amblyomma americanum. Taxonomy (NCBI): domain Eukaryota; kingdom Metazoa; phylum Arthropoda; class Arachnida; order Ixodida; family Ixodidae; genus Amblyomma; species Amblyomma americanum. The sequence continues at coordinate 449,550 of JARKHS020008373.1, forward strand.
TTATTATTATTATTATTATTATTATTATTATTATTATTATTATTATTATTATTATTATTATTATTATTATTATTATTATTATTATATTTCTAAACTTTCGAGGCTTTAAAATTTATGATGAGAACTTTTGTATTTCATGGATTTCCTCGACAAATATGCTCTGTTACAGAAAAACAAATTTCCTCCTACAGGCTCTGGTATTAATTGATATCAAAATAGAACCGGTAGCTTCACGAAAATGAATCTGAGTATAAAAAACTACAAAGGGACGCAACGATATTAGGCATAATTCTCTCTTTGGCTATAATTGTGATTTTGTAATTGTTGGTTTTGGTATTGTTCAGTGTGTGTGTGTGTGTGTGTGTGTGTGTGTGTGTGTGTGTGTGTGTGTGTGTGTGTGTGTGTGTGTGTGTGTGTGTGTGTGTGTGTGTGTGTGTGTGTGTGTGTGTGTGTGTGTGTGTGTGTGTGTGTGTGTGTGTGTGTGCGTGTGTGTGCGTGTGTGTCAGAGGTAGAGATAGACCGTAAAAATCGTGTTAGCCAGAAAAGTTCTCTTGAGGTAATAAGAAAGATTCATGAGCAGCGCGAAAACAAATATGAAATAAAAAAAAACTCGTGATGTAGAATGAAAAGCACTGTTTACTTTGAAAATTCGCATTTTCGCTGTTTACTTCGATGCACCACCCTTTTACAGTACCTTCAGCACCGGGTTTCGTGATTTGAAAAATGCTGTTTAGTCTAACCCGTAAAAGCAGCCCATCTGTGGAGATCTGCCCTCGCGGGAAATGCGGTGATATATATCGCTCTGGTGAGCCGGCTCATGAGTGTTGCTTTGAAACGATTTCGTATGCATCACAGGTGTCTTCCCACCCTGGTGGACTTTTTTGTGTTTTTTCTTTTCTTTCTCAATATTTCTGATAACAAATGAAGTCTCGGTCTGTTTTCTTTACTAGTTTTGATTACAAACATCTAGTAGTTCTGGAATAAACAACAAAATTATGTTTCACAACTTACTTCTCAATTATAAAACGGAAATTTTATGCGTGCTCTATCGCCTTCCAGAAAAAGAAGTGATGGAAAAGATGTTTTCAAATTCAGCCTTTGATCTGGTGCATGCTGAATATTTTTCTGTGCTCTTCCACTTGAAACGACAACAAAAGCACCCATGCGTGCTTGGAATCTTCATCATATTTTTATGCAGAAGTCACTCAAATCGAGATTGTAGAACTTTTCCAGCATGTTGCCATTAGGAGATCATCGCTCGCTGCGTAAGCAGTGCAAATTCAGCCCTGAGCTTTTTAAAAAAACATTTACTTATCCTTCACTGGTGCTTGACGGTATAAAAGCTGTTCTACTTCCATTAGGAGAAGAATTCTTCATTTGCCTTAGCAAGAGTCGTAAAAGAAACAGCTCTACACTAGGGCATCTAAATATAAATGTAATTTGAGCACAGGTAATAAAGGTGAGATAAAATCTCCCAGCTTTATTACTGACCATTACCCACGCATTCTACGGAAATCACATATATGCCTGGCATATTGTTTTGTGTGATGCGAGTTATGGTCGTAAGTATGCGAAAAATGTTACGCAGTGCATCTCGCACAGGCTAAATGTGTGCGAAACCTTGCTACAGGCTCAGCTTTATGACAGCGGACGCTGTGATTCGGAGGCTGCGATAGTATAAGTAATATTTTCATCTCTTTCTGCACTGCTGCGGCAAAATACAGTGACAACAAAGAATGTTCTGGAATTTAACTGGTATAGCTTTCGTGAAAAGCCAACGCAGTCGGAAGTTAATTCAAGCAATGCAAGAAACTTTGGGCACAGAAAAGTTCTTCCCGTGTTAGCCGGTAGCGAGATTCAATTCGCCTTCCAAACTGCATTCTCTGTTGGAATGAATATGTGGACAACGGTTGCTACTTTGTATTATTACAAGCCCATTAAGTGGACCCCGCGCCTTCGCTTCACGAGCTCGTGTGGATAGACGCTGCTGCCCCTTGCCCTTATAGCGTTTTTCCAAAGCAAATGCTCGCAGTTGTTAATACCTTGGTTAGACATCGACATTGCCTGCAGAACTACCACATACGCCGTCACGCAGACATTTGGCAACGCAACTGAGATAGCTTTCTTCCGTGGCAGACCATCTCGCCAGAAGCCCTTTCCTTGTCCTCATGCCGCCACCCAAGAGCTGTCAGAGCAGAAAATAATGCTCTTCAAAGTTCATCCTATTTTTTGCACGAAGGTGAGCATGACGTTATTAAAGATACCTTATTCTAGCCGCACAAATATAGACGTGCCAGTTCCGATTTTTTGTACATAAACAGGCTACAGATAATAACAAACTTCGATTCTCCAAGTTTTTTATTTTTTTGCGCGCGGCTATGTGGCTGTTTTGCGGTGCTGCCAGACTTGAACAGTTGACGTTCGGTACACCAGCAGACCGTTTTCTGAACGAGGGAGTCATGGTCCGGCACTAGAATTGGCAGCGAGGCCGTTTGTACGGCTTGAATTCAGGAATACCGGCATACGCACAGCAGGGGCTTGTATGGTGAGATTCACTGTGTTAAGATCGCAAAGAACGGAAACGGCATTGCGTTGGTATCAAAACTCTTGCTGCATGGCAAAATTTGGCCTTGAGGCCCGAATAGGTCGATGGTGGAAATAGAAAAGCCAGGAGGTAGGCAATCAATCAATGCTTTCGCCATTCAGAGATCATGATGATGAGGGAAAGAAAAGACAAGGGGACCTCGGATTATGGAGGGGTCGCGGAGGGGCGGTTGTCAGTATCGAGTCACCTGTCCAGCAGTGCAGCAAGCAGAACACACAAGACAAATACAACGGACATAATATATGTGAAGAAAACTTGAAGCAAAAGAAAAATCTTTCCGTGAGTTTACAAAATTTTCTTAATAACGCAAATTTGAAAAAAAGGTTTCACCCCACGACTGCCTTCCGGGAAACAAAAAATATACTTTAACTTGTTTTTCAGTGCTTGAATTGGAAAATATGAGTGTTAATTTACCCTTCGCGCTACATTTAGATTTACCGCTGTTCCTGATTTTCGCTTTAAGTGTTTACAAAAAGAATGCGTTCCTGACATTTTCTGGTAGAAGTTATGCGCTGGCGGTTAACGCAGTAGTTAACTTCGCTATTATATGTAGTAGAACCTGGGTGAAAAGTAAATGGAAAGGAAAAGTAACGCAAAGGCGGAGGCTTTCCGCACCCTCCGTGTACTAGCTATCGCACAGGAATGTGACGCGTACGCAGTGAAGTACCCACTGCATGCCACGACTAGAGGTCAAATGGTGTGGTGGCGATCACGTTTAGGATTTGTTATTAACTATGTATTATCCTACCTAAACATGTTAGGACGAATACGCTTAGTTACAGACAATTTTTATGGATAAAAACATTAGTTGCTAGTCACAAACGCTCAGGCGGTGGTTTCACAGTAACTCTCTAAAATTTATAGAGAATGCATATGATTGATTTCAAGACGATACTTTCGTCCTGAAAGCAATAGAACGGTTCTTTCCCTACTAATGCGGAAAACAGCGGCTCGTAAATAAATCTACAACTGCTCGGCTGGAAACTTAAATCTATTTTAAAAAATGACCTACCTGCCCCACCCAAGCATGAAAGAAAAGAAGTGAAAAAGTTGTAAGTTCTTTTATTGTGAGGTCTTCTTTGCAACATGAGAGAGTCATTATCAGCGGTATATTTAATGGAAGACGTGTTCCAGACTATTCTAAATGATTGGGAAGAGATCGAGAGTGTGAAGTAGCAGACGACTCCAAGGTGTATGCAAGGAACCGCTCTCTGGGTGGATGCACTTTAATATTCCTCGGATCCTGCTGGGAACAAAAGAAGCTCTTGAAAAGCTCCCTTCTGCAACAACTTTCTCTAAAAAAATTAGCTGTGGTTTACCTACTGCTGAACCTGGGTAGAGATCGAAAGCTGTGGTGGTGTCCCGCGAGTAGACAGCGCTTGGTGTCTGTAACGTTAAATGCTTTCCGCATACTGCATAGGCAGCGCGCCGACTCTGCCGCCCTGGCAGGTGGCAGTTAATGGTTGATCCGGAGAGGTTGGTCACGAAGTGAACGCTGCGGCCTATTGCTGCAGTGCCGCGTGTCTGCCGCAACGTTGTCGGCGCTAATGCATGCAGCCCACATCTCTTTCTCACAACCTCCGAGTACCTAAAAGTGCGATTGAGGTGTCCACTGACATAGGGAGCCAGTCATGCGCCCTTCATTTCCTCAAAATTATCGCCAATCAACACAATGAACTTCAACGGCCTATAGAGACAGAGGCGAGCACTCGATTTCGGCGGCGGTGGTGGCGGCGGCGGATGCTGAGTGACGTCATAGCTGTCACGTGACATATCCTCGATTCAAGGTAAAGCGCGCACACGACGCATACGGTGCCAGGTGGTCGAAATTATTCCAGAGCCCGCCATTACGGCACCTCTTTCTTCCTTTCTTCTTTCACTCCCTCCTTTATTCCTTCTCTTACGGCGCGGTTCAGGTGTCCAACGATATATGACTCAGATACTGCGCCATTTCCTTTCCCCAAAAACCAATTATTACTGCATACGGCGCATCCGGCGAAGAAGCTACGGAGGGGAGTAGTAAAGCTCTTGGTTTCAAAAACTACTAGAGCACATCAGTACTCAGTGATGTCTTTCGAAAGAGAACGTTAACGCCATCAGCCGCTATAAAGAACAGCATAGCCTGTTTAATATATCCGTTGCTTCACTATGCTGCAGCTCTGCTCAGTGCCATATTTTCTGATTTCGCTGTGTACGGTTCCTCAGGGGATGTTTATTGCTTGGCGGTCTTTTCAAGCGATTTCGCTAGCGGTATTGCAGTCAGGCCAGAAATACTAACGGTGCGTGAAAAGAAACTCAGGCCGGAAACCTAACGCGAATAAAATGTATTGCTTGCACGCTCGCCTTGCAACTGTACATATTTTTAATGGTGAGCCGCGTTCGGGCCCATGTGACACATTTCGAGCTCATATGAGACACATTCATAATTTACAAGCAGATGGCTTTGCATTGAAGCATCGCGTTTACATGATGTCTTTGATCCCAAAGTGAATCTGTTAATGTTGCGTGCATTTGAAAAGAAAACTTGTCAAACGCATTCAAGACTAGGGATTAGCGCGCACAGCCTTTGCACGTTTTTTATCAGCAAAATTGTTTCCTGCCCTTTGTTTTGCTTGCTGGGTAAAGTTTCGGGTGATTTAATTGCAGACATCAAAGACGCTCGCAGTGCTTTCTTTCCAAAAAGTGCCAATTGGCGGCGCTTTCAGTGATGCAACAGCGAATAATTAAAAGATATTTAGGAGCCCTGCAAAGCTTACTCAGGAAAAGACGTATATATCTCATCGGAATAAAACTCGCCAATTAGGAAAGGGGCGTGAGTGGGGATGATTACGAAAAAAAAACAGCATTAGAGCTCGTTTGAACGTTTGCCTCCTGTCTGAAATTCTTTTCACCATCTCTCTTTTCAACAGCGCCCTCGGCTGCTGGACATCATTTTCAGGCAATAGTTAACCATTTAGCAGGTAGAACGATGCGTGTAATGGCTCACCATGTGTCCCGCGCACCGTCTAGAAAAACCGAATAAGTGTTCAATCTTCCTGGCCTTTAGGAACACACACACATCTGGATTTAACACGAGAACAGCGGGACCACGCAAAAGAGTGCAGATTCAGTAGGAAGAAACGCCATCAGTGCGTTCGGAGCCATTTCTGTTGACATTCTGGAAGGCATCGCATCACTCATGTCTCTTAAGTGGAGGCATCCAATAAAGCCGGACGGAATACCAGGCACTACAAGGGAGGCTTAGGTGTGCTCACAATCATTGCCTTTTATTGTGGCCACACGGCACTGATATGAGCTTCTGCCGCCACTCCCGCGCTCTGGGATCTGCCCGCACCTCTAAAGACCACTTTCGATACAGCCATATCATGTGCCGAGAGAAAGTTGTAAAAAAAGCGACATATGTAAAACTTGTCTTCTTTTAAGTTTCATATTTTGTTTATTTCAAAGCATATTTCACACACAAGAACCAAAACACAGTTTTGTCGCCTTATGACCACACGGAAGGCAAAGCCTGGAATAACAAGCATTAAAAAGGTATAATGGTCATTTATTTGCTGGCAATTTATTAAATAAGGTTCAATCTTTTGGTTATACGAGAATGTTTTTCAGGTAATATGTAGCCTACAATGCTTTATATATGTCCACTGTGGAAATGTATCGGGAGAACCGGAAACAAAACAAGATTTGGTGAAGAAAGAAAAGCGCTTTGATTCCTGAAATCTTTGATTCCTCGCAGCAAGCGGCGGCTGATGCTAGAAACTTTCAGAGCGCCGCTTTTAAGCGTCCGTTTGTGAGTTGAGTAGCGGCGCCGCCTTCCCTGTTACAGAGCCAAACCATATATAAATAAAAATAAACACTGCCACGACTGGGATTCCAACCAGCGACCCCTCGAACAGACAAGCTTCGGTGGCCACTCCAAGAGAGCACTAGGCTATCGCCGCAACCTATCACGCCTTGTATTAAACTGCAATTCACTTTCACACTGTGCATTGTACATTGTCGTCTCCTTCAACTAATACTGCTATCGGACTAATATAGACATTATCGCGCTGTGCATTGCACACAGTGGTCTTCGTCAACTAATATACTATCGAACTAATATCATTGCCAGACGTGCCGACAACCCAGCGAATTAAAGCAACGAGCCTACAGAGCCTGAGACACCGAAAGAGCTGCGCTCAAGTTTCGCATTAGAGACAAATTGTAGACGTCCTTACAAATTTCTAATTGCATTTCTTGCCCGTATGAACAGCTCTTTAGGCTGCATAAAGCGACAGATGCGGCATTGCAGGAAAAACGTTACAGAGGAAGCTTACAACTGAGGTACTGAACTAGAGCGTGCATAATTCCATTTGTTAAATCGAGAACACCTTTCCCTCTGTTAGTCTGAGGTACGTAAACAGTTCGGTCTATTTTTTCACGTGATTCACGCAGAGTGAAGTTTTGTTCTCTTTGTGCGAAACTCTCTCTCCATCAATCGTAACAAGAGCGTTGGGGTTAGAACGATGACCCTGCATGCATTGATGCATCTACCGCAAAAAAAAAAGATTGAGGTCTTTGATCGGCATAGGAGAGCCAGGAATGATAAACAGCCTCCGCAGAGATGGTTCGCTCGATAAATCTCCTACGGGCTACAGTGCATGGCTTGAAGCCGTCTCCTAGGGTAAGCCAGCCGTCTGCGGGAGGCTTTCGGGGGTAAACCTCAATTTTGATGGACGGCACCGATCTGAATGTTGAAACTTAGAGCTCTTGTGGTGAAAAGCCTCTAAGCCCGCCAAAAGTCAGCTGCATAGCCTGATGCGGCATTTTAGTGTGACCCTAGATCTTATGCATGATTTCAGTAGCAGAAGCGGCAGGATTCTTTTTTTAAGACTTTTCTAGTCCCACAAAACAGCTTTTCCTCCCTTGCTTACTTTCAAAACACGCGAAAAAAAAAGAAAAATCAAGGGCTCTCGAACAAACACAGTTACGGAGAACAGTCAGTCCTGGAACAATAGACGTCTTGTTTTATTTCTATGCACAAAGTTAAATCCGGGTTGAGAGGCTATGAAAAACACTGGCATGAACATGGAAATTTTGCAAAAAATTCGGCACTACTGGTATAAAGCGAAGACACCATCGTCACTTACAATGAGAAGCGTGTACGAAGAAAACGAGATCTTATTATTTAGTGCAACAATCCTTACTTGTCTGATGATAAGACTACTTGTCAAATGCTCAGAGCACATAGTTTTAAAGTGTGATATATTCAGCTATCTATTGAGGCACAGTGTTTTTACATAAATAAAGGCTTCAATGGCTCAGCTAACCCAAAAGAATACGTTTTTCAATAGAAATCAGGTTAATCAGTGCGTTATTCTTCAGGAAAGCTTTGCACTTGAATGTCATGGCTGCACATTGTTTACTGCCATTAAAATTAGATGGCGTAATAGTGTGTGAAAAACTATATCACGCGCTCAACTTACAACCGAGACCTTTACAGAAGGCAAGGGTCTCTTCACGAGAATTGTGCTTAAACGTTCTGATTTCGGTCAACGGTTGTTTTGCCCCTTGTTGGGCTCTCCGAGATAGTTGTACGGCCGCGCTATCTGTTCGACTGGCCTTTAGTTTTCAGGCCACATATATGCTGCAAACGCCGGAAAAAAATTCTTCTAGACACACAGACACGGATTGAAAGTCACCGTTTGGAAACATGGCTAAGCTACCTTGTGTGCTTTAGCTCTTCACAAAAGTTTTTTCATCCATCTTGCATTTCAACACAGGCCGTTTCACTGAAAACGACGTGGACAAAATGTCATCTCGGATAAAGAGAAACACATCGGCAAAACCTTATAATTTGTGATGACCGAGAGCTTGCTAGAACCAGATTATGATATGAGAGGAAGTGCCAGCTGCAAAATTCCCTGGGTGTTCAGAGCACTTAGCCAAAGCACAATATTTATTTGACCATAAATGTCCAACAACAGTGGAACAGTAAAGTGATTTACGTGTGTGAAATCATTGATGCTCTGAACACCATTGCTTCCTATCAATGGAAGGTGTCTGCAAACCACCCTAAATCTGCGCACCCGCCTCGAAAATTCACATCTGCCCATGTCAAGTCATTTTTCAGCCCGACTGGTAGAGAGTGGAGCAACTTGCCATTGGAAGTTGGGCTACATATGCCCCTAACCACCTCAAAGCAACAAAGAACGAAACACAATACCATTAGCCCACCCCTCATGTAATGCCCCTTTTCGAGATTTCGAGGTGCAATAAGGTAACTAAATAAATATAATATTCAACGCCTCGTCTTGTCCGAATGAGTTTTTTCAGAGTCAATTCGACTGCAAGGGCAAGATACAGTGTTCTCAAATTTCAAATGGCTGTTCAACAGGGCAAAGTCGTTGGTCAGCTGTTTGCACATCATTTCTAAAATTTGGAATAGAGAAACGAGCTCGACAGGATGATTTCACCTTTGCACCGGCCGTGTTGAAAAGTCGAAACTGCTGACCTCTGGCAAAGCGGGCATGCCATAATTCTGCTACATCGACCCCTCCCTTGTGCTATGTCAAACTTCTGACCTCTGAAAACATGGGTCAGGCCGGATGCGTTCGCGTTCATACCACCAGTGTACATGCGTTTTGCCTCATCACGGGCTGAAATGTCTGCTATTTTGCAGGTCGCACGAAAACGAATGGATAAGCTGACGTGTATTATGCTGGGCAACACTTTTTCAGCTTTTCCGTTGTGGTGTCGCTCTACGAGTTATTCGCTGAGAACCATCCGTCGTGCAGCTAAATATTCATAGTTACTTTAGGTTCTGCAAACTTATGCATTGAATCAGACTGTTTATGCCACCCTCGACTTACTCGCTTTATCAACTTCAAGCACGCGCAGTGCCTTATAGCAAGCGAGAAGACACCCACGTGAAGGCTGCTGCGCCAGTCTTGAAAACAGCGAAAAAAGCATTCTTGAAGAACGGCTGCAACCGTGAGCTGATAAGAAGAGCTATATGGATGCTCCTCTCTACAGTTCTTTGCTCCTTTTTGCCGCCCAATCTTGTCATATTGTTACTGGTTTACAGGGCCCTACTGCACAATTCGACCGTGAATCTGTTTTGTGATCTACAAAATATTGGCATTTCTTGTACCATGTCCTCCAATTTCTACGAGGCCTAGCCCAAGATGGTTATAAGCAATACAAGCTTCTCTGCACGAGTGCGTTACGAAATATGGGCAGCGTTTTTTGATTGAACGCCAGCAACGCCTTTTTTTCTCCTTTAAAAGAGTCTTTCGCGGCTCTGCATTTGTGAAAGAAGACCGCGCCCACGGGAACTAAACCACCGCACTTATTTTTCATTCCATCGGTGGATGTTTTAGTTTCACAACTGAGTAAGAACTCCAAAAAATAGATACCATAAGACACTTCCGTAAACATGCTGTAATGTTGGGGTCGCTAGAAGGGATTTGACACGTATTAAAGTTTCGCGATCAGAAGTTTCAAGATAGAAAACTTTATGAATGAATATCTCATAATATTTTTTCCCTTCCGGTCCGCCACTTATTTCATGCTTCGCATTTTATCCTATGGCGCATTCGATCACATAATCCTTCACAACCTTTCTGAACCCCTTTTTTTGCACTAGATATTGTTGTCCTTCTGTCTTCAAGCTCTCAGCTGCAGAAAACAATAATTGTCCTGAAACTATGGAAAAAATTGGCGGTGGTTAAGTTCTGGTTAAACCTGGAGTGACGCGATAGCTACAGCTTGCAGGGTGGAACTAGGTCACGTGACCAACCACGTGACGAACCACGTGATCAGCCACGGCGCCGCGCCGCCAGCAGCTGCTCCGCATCACGTGATCAACCACGGGGCAGCGTGGCGGCGCCGCCTCGCCGAAGGCTCGGAATGCTATCGTGATGTCGCTTTCGCTACAATAAGCTATCGTATGACACCACCCGGAACGTTGTACGACGAACAGCTGCGCCACAATTTTGGTACGAATGTTGTCGAGAAAACTAGCGCCGTATGGAGGATGGCTAGTGGCGAGTAGATATAGCCGAAAGACATGTATATGATTGTCTGAAATGGCGGTGCTCGGCTCGCTGTGTGCGACATACGGCTGCTTGATGACGTCACCCTATTTTTCTTGCCATCGCTGGGATATTCTCTACCATAAGCTGGTACACAAACACGAGCCGCCGGCTTTTCTCGTAACGGGATTAGTAATGCTTGCGCACTAAACGTGTGTATAAATTCACGGCGGTAGTAAGCATGCTTCACGAAATTCACGCAGTTCATAAATTTCTTGAGTTCATTTCGCCAAATGCAAAAAAGCAGCTGTTGTTATGACTGTGTCGCATCAGAATTAAAAACTGGTGAAATGTAAATTACCCACGTAAATGCGAAATCCGTGGAAATAACGATGCTGCGAATGAGACGTGAACTGCAGTGTGTCGACGGTGCCTCAGTCAAGTGCTTACATTTGTTTGAAGAAACCATGTTGCGCATAAAAAGACAACCACAGGAAAGGCCTTTCCTGTGGTTGTCTTTTTATGCGCAACATGGTTTCTTCAAAAGCAATGTACCAACTTGCCCAACAAGAAGTTCTTCTATGCTTACATTTTGATGAGCTATTGATCCGTCATTGTCTGGACGGAGACGAGTGCTGGTGACCGGCTGCTTCAGCACGTTTCCAGCTCTCTATCTTAAAGGCACAGCTAGTCCAGCGCCGGAAAAAGAGTATAAAAATATTGGCATAATTTTGTAGACCTTTCCAGATGAATATAGCAATGGCAGAACTTGCGGTCTTGGCAGTAATTTATATTTTATACACATTTAGTCCATGGATTCCGCGACAAAGGACAATCTTTTTTTGTACGTGTGCTCTGTCATGGACCGCGTCTCAATTGCTCGTGCACAGCACAGCTATGCTGCGTATGCGCAGATGCAGTGAAAAGTTTTTGGAATACGATATCAGTAAAAAAAAAACTTAATCGTCGGCATTGCATGCATCCCACGACTGGCATATGCAGATTAATTCTGAATGCCCGAATTTCACGCTGCACAAATAAATACGATGGAGATTGAAATACACCTTACGTGCTAAGAAATTTAATTTCTTCTCGTCAAAATCGCGTTGCGTGAACTTTTCACTGCAGCTGCATATATGTACAGCATTGGTCAAAAGTTTGCATGCCACAGGATTTGCTATAAAGCTGTGTAATTGGGCAATTTGGCGCCTATGAGACTACCTTGACTTCCAGGACTTAAGATAAGCCTTCTCCTCGCAGTCGAGAGATTCCGAGCTTCGGAGGCTTTATCAGTGTCCCACTACGTTGCCGAAAACACTATATGACCTGGGAACTTTTGAGCAACCCTGTACCTCAACTCACCACACTAATCAGCCCCTGAACGACGCACAAACGCCCAACGGCTTGCGAGGAAGAATACATTAACCCATTGGCAACGCGTTGTTCGAGCAAGTAAAGGATACACCGAGTTTTGACGCAAAATTTCTTTCGCAGCAGCGCAAAGATACCGGCGTTCTCCGCTAGCAAGGGCCTATAATTAAAGGAGGTCATATAATAAATAGGCGACGAACGTGAGCTGCACCCCACACCTTTGCCAGAGTGTATACCAGCGACCTTGGCTACAGGCACTGAATGCGGTAGGTTTTGCGTTCGTTTGAGGCGTTTGCGGACGTCCTGAAAAAAAATGTGAACAGCCGCATCCTGCGAGCAGTGACTCTACGCAGCCGAACTCCTGCGGAAGCCGCTGCGCTAATTGTCATTGTCAACATGCGTATATGGAGGCTTCCACTTAACAACTTCCGAATTTGGTTCAAAACTCGAAAGAAGTCCGTCGCGTCTGACTTTATGCTGCGTAGAACCTACTAAGAGAATAATTCAACCGCGCGGAACTAAAAAAAAAATTGACGGCGGTTTAGCTCTGGTTAAACCTGGAGTGACGCGATAGCTACAGCTGGCCGAGTGGAACTTCGTCACGTGACAAGCCACATGATGAACCACGTGATCAGCCGCGCCGCCAGCAGCTGCTCCGCACTACGTGACCAACCACGTGACAGCGTGGCAGCGCAGCCAGGGTTGCGCGCCGCCACGTTGAAGGCTCGAAATGCTACCGTAATGTATCTACCGCTACAAAACAGTTAACTTTACAGCGGAGCCTAATTTTCTTCATGCATGCTTTAAGATTTTAACAGAACTGGTGTCTGAACACTGGATTTGAAATTAAACTATCTGCCAGGCGACCTCGAACCCACAGCTTTACTAGTGTGCCACCGAAACGAAAAAATAAAAGCAATAAAGCGAAAAGATATGGACTTGTCGCACTGCAGCAACGGCATTCTGGTTTGGGCAAAAGAAGTAATGCAAACAGAACGTCGGAGCAGGCCCAGCACTCGCGCTCCATGGTGGTGAAAGGGAATACCGTATGGGTCGCTCTCGCAATCAATAACGCGGCTCAAATTCAGACTGGAATACAAAAGGCGTGTGCTCCCAAGAATACAATCCTAAACAGGTGCGGTTTTTAGTTCATTATTTTCTCATTTTTAGTCCTTGTTTTTCGCTTCCTCACTGCTACGCTTGGAGGGTAAGAGGAGAGTATCTCCTCTCTTCACTGTAAGCAATGCGCGGCTCTGTGTGAAGGGCTGCTTTCAATCGTCCTTAGGCTATTCCACGTGCCGATTTCTTTTCTTAGAGAAGCTATAAATCTCACAGAAACTCGCAAGTCACCTCCGGACGATGCATGATATTCTTCGGAGTTTGAGGCCAAGCGATACAAAAAATAGCAGGCTTAGTGCAGTTGAAATGGCCGCTCTGCTTTGATGCAGTTTTTCACCCCAAAACAAAAGAAAAAAGAGAACATGTACAGAATGATAAAAAGATTGTGTGTGATCCTCTGCGTACATTTTATCGCTTCGGGCTGCTTCCGAAGAGCCGAAGAAAGAACAAAAAATGGGCAAATATCGCAGGCACGTGACGTAAAGGAAAAAAAAATGGTTTCAGAACATCCGAAAAGTTATGAGAGCATTTCACTAATAATTTAAGCGTAGACTTACCTCCGAAAGGTAGCTAATGATCTAATTCACTAAAGAGAAGAATAATCTCGGATGTCATTCCTGCTGCCAGTCAGGCATTCTAGTCGTTTCGTGCGTCCTTGATGGTCAGCACATCACAAGCTCCAGCATCAGCCATAAGTAAGCTAAAAAGTAGAGCGCAGAATGACCGGCCCACATCATAGTTCGTGCGCAAACTTCATTCAGCATAGAACCTTCACGGTTAAGGTATTCTCTGCTTCTCTTAATGATTGCTTATACGTGCGATGGCTGGTCCCCGCCTTCACTTTTTTCTTGTGTTTGCTGATTAGCGCTGCCGTCTGAGTCTATAACTTGCGCGCTCCGGTTTTAATCCGGCAAAGGCTTACCATAGCGCTTGTGAAAATGAAGGGCAGAGACCGTGATCTGAAGAGACGAAATATTCACATTACACTCATACCACAAGAGCAGGAAAAGTAGAAATGTCGATAGTGCCGTAAGTAGATATCCCGATATTCACGCAGTCATTAGGGAAATTGCTGCGATGAGCTGGCTTGATGGTTGTCTGCGCACAATTTAGGTTGCACGCACCAAAAATAAGGCAAACATTTCGCTCAGCTTTCATCCTGGTCTGAACAAGTGGAGGAACAACGAAGGATGAATGGGCACGAAATGTCCAAGCAAAACGTTTCTGGTCGACCGTCAAGACCAGGAAATTTTTAAGCATAGATGGCGTGGAAATTGTCACGTACTGAAGATGTACGCAAGCACGGGGATTTGTACTGCTTATTGGGACATGCAATGTCGCATTCGAGGAAGACAGCTGTCAGTAGAAGTTGCTTTGCCCTAAGGAGAAATGTGGGCAGAAATGTAGTTATCGCTTAAAAGAAAAGGTTAGTCACTTTGCAGTGTTCTCAGCGATCTATGGACGATTATGTTTGATTTTAATTCTAGAGCGTAAAAGAGTTTTCCTCTGTGATCTCAGCTAAGCAACCGTCTGTACACTCTGCTGCCATGATGGTTCGTCCGTTACTGCATTAGGTAGCTTCCATTCCAGTTTATTTCGTTAATACAGGAATATACACAACGAAGCGCAGGAATAATGAAGTCTCGAATTTACGGCAGGGAGGTGAGGAGGACCTCATGGTAGCATTGAAAAGGTGTAAAATATAAGAAAAATTTCAACACTTTGACAAAACTGACAGACAAGGGACAGAATTTCATACAGAGCGCACCCGAAACCGCACATAAATGCGCTCCGCCATCGGGACGGAACTACGAGAGTCCGGCGGCGGCCATGACAGTTGCTCAAGGTTTAGACGGCCATTATTTGTTCGGGGGGTGCCACTTTCGGGCACAGAAATAATGGTGACCTGCTGTGTCGACTCAAGGTTTCTAACCTACAATAAAAGACTTTCGACATATGGCGGCAATATACGACGGATCCTTGCTACGTATATTCAAAGGCATTCTGTTTTCTAAATTATATCATGGCGAATTGAAGAAAGGTGAGGATTAGTTGTGAAATTTTGTGGCCAGTGCCATGTATTCTGAAAATCGCCTCAGGTACTGCCAGGACGCTCAATTTGCAGCAATCTCAGGCTCTCTGAGGTTTCGTCCAACTTCGTTCTACGTGGCAGAAAACTTTAATATTAATCAGTGGCCAAATTTGGCTGTTTTGTGCTCACCTTTCTCTTTATGCAACTTTCTAAATTGTTAAGACATATGTACTGACTCAAAACCTAATCAGCAATTATATGAAAATGCTTTTAACATTAAAAATACATCCACATGCACCTAGTGAACGCTAAGTCAGCCACATGAATTCAATTCTTAGGATACAAGCTAGGATAATTTCAAAACATGGTTCAACAAAAAACGTAGCACTGTGCAAACAAATTGAAAGTAGTTTATCTCGCTGGAATACTCAGTCGGTTGCAGCAGAATAATGTAACATTTATTATTAAAACATTGCTCTTTTTTCACCTCTTTGAATCCTGGTGTGCCTCATTCTACTAAAATTAAAATCGAAGTTCAAATGTTAGCGGCAAAATAAATTTATTTTCACATATCATAAATAAAGAAAGGTCGCTTGCACCTTAGATTAGTTGCTAGAGTTAATACTTTCCTACTTCCACTCGTCGATTGAATCGGCTCTGAGAGTTGCCACACGACATGGTACGTGGTTTAGCGCTGGTTATTTATTCCACACACAACATGGTGGTAGCTGCAAGAAACTAGGGTTGTGCCTCTATTGGTCATTTCTCTTGCTCACCAACTGGCATAGCCGGCTCGAAGGAGATACAGGAAAGCTTTAACCGATTTTGGCACCGAAGTAATGAAATATGAATGATGAAAAAAATGCTGTGCTGCGAACGCTAATGACAGCCATTATTCCACATTTCATACTAATCTTTTTATTTGCAAATGCGTGTAACCAAACGTCTGTGTAGAATAATTCTCCTGACAACTTCAGTTAGAGATCGCAATCATTGTGTCCAGAAACATAGAGTAATGTTTAGGTGGCATAAACGTTTATTTCGTGATGACAGTTTCATTTGGGATGGACTCAAGCCACAACTGGGGCTCCAACAAAGAAACTGCACCTACTTGTTAGTACTTTCTTCCTTTGTTATGTTCCTGCACTTGCATTGCGCTATTAAAGCAGAAATAAGCGGAGTTTTAGAAAGGGGCGAGCATACATTAGCGTAGTTCGCAGCGGCGAAGTATACAATATTGAAGTTTATTGTAGCGCGTGGTGGTGGTGGTAAAAACGTTTATTTCCTCTGAAAAGAGGGAGTTACATGGAGGGTGCTCTGGAGTCAGGCTCAGTGCCCTTCCCCTCACAATCACTAGGTGGAGTCCCTAGTACGGGACCCCAGTGGCTTCCGCTGCCGCCATAGCTCGTTCGACCATCGCCTTTTGGGCTTTCAGGTCGCAACAGGCGAGTAGGGTCGCCTCCCAGTCCTCCCGGGTGGGGTTTGGGTTAAGTGTTGTTGCTTGTGCTTGTTAAGTGTTGGCCTTCTTCACTGAAAAAGTAAGAACGAATTATCACTTGGATGTGTTGTGTCATTTCTATTGCCAGAAAGTCTTACTAATCATAGAGAACTTTAGCAAAGTCGCGAATATTACGCTCCCGTTTTCCTTCCTGTAAGGCCATGATAACTGTTGGAGGTGACAGAATAATTACTTCTGAGGTGATAACGAGGTGACAACAACCATTTGCCAACGTAATTCCCTCTGCTTAGTGAAGGAAATAACCATTAAGTTCCTGAAGCACTAGTTACCTCCAAGATGTTTATACGGTCTGAATAATAGGCAAAGTTTGTTTTAGGAGGAGATGCTCCTGGGCGAATTGTTGCTTGTGCAAACCACTTCTGCGGCTACATGATGTTACCGCAGTAATGTAAGAGAACATTAGAGACGTCTTCATTTGTTTTTATTGGCTGGGGTTATTTTCACTTCTTCTACCGGCTTCAGGATCTTCAATTTTTCCCCAGTTCTGCCTCTATAACTATCGCCCTGATTATATTGGTTACAGAGTAGGTCCGTGCAGAATTCCTCGGCTGCTTGAACCACCTAG
This sequence comes from Amblyomma americanum, assembly GCA_030143305.2. Taxonomy (NCBI): domain Eukaryota; kingdom Metazoa; phylum Arthropoda; class Arachnida; order Ixodida; family Ixodidae; genus Amblyomma; species Amblyomma americanum. The sequence goes on from JARKHS020008373.1 coordinate 466,776, forward strand.
TGCACATTAGAACGACATTGCCACTTTTGTCTCTCTGCGCTCAAACAGGATTTTTGCCTACGCCCTGGATCTTGACTGTTTTCAGACTACCTCCTTTCCATGCGTAAATGCATGCGTAAATCTCTCCATACTATAAGCCCTTATGCCGGTTACGTCATGCTTATTCTGTAGCTTCGACAGTTCTGACAGTTATTTTCTATGTATGACAATACAGGATTTCATGGGTTAGCACTGCTTAAGAGTTTTCTTCCCCTACGAGAGTTTGCCAATACCTTGTCTAGCTTCACTACACACAAACTGTATTGCTCGCTCCGCGTGTTATTCATGAGATTATTAATCATTGGTTCAAAAAAAAGTCGTCGCCATCAGATAAAGCAGAATATACCTCTGCAGCGAGATTCAGAATTTATCTAATTTATCTCTCATCGCTAACTCCTTCTTGCGGTCCTTCCTTACTTGTATCCCCCATTCACTGTTCAACTCTAGGCTAATGCGAGACCACACAGTTCTATGATCACTACATCTTACCCTGCCGAGCTCCTTGACATCCCGGACTACGCCAGGATAAGAGAGCAATATGTAGTCTTATTTTATTTTAAGCCTCGTTTCTCAGGCTTTGCAACTTCATTTCCGATTTTGGCATTTGCGGAAGAACAGTCGAAGAAGTCTCCGCGAAGAAGTTCTACAGGCTTCACACGACGAGCCGACAGCTGGACATCTCGGGTTTACTCGCACCTTCCGCCGCATTCAAGACAAGTATTACTGGCCCCGACTGTCTGCCGGTGTCGCACACTATGTGAAAACCTGCCGAGATTGTCAGCGACGAAAGACTCCTCCCACACGACCAGCAGGATTTCTGAGCCCCATTGAACCTCCCTCAAGGCCCTTTCAGCAGATCGGCATGGACTTGCTCGGCCCTGTTCCAGCGTCAACGTCTGGAAATAATTGGATAATCATAGCGACCGACTACCTGACCCGCTACGCCGAGGCGAAAGCCCTACCGAACGGAACAGCAGCAGAAGTCACCAAATTTTCCGTGGAGTGCATTCTTCTTCGACACGGCGCCCCCGATGTGCTCATCACGGACCGAGGAACAGCATTCACGGCGGAACTAACGCAAGCCATCCTGCGCTACAGCCAAACCAGCCACCGGAGGACAACTGCATACCATCCGCAGACCAACGGACTGACCGAGCGCCTGAACAAAACCATCGCCGATATGCTCGCTATATATGTCGATGCCGAACACAAAACCTGGGGTGTCATCCTGCCTTACGTCGTGTTCGCCTACAACACCGCAGTGCTGGAGACCACCGAGATGACGCCTTTTAGGCTCGTCCATGGCAGGGAGGCCACGACCACGCTAGACGCCATGCTGCCTAACGTTACAGAATAAGGGAACGTCGACGTTGCCACCTACCTTCAACGCGCAGAAGAAGCTGGAAGGCTTGCCCGATTACGGATCAAAGCTCAGCAGCGGTCCGACGCCATACGCTACAATCTACGAAGACGCAATGCGGAATACAAGCCAGGAGACCAAGTCTGTGTGTGGACGCCCATTCGCCGCCGTTGATTGAGTGAAAAGCTTTTGCGCCGCTATTTCGGCCCGTACAAGGTTCTTCGTCGGCTAGGTGAACTGGATTATGAAGTCATCCCTGACGCAATGAATGCATCCCAGCGACGCCGCGTACGACCAGAAGTTGTCCATGTAGCCCGTCTGAAGCCGTATTATGCGCGCTAAAGGACGCTGCATTTCCATGCTCTATTTTCGAAAGATCCGTTTTTTTCCTTACTAGTCGCATTATTTGTTTTAATGCATCGGGTCGATGCTTCTTTGAGAGGGGAGTAATGCCGCGAATATTTGCAGTGTGTTCATTATGCAAATCTGCCGCCACATCACTTTATCGCTTTGTTTGCTACGCAAGACGCGACTAGATTTATCTCGTTGATCGCAGCCAGGCAGAGCTGATTCTACGTTGTTCCGGAATATTCTAGCAACTTTGTGCTCTTTATCTCGAAAGTTCGCTATCAGCTTTAAATTGAGCACGGCCGACAGCGGCCGGCATTCTGTTCGATGACCGCCGAGCACGCTTGTCGCTTCGCCGCCGCCGAGTGATTCAGTCCATTTTGGGTGCAAGTCAGCCCAATAAACAGTTATTTTAGAAGACCCTTTCGTCCGTCTTCATCGCTGCTTTGACTGCCGTCACCACTACGTGACAATATTTACGATCTGTAACGTATTTCGTTCTGCTAACTATGCTAATAACTCGTCCTTCAATTCCTAGAAACTCTCCGAAAGTTCTCCACTACCTGTTGTCCGGCCTGCATGCTGTCTATCTCTACAGTGCAATATTCCATTGCCACAGCGTACCTAGTTTCTACCTTATTCGTTGCTATTTATACGTCTGCATTGAACATTTTGACTATCTGGTCAATATGAATTGATGTCGGTGCGTAGGTCTGTATAACCTTACACCTAAATGCACACTTTCATTGAACACTGAGATGACTGCAAAACTACTTCCAGGACAGTGTCACGTGATGGAAATATGTCGTTTTAGAAATTGTGAAAATTGTAGAAAATTTCATAAATGCGAATTACACGTTGAGCCTTTATTCGTGCGTTTACGCAACTGCAGCTGTTGACGTGTTTACTTTGTTTTCTCTGGCAAAGTGGTTTCGACATCGATGAGCAATCACCGTTGAAATTTGACGAAAGTCACGCGCAGAGCGTAGCCAAAAATGCGAAGTGTCTCATAACTAAAACAGCGCAAAACAGGTGACGGAAATAAAGGCAACACAAGAAAACGAACGCTGGAAATCTGCTCGTATTATGTGCACTCAGGTTGCGTGTAGCCGTTGTGCGCAGGAACTTCAGAACCATAAGCTCGTGAAAGTTTTAACACTCCGTTGCGCTCGGTACGCTGTCAATGACGCGATTTCGTTTTTACACCAGACTTCCAATTTCCTTCTGTGCGCAAGTTGAGGGCGTTCTCCAATTGGGAAATCCCGTTTTTTTTAAGTACCCGCTCCCGCAGTCACACGCATGCATGCACGTTGTCAACGCGTGAAGAACGGTGCGAGGTGTGCTTTGAAAAAAGCTGAAAACAATCTGCGAAGTGCAACTTGCTTGCACTTTAATTTCTCGTTTGACTGATTGTAAAAGGTTTTTAAGCGCGGCAAATCATGCATGCGCGAAGTATTTGAGGCGTCGGGACGCCAGAGCAGTTCAACCGAGTGCTCGTTCTCTACGGCGAATCTGTAGCGTACATATGGCGTAAGCAGCTAAATTTGTACTTATAGTACACGCGCTTTCACGAGAAATGCGTTCATCCCGCTTATGTGCGTTCATGGAATTATGCGTGCATTTCTGCCGGCAGCTGTAGGCAGCGAGTGGCACACTATACTTAGGTGAAACGTATCCCGATTCTTTTCCGCTTACAACCCACAGGACAAAATTCACGAACGTAGAACTCGCAAGAACCCTGGAAGACTCAGTTACAAGGTCGAACGTCTACTAATATTCTTACCACGCACTTAGCCAACACACACGCGCGGATCAGACAGCGCGGCGTGCCGTTGAATGAACAAACGGCGTGAAATTTTTCACTCCGGTGTGGTGCCGAATGAAAGACATTCGAGTGGTTGCTCCTCGCATGTTTTTGAGGTTTTATCGAAGCTTACGTGCACAGTTCACGACAGCAAACATCGCAACGTAGGTTGCACGCTCGCGTCGTCACTGCTTATGTGCGTGCGTCATCGTGATCAGCCGCATGTTCTGCAGTCTGCGGCTGCCCTCGATAACTTCACGCAGTTTCTTTCGCGCCAACACAAGTAACCGGCACGGCTAGCCGTTAAGGTTAGCTCAGTTGATAGAGAGACTGCCCAGGTGAGGCGGTAGAACCACGTTTGAAATCCGGACCAGAACGACTTTTTCTTTAATCACGAAGTCGGTGGGGAAGCTGTATAGCTTTCATTTGTGGCCGTGTGGGTGCGCTGGGGTGAATGCTAGTGAGTAACTTATCCTTTCCTAGAAGACTATTTTACCTTGGGGTATTCCCATGAACATTGATTGGATCATGCATCAACACTGTTGGCAGTGACAACAAGTCAATTACATGTAATTTATGTTAAGATTACCAACAGGAGCCTGAAGACATGAAAGTTCGTTTTTATTTTTATTTTTACATTGTGCAGCTCAGTAGATGGCTATGGCAGGAGTGGATAAGAGAGACTATACATAAATAAAACATACAGTGAGCTGTTGAACACGGGAATCTACAAAAAAGCAAACAAAATACAAACTACATGTATAAAATAATTACAAGTAATGATGCGCAGGAAACATCAAGAAAAAAAAAAGTATGAACAAGAAGAGTGGAATACATAATTACCGTTGTGTTGCAGGCATGAATACAAATGATTATGGGCCTTCAATGGCTAATACTAAACTGTCGAAATCAAAGAAGTGAATGTTTCCAGTTATTAATTTCTCAAATTCATTGATGCGTGAAAAGAAACTGATTTTGAACTTGTTAGCACGTGCGCAGATAAGTTTAAATTTCAGTTCATGATGACTTCTGGTTCATGTTGCTGGAGCAAAAGTACATTGATTGGATGAAGTGTGACTGTGGAAATGATTATGCAATACAAGAAATTTACGGATTCTTGGCGGCGATCTGTAGAAAGCGTTGCTAGTGTTAAAGAAGGAAGTGGCAAAGATGGTGGGATATAGCGGTCATATCGGCAAAAAATAAAAGGGGAAAGCATTTTTTTGGACAGCCTCCAGTCCACTAATCTATGATTGTGTGTATGGATTCCAAACTATGGATGCATAATCTAAAACTGGACGTATTAGTTTTTACACAGTAATAGCTTTATGCCTACCGGGAAGTCAATGTCCTTCGCAGAAAGCCTAACTTTTTAAGTGCGTTATTCGAGATGTAATCATTGTGATAATATTACTAACGTGCCCCATGAAAACGAAAGTGTTTGTGCTGGACCAGTGAATTTTTCTTCCTAGTTTGCACTATAAGGAATAATGACAGCGTGCATCAATAAGCAATGTACCACACAAGCACTGCATTTGCTACTACATCTTGTTTAGGAGAGTACTTGAGAAGTAATATTGCCTGAACGAAAGCAGCGTAGCCAATCGCCAATGAATGCACACCCACAAAAAGGCTCTCGATAAGGATGCATACTCGATAAGGATGCATACAGAAATTCGCTCGAGCTGCCCGGATCATGAAAGAACGAGCCTCATGGGGGGTTTCTAGCGATGTCATAAAGCAGTTCCCGGCATTTACCATTCGCGACCAGCAAGAACCAGAGAGCGCACAATTTTCTCTTTGTGCCATTCACAGATTTCAGTGTGTCAGAACCGATACCCAAGGTCAAAGAGATGCCGGTCATTTAAAAATGGGCTTCGCCGTTTTCATCGCGCGATGGCATGGCAGCAAATACCACTGACCCCGTCTTTGTGTCCACAAAAAAAAGCAGAATCCTCGGCGTTTAGCAAAGCATGTTTTTTGCGGTTTCCCTCGCCCTCCCTTTGTTTCTTTATTTCTTTTGTGCTGTTGCACTAGTCGGCACGTTCTCTTTCATGGTGCTCTTGCTTTGCAGGGCGCGCTGAGGGCGAAGTGCAGAATTGCTTCTATGAGGAGCGGCAACGACGAGGAGGTATGAAATCGTTACCCACAAATTCCGAAACAGAGTCAAGGGAAGAACAGGGCACATAGTGATGACACCACTAACATAAGCCCTCGGTGATTACTTGCCCTTATATATGCCACAGAATTTAAACGCTGAGAACTGCATAACCATCTTAATGTGGAATTCTGTGTTTCTTGAAATTTAGGACAAAATAAATGCAATGTTCGACAGCCGCAAAGCTACCAGTCACAACTTCTGTGCACGCGGGCATTGCGAGATACAATGGGGGCCACACTAGGAAACCGCATGGGAGTTTCTTTGTCAAGAGCACCGTCGTTACATCGTCGAGCGCCCCAAGGAAAGCGAAACAGGCCATTTATCATCTGCCGCGAAACCTTCGTGGTTGCGCACTCTCGGCTCCAATTCGTGTTTCCGTTCTCCAGAAACACAGCATCGACGGCATTTTTATGTGAACAACATCAGCAACACAGCATAAGGGACCACGGTGTCATGAACACCAATCCATCACAAGGCATACGCATGGTCCCGGAACAAGTTTGGATGCAAGGGTTTCAGAGGCTTGGCCATGGCTACGGCAGCTACTCTTCTCGTCTAGCGAGCAGAGAAGTTAGGAACAGGCGTCTCTGCAGCCTATTGCGTCGGCCTCACCGTTTTAGCATCTCTCATGTGCATCAAAATGTAGGTATTTAACCTAGAACAAGAAATACTGGCGGACAAAACACCGCCACATAGCTCAAAGCACTAATATAAGTTTGATAGTAGTATTGGTAGATGAAGAAGACGATGCGCAATGCAGAGCGCGAAAGTAAGTTGCTGTTTAACACGAGGCCTGTTGGGCTGCGGCGAGAGCCTGCTGCGCTTGGCACAAACCCACAAATACCGCCAGCATACAAAGATCCCAGAAATGAGCTCGGAGTTGACCCATCGGAGTAGTGCTTTCACCCTAAAAGAGACGCCCCAAGTGCAGTTTTTCTGCGGTTATCATGAGATGCACTTCTTCATGATATGATCTTCGTTAAATATGCCCAAGACGAACAAGTGCAGCTTAAACTTGATTTGACCGACTTCATGGCCATTGAATATATGTATATATATATATATATATATATATATATATATATATATATATATATATATATATATATATATATATATATATATATATATATATATATATATATATATATATATATATATATATATATAACTGTGTGATTACAATAAAAGGAATATATAACAGGCTGAGGTTTCAACCGCGGATGGCGTGGGAATAGGCACATGCTGTCGAGATGAAAATGTGCTTGGTGTTTGTGATCGAAGCGAATTGATACTGAACACGAGTCAGTGTTTCTTGTTTACTGGTGATAAGGGTGCCAAGATTCTGCGCTCTTGTGGCGAATATGGTGCCCGATAGAAATCAGTATTATTCATGTTAGGCTTCTGGTTCAGTCTACATTTCTGAGACAAATTAAAAAAGGGTGGCTAACAGCCTCTTTGGCCCGCACTGGACTATGGTACGCTGTTCTCGCAAATTATTGTACGCTCGCACCTACTGTCGGCAACCAGGCAGCACGCAGTTTTGTTTATTAATCAATATGATGTTCACATAATGCGGCAGGTAACCACAAGTGATGCCAATCAGTCGTTCTTGACAAACCCATAAGCGCATAATTTCGTAAAAGCATATACACATAAGAGCGGTGCTCATGAAGTTGTAAACCTAGTTGCATATAATCACGGGACCTTTTTAACTGAAATAAGTCACGCACGTTATACATGGCCTGTAGGTTTTTACGCGAAAGCTTCACTTGCAAGCCACCCCGCATATTAGAATACAGTACTTCTCCCTTTTTTCCCTATTTTCTTCGTGCTTCATTTGCTCCCTGACTGTAACATGGTTTATTATGACTTTATAATGCGCGGAGTTGCTTCACAATAAAGGTTTGGTAGTCAGCACCCGTCCTGTGTTTCTTTGTTTCTGTTGTGTACTGTGCCCTGTTCTTTCGCGCTGCACTCTAATGTTTCAAATATGAACCAACTAGTCAAATCTCAAATTTTAGTTCAAAGGAAAAAAGAAACTTCCTTTGCAACTGGTCTCGGCATGATGCGAACCCAGTTACCTGGATTACTTGCCAATTTAGTGGACAAATCCGAACGTCTTCCAACTGCTGGAGGCTGCGTTCAGGCGGCATCTATAGAGCTAATCTTCTTTGTCCAATAGTATTACGTCTTCTTCAAAGTATTGCCACAGAATGCGGCTGGTTTTTTGCAATTTCTGACTTGCAATTAGCCTCTAACACATTAAATAAAGATAAGCCTTTTTTATGTAAATGTCTAACCATCTAACCAATCCCAGCATCTCAGTCACTAATCTCTCTCAAAGAGAAGTGTCGAAGACTTTTTGCCGAAGCTACTCTTATCCCCCTTTTATGGAAGAAGTTGCAGAATTAAAGAGCAAAAGCGAACAGTCGCCCAGATTAAAGTCGCTGAAACAGTTGCTATGAGGTCCTCTCAAGCTATTTTTTCCCACTGCCCGTTTGGAAGAGTACGAGCAATGAAAAGTAAAATTTTGTAGTTCAGACCAAATCGATCGCAATAATATAATTTTTGCCGAACTAGACTAGACTAAGCGGGAGGAAAAAGAGTACATTAGACAGTGTCTTTTAATACAGTTCCTACCGCATAGCAAAAAATAAACGACACATAAAAATGCTGGTGTCCTGCTGTTTTCTGAAAACTGTCAGAAAAAATTTAATGTTTGAGCGGCAAAACTTTTAAACCAATGCAGAGCAAACGAACACAGATGAAATTGCACTCTGCCAGCCCTATGTCCTCTTGAGGCAGTTATTTTGACGTGCGATCGATACTATTCGCTCACAGCACACATCCCCTAGGTTCTGTTCAAGCAGTTCCTAATTTTTCTTTCCGCTTGATAGTGAACTGCAGTGTTGGCTATGCTTAAACAGGGAGTCTAACCGCTCAGAAATCCGAATTTTGGAAGCAGTCATAGCTTACTCTTTTCACTTCGGTTTACAATTGAAAGCAAGGCGACACCTTGAAAAAGTTTTATCCAGTTCTCTTTCGTGAGAACAGAGCACCATGTTTTTTTGTTTGCATCAATTGTTTATACATCAGCCTACTCCTCTAAGTGCGTGGAAAAGGCTTAGATTTTCGCTACACAATTTTAACATTTAAAAATATTGTAACGAAGACAGGACCGGCACAGATCACAGTCTCAGCGAAGTCCAGCGCAAAGCAGGGCACTCACAAGATGGCTGTCCGAGCCACACACACACTTCGTCTTTGTCCACCGGCACACGCACACTTCGTCTTCATCGTCGGCGCGCTCCCATGAGCACGCGCCATTACCCCCTCCATCAAGGCGGCGGCCCGACGCCGGTAACGAACACGGACAGCAAAGGTAATGTTCGGTATAGACGGCGGACGGCAGAGAATACAGAGAGCTGTTAAGCTGGTAAAGCGGCGGGTTGCAGCCTGTCATGGTAGGGCTTCATGCGCACCACGTGGACAGTCTCGGTCGGATGGCGCCGACGTGGTGAGGAGGTCGTTTCCCGCGGAAAAACTTCGTATGTGACATCACTTATACGACGAACCACCTCGTACGGACCGAAGTAGCGTCGGAGGAGCTTTTCCGAGAGTCCGCGGCGGCGCACAGGTGTCCATACCCAAACAGAGTCGCCGGGCTCGTACCGAACGCATCGGTGTCGGAGGTTGTAGCGACCAGCGTCGAGTTGTTGTTGATGTCGAATCCGGCACCTTGCGAGTTGGCGGGCTTCTTCAGCCCGCTGGACGAATGTGTCAACGTCAGCGTAGGGGCCGATGTCTCCGTCGTTTTGAGCAGCGGGTAGCATAGCATCCAGCATGGTAGTGACACACCGTCCGTAGACAAGCTGGAAAGGTATAAGACGGGTAGTCTCCTGTTCTGCCGTATTGTAGGCGAAGGTTGCATAAGGAAGAACTTCGTCCCACGTACGATGCTCAACGTCGACATACATAGCAAGCATATCTGCAAGCGTCCGGTTGAGGCGTTCAGTCAAGCCGTTTGTTTGGGGATGATAGGCTGTTGTCTTCCGGTGACTGGTGTGGGTGAGTTCGAAGAGAGATTGCATTAATGCCGCCGTAAAGGTGGTTCCACGGTCCGTGATGACGACTGATGGTGCACCGTGACGCAAGACGATTGATGTCGTAAAAAACTGAGCCACTTCTGCAGCACTAGCGTGGGGGAGCGCCTGTGTCTCGGCGTACCGCGTTAAGTAGTCCGTCACCACAACAATCCATTTGTTCTCAGAGGAAGACAATGGGAATGGGCCCAGCAAGTCCATGCCCACTTGTTAGAAAGGTGTTGTAGGCGGTGGGATGGGCTGGAGAAGCCCTGCGGGTTTAACTGGTGGTGTCTTTCGTCGCTGGCAGTCACGGCAGGTCCTCACATATTGCTGGACTGATGAGAGCAACTTTGGCCAGTAATACTTCGCACGAATGCGGGCATACGTCGGCGTAACACCCAAATCACCAGCCGATGGCTCGTCGTGGCAGGCGTGCAAGATTTCTGGACGGAGTTCGGATGGCACAACCAGAAGAAAGGTTTCTGTGTTATGGGCGAAGTTCCTCTTGTAAAGGACGCACTCTCGGAGACTGTAGGAACCCAAACCTCGAACGAAAAGCCGCGGAACAGCGACGTTAAGGCCCTCCAGATGCTCGATGAGCGGACGCAACTCTGAGTCAGCCCGTTGACGCCGGGCCATATCGGACGATGTGACGAGAGCAAAAAACGGGAAGTCGTCCTCCGCTCCGGCCGGAGCAACGTCGGCAGGTGCACGTGACAAGCAATCGGCGTCATTGTGCTTACGGCCGGACTTGTACACTACCGTGATGTCGTATTACTGGAGGCGAAGGCTCCATCTCGCAAGCCGTCCCGAAGGGTCTTTGAGATTGGCTAGCCAGCATAACGAATGATGGTCACTGACAGCTCGAAACAGGCGACCATAGAGATATGGTCGGAACTTGCTAATCGCCCACACTACCGCAAGGCATTCCTTTTCTGTGGTAGAGTAGTTTGCCTCTGCTTTCGAGAGGGAGCGGCTGGCGTACGCTATGACTTCCTCGTTGCCATCCTGCCACTGAACGAGAATAGCGCCGAGACCAACATTGCTGGCGTCAGTATGAATTTCAGTGGCAGCTCGTTCATCAAAATGGGCGAGTATTGGGACAGTTAGTAGGCGGCTGCGTAGCTCGTTGAAGGCAGATTCCTGATCATCATGCCACACAAAAGATACATTGTCTCTAGTAAGCATTGTAAGGGGCTCGGCAATTGCGGAAAAGTTTTCAACGAAACGTCTGTAATAGGCACAGAGGCCCAGAAACCTACGAACGGACTTTTTGTCGGTTGGGCGCGGGAACTGTGCCACAGCGGCAGTCTTGTCCGGGTCAGGACGGACTCCGTCAGCGCTTATCACGTGACCAAGAAAACTGAGCTATTCGAAACCAAAGTGACACTTTTGTGGCTTAATCGTCAACTGTGCCGAACGGAGCGCCTGTAACACCATTCGCAGCCGGTTGAGGTGTTCCTCGAAGCTAGGAGCAAAAATGACAACATCATCAAGGTACACTAGGCATGTCTGCCATTTCAGCCCAGAAAGAACGGTGTCCATCATGCGTTGGAAGGTTGCTGGCGCAGAACAGAGTCCAAAGGGTAGCACTTTGAATTCATAAAGGCCGTCAGGTGTCACGAACGCTGTCTTCTTTCTGTTGCTTTCGTCCACTTCGATCTGCCAGTAGCCATTCTTAAGGTCGAGTGAAGAAAAATATCTAGCGTCACGCAGTCGATCCAAGGCGTCGTCGATACGTGGAAGGGGGTAAACGTCACGTTTCGTGACACGATTCAACTTCCGATAATCGACGCAGAATCGCAAGGTGTTATCTTTTTTCTTCACCAATACAACAGGCGAAGCCCAGGGGCTCGTGGACGGCTGGACTACGTCGTCTGCAAGCATTCTTGCACTTGGGATCGTATAGCCTCCCGTTCCACCGGCGACACTCTGTACGGGTGTTGGGATATGGGGCTAGTCTCCTCGTTGACGATGATGCGGTGTTTGGCTACCGGGGTGCGCCCTACCTTTGATGTCGTGGCGAAGCACTCTGCGAAATCGTGAAGGAGCTCCAACAAACGCTGCTTCTGACCCACCGACAAGCCGGGATTAATGTCCACGGTAGACAAAACGGTTGCTGCATCGCGTCCGTCCGGCGACGGTAGCTCCAGAGCACATATTTCTGCGGGCTCAACGAAGTCGGTAACGTATGCGACGGCCGTTCCTTTCGCAATAGGCTGGAACTCTGTTCCGAAGTTGGTGATCAAGAGTGTCGCAGAGCGATCCCGTAAGCGAACAAGCCCTCTTGCAGCGCAGATTCCTTTCTCGAGTAGAAGGCTGACGTTTCTCTCTGCCATAAAGTCTCGAGCACCGGGCGAGTCACTTTGCACGGGGACCATCATGCTGCACCGCGGAGGCACCGTCACGTCATCAGCAGCAATAGGCAGGGCGGGTATCTTGGAGTCGTCTGGGTCGGCTATTTCAATTGCTTGCGTCAGCGAAAACGTCACGCGCGGCTCTTGTAAATTGATAACGGCGCCGTTAGCTGGTAAAAAGTCCAGGCCGAGAATGACATCGCGCGAACAGTGAGGTAGGTCAACAAAGTCACAAACGTAAATAAATCCGTCGATTGTAACTCTCCCCGTACACCGGCCAACAGGGGTAATTAGGTGCCCACCAGCTGTGCGAATCTGAGGCCCAGTCCACGCGGTTAAAACTTTCCTCAGTTCTTTTGCTAGCTCGTCGCTCATAACCGAATAGTCCGCTCCCGTATCAACCAATGCCGTAACCGCTAAATCGTCGATATCGACCGGTAAGTTCGAAGCTGCACATCTTTTGTGATCGTCATGTGTCCTCGTTTGATAGCCGTCGTCTGGTCGGGAAAGCGATGGAGGATGTTCGGCTGTTCGCTCGTCAGCGGCCTTACCTCCGCAGGTCGCTGGGTCTAGTTTCCCCGGCGAGGACTCGGTGAGCGGCTGAAACGGCTTGTCGAAGGACGGGGACTCGGCGAACGATAGCGGGTAGAGGTTGGTGGGCGGTAGTCAGGGCGAGGGAAATCAGTGTGAGTGTGATCCCGGCGCGTTGACAGGTGCTCCTCAATTTCGCGGGACCTTTCGCCATTGGGCGGACAGGGGACTCGCGGATGAAATCCGCGAATTCCAGCTCGACGATAAGGGCACCACCGCAAGATATGGCCAGCCTCACCGCAGTGGTAGCAAAGGGGCCTCTGGTCAGGTGCGCGCCACACGTCCGTCTTCCGCAGCCTGGCTTCGGGCAACACAGGGACAGGCGGGGGCCGCGGCTGGAAAGCAGATGCAGATGCAGATGGGCTGGTGCTCCAAGGGGCGAGGTCGCAGTTCTGTCGGAGTACCGACGCGTACGACTGACGCGGGGGCGTCGGTGTAAGGGCAGCAGGGGCAACTGGTTCAGGAACCACCTGCTGCACTTCCTCTCGGATAATTTGTGCTAACGATGGACACTGCGGCTGCGACTGGGCAGAGAGGCGCATTTTGTGCAGCTCTTCTTTGACGATAGATCGAACCAGCTCCCGAAGGGTCAGCGGAGTCGCTGGAGGCTGGCGCAAAGTCGGCAGTTGATACGGTGTTCACGGCGCGATTGTAATAGCGGGCGCGTTGTTGCAGGGTCTTTTCGACGGTAGTGGCCTCCGATAGAAACTCCGAAGTGGTGTTAGGTGGGTTTCGCACAAGCTCAGCAAACAGTTGTTCTTTTATCCCGCGCATCAGGTGGCGCACTTTCTTGTCCTCGGCCATGTTTGGATCCGCCCTTCTGAACAGTCGTGTCATGTCCTCATAATACATTGCGACGCTCTCATTGGGTCGCTGGTTCCTTGACTGCAGCGCCGACTCAGCTCGTTCCCGACGGTCGGTGTTGACGTAGGTCGCCAGCAACTGGCTACGGAACCGTTCCCAAGAAGGAAACGTTGTCTCGTGGTTCTCGTACCACGTCCGCGCCGAGTCGTCAAGAGCGAAGTAAACATTGTGCAGCTTCTGTTTCGCATCCCAGCCGTTGTACCTGGCAACGCGCTCGAACTGGTCAAGCCAGTCCTCCGCGTCCTCAAACACTTCGCCATGGAAGGTCGGCGGCGTTCGCGGCTAGAGGACCAGGAAATGAGCAGCTGAGTTCCCGTTGTCAGCCATAGCTGCCGCGTCTCCGTTGCTAGCCATAGGTGCCGCGTCAGTCCTGCGCGTCGCAGCTGGAGCCCTGGTCCTAGGGGATAACGGACCGTACTCTGGTGACTGACCTTGAATTCGGCGGCTCGTACTGCGATGAATCGGAGTCAAATCCGTGTTCATAGAGAGCCTTCGGGGCACGTAGATGTTGGAAAGTACCCAATGTTGGTAATGGCGCGTGCTCATGGGAGCGCGCCGACGATGAAGACGAAGTGTGCGTGTGCCGGTGGACAAAGACGAAGTGTGTGTGTGGTTCGGACAGCCATCTTGTGAGTTCCCTGCTGTGCGCTGGACTTCGCTGAGACTGTGATCTGTGCCGGTCCTGTCTTCGTTACAATATATACTGATCGTGTGGCTTTTTGGTCATGGAAAGAGACCTACACTTCAATTTAATTAAAACAATTGGTATTTCTGATGCACATTAAGGTTATGACCGAATAGCATGGGTTTAGGAAGAATCCAGCATAAATGCTTGCAATGTAGATCACGCCGACGGAAGGGACCTGGCATCGTTTGCGATAATGCGAGGGAGAAGTAATATTGAAGAATTTTTCAACTCTTCTTTGGTACGGTGAAGTGCAAACCAGTTCCTTCAATTCCTTCAGTTCCTTCTGGATAACCGTCTGAAATATGTTAACCTGTTACCACTGCGCATATAACTTCGCTCTGGCTAATTTCATTGGTTTGTTTCAAGAGTATTAGATTATTAACTTCCATTAGTAGAGGAACATGTATTACTATAGAACGGCAGGACATTTCTTGCCAAGCACTAAAATAATTTAGACACCAGACCTGTACTTGCACTCGAAAGGCTAAAAAACTAAAAAGAAAGGTTCTCTGCAAAAAGTGCGAGTTTTGTCTAATCTGAAGCAAAAGCTGCACTTTACTGTACGGAAAAGTCGAAAGTAGCTTAAGATGTTCCAGCGGAGTCAGCTGGTCCCCTTTTTCTTCTGAGCTATTATTGTATGAAAAAGATAACAGAGAAAAGTGGCAGGTAAATAGGTATTCCTGTTCAGGAACGCTGTTACGCGGTAAGCTTAGTGGAGATGGCCCTGCCGTCTTCTACGACAACCTTACGCGAGCCGTCGTGGGATGTCTTCCTTTAGTAAGCTTGCTTTGCGCTCCTTGGCCATAATTTTTTTTGGAGGGGGGAGGGGGGGGAATGGTGTGCCCTGATTAAGCGCACCTTCTTGCAAGGCTCATTCAATATAAAGGGACGCTTGAGAAAAGGGCGAGCTACGAGGGAGAAAAATGGTCGCGGAAAACGCGGCATATGACCCACCAATCTGTTCACCGAAGCAGCTAACTCCTTTAATCCTTTTGGCAAGAGTCTCCATGAGAAGGGAAAGGAGGAGAGGGATAATAAAGCGAGATTGGGATGTCATGAAGTTTCCCCATCTTGAAACGTTACACGGTCCGCCGGGAACTTGCTAGTCTGCGCGTAGTTAGCTCACAGAAGTGGGCTCCTGGCCTTCTAGGTAACGAGCACGAATTTATTCCCACACCAATGGCAGCCGCTCTGCTCACTGGAGTAGGCTGGCGGACTATTGCTTGACACATCATATTCAACTTGCACCCCGCAATAACATCTTGACAAGAAACCTTAAATAACCCAGAATGAGCTAGCGAGTGGACCCCGAGTCTCACTTGCTAACTTTTTTTCGTGCCAAATTGAAGAGAAGAAAAACGAACTTTTGGGCTGTTTCATGCCGAGGAATTTTTTAGAGCAAGGGCATTAAGAGGGCCATGACGGCGAAAACTGCCCAGCGTCGTCATCTGGCGTACGGCGTCCCGCCAATAATGCAAGGTACTGGGCGGAAGGTGGCGTTTAGAGGAAGTTCCCGCTCTCCACCTGCCGCCTGGTAAAGCACCGGCTATTATAAAACACCGCCTATTCTGAAACACTGGCTATAATGCAACATCGGCAATAATGGAACCCCGGCTGCCGTGAAACATCGGGTCGAACGATACACCGGCGATAGCAATTGGTGTGGGACATGTTACTCTCATGTGATAGTAATTGGGTTCGATTGATAATAGTGGCTTTGTGAGGGTACAAGACGCTGTAATGATTGTAGCGGTACCGTTTGTGCACCAGGTTGCAGAACGGCAGAACAAAGGAGAAAGAAGAGAAGAAAATTCGCACATTTCTTCCCATCACTTTGTTTGATCGGCGATCAATTTTTGCCCTCCTCTTGGAAAAATGCAGCGATAGTGGCAGCTGTGCTGTTCCTCCTCCATCCCACTTCTTTATTGCAGTGCCGGCTCCCACGTGTATATAGACAACTTAGCAGGACAGGACGCATGGCTGAGCACGCCCAGTGCTAAGGCACAAGTCAAAGGGCGACCAGCGTCAACAGACATTCTGCCAGCTGGAGAACACAACATTTTTTTATCTATGCGACTTACAGCTGGCGGCACAGAAAATTGAGCGCAATAAACCACAAACTCGGTCTTCTAAGAGAAGATGTGGAATAAGGTCGGGAGCATCTGTGAAGTCTGTTCCTGAAAACTGACCGCAGAAATCATGTCGAACATCTAGTTCTAACGAAGATGTCTCTCAGCGATTGCTCACAATGACAAAGCTAGTTTATTTTAAAAAATTGCGGGCGGTTTAGCATTGCTAATCAGGAAGTATTCTGCGAAAGCACAATTTTCTGCGGGTGGACACTACCGCCACGTACCTGAAAGCGTGATTCAAGTTACCAGTGACCCAGGAAGCCATTTAAGGGAATTTTCAGCTTTTTCAATCGTTAATGCGAATTCATGTAATATACGCCGGCGGCCTATGCTCCAGTGCCGCGTTTCTGAAGCCATGTTGTTAGCGCCAACGCGCTTTGCTCACTCTCGTGTTTCTGCCAACAACGTTGTGCACGAAAACGTGTGCAGTGCACATTTTTTTTATCACTACAGCACCATAACTCAAATTGCGAATATTAGTTTCGTAGCAGTATTCGCGGATGAAGAAGGCGATGTGCCATGCACAGCGGGAGATTGTGTTGCAGTTTAACTCGAAACATGTTCGGCTGTAGCGACCACCTAGTGCTTTCGCGCAGTGGTCTGCGAAGCTGATTTGTTCACGCCGCCGCGGGTTTGAATCCCAGTCGTGAATATTTATTTGACTTCATTATAGTTATTACTTTCACTTGGCAGAAAAACCTCAAACACCGCATGCACACGAAGATCCCAATATCTTGTTTTGCGTTGACCGATAGGAATAGCGCTTTTGCACTAGTAACTGCACTGCAGTGCTACGCCGTAACTCAAAGAATTAGCTACAGAGGTATATTGTATTGGGCGCGCGTTGTGTGCGCAATGTATAATCATGTAATAAAGGGTTTAGGCAATATTGCGCGGGTTCTACTTTTTTTTTCATTCTTGTCGCCTTGTGTTCATAGTAGTGAGCAGGCAGGGACATATTATTTTTCATTCTTTTTAGGTTGACCCAACCTAACAAATGTGCTCATAATAGAGTGGTAACAAACAGACAGACTAGATCATATTAATATTTTGTTGTGCTGTCACACAGGCGCAACGCATGAAGGTTAAATGAGAGAAGGCATAGGATGACTCATGTACCTCTCGGTAGTGCTCATTTACCTCTCATATATATATATATATATATATATATATATATATATATATATATATATATATATATATATATATATATATATATATATAAAGTAATGCTCCGTATATCTCATATATAACACTCTAGCTGGTAGTTGCACAAACCAGCTGAAAGCATGTCGCTTAAGATATCTGCGCACGAGAGCAAGCATTTTCTAGAGAGCAGTACCATTTATGTAGCCCAAAAAGCAGTCCTTATTCATTTCGGAAGCCATAATCCTTAATGGTTGCCGGGAGCCTGGTTTCATCAGAAGTTCGCAAATACAAGGTGCTGGCTATTACCAAGTCTGGGTTGTATCTCGCACAGCACAGCCCAACTGAAGTCGTTTTTGAAATATAGGCCTTCTTGGGTCAAAGGCAAAAGAGGACATAACTTTGCCGGCATAGAGCCAGTGTGCTGCCACCTCCCTGGCGGAGCGGATGGGAGCGACGTTATGAAGCTTTCTTTTTTTCCTGTTTTTCAATTTCAGGTATTTTTTTCTGCTGAAAGATTGTTTGCGAAAAACAAACATTTGCCTAGACTGCGGGCCGCCTGAACCATTAAATCTGTATGGTGTGTGACGAAAGTGTCGCACAGGTTATCTTGTCGAGAAAGCAGTGCGAAAAGTGATGAGCTAAGCATTAGGTTGAACGATTTTGGAAAGAACTTTTTTAAATGGGTTTGCGTAATACGCATAAAAAAACAGTATTTTTATCGCATCAGCCTTTCTTTCGAAAATGGAACCGAATTAGATGTGAAGAGATTGCCGCAGTGACATGTACGCTTGCGCAAATGAGAACGTGATGTGAATAAACGCTTAGCGCACTGTTCTGAGTCTTCTTTGGGACATGAGTGCTCGGCGGTGTGATAATAGCTGTGATATTAAAAGTTCTCTTAGCCGGGGAAGTGCTCATTACATGAAAGTTTTGTCATTACTACTCACTACGGAGACGTGTTTACTTAAAAAAAAAGATTTCCTCTATGCAGACCTACGATATGAACCTACTGAATTTATTTGTGGAGTCATTAACAGATTTGTTTGATCATTGCTTCACTGAACCAGTTTCGATAGCTTTTTTCGAGTATCACATACGTCCTGCTGCAATTTTGGAACGTAATATTTATTTATACGTAATAATATTTATGCGCATTTTTCCAGAAGGAAAAACGGCAAAAGATGATTAACAGAGATCCCAAGAGTATTTGTGCCAATTATCTTTTCTTTAGTAGTCCATGTTGCTTGAGATAAGTTGATCAATTTGCATGTAGATATGCAATGAACGTAATCTACCCCGCAGCTCTGTATGCCTAGCATCCTCATTCTGTTAAAATTTTCCGTCAGCAATAGAAGAGCGATAAAAGCTAGTCGCCGACACTACATCCAGTCGACAAAGACAAGCGACAGCACAGCGCAACGACGCAGCCGAGCAATTTTGGGTCTGTTGGAAATTTCTTTGATGCCATTGTCATTCAATTGTTTTAAAAGACCTGCAGCGTTACAAGGTACACAATGTCACAGCACTCAAACTTTCAGCAGTGCAACAGGTGACAAAGAAAAATTACCCTGGTCATTTAAGAAATTTAAGTATGAGGATTGCAAAAACTTTTCAATAATATTCTCTATATATTGTAATGTTTATACAATTATATTCTATTCATTGGTAGTTGCCACAACTCTAAGTAATAGCACTGCCTATTATTTTTTACCATTTCGTGTTTTCCCGCCAGCACTGACGTCACACCGTTTCGATCAATCGCGGGTTTTGGGAGACCTCTTTTTGGGGCCGCCTTTTGGTGACGCTGTGTTTCCGCTGAAGTGAGGCATCTAATGCTTTCCAAGTATTAATTCACAAACCCGTCGTCCACCGAACCCAGCAGTTAGTGTAAACTCTGTCTGGTGTCATAGATATTACTATCAGACGAAATATGTTGTATAAACGTAATCATTGTTTTTGTATTTTCCTTCATTCTTTGCAACAGTCCTATTGTTGAAGGAAAATCACGGCACACCGGCCAATATTAAAAAAAAAATTCGTTCAGGCACATCAACACAGCTGTTTACCGGTTAGGAGCTCTTTCAATATACATGAACGGAATGAGTCCTCTTAAACGCAATTCATGGCGCGAGCTGCGCGAGAAACCAGTAAAAGTGCATGGATAGCAAAGCCTTGTTGCGAACTCGCAGCCGTCGGCGTCATTTTTTTTTTGTTTTAGTAGGAACAGGCCCCTCAATTCGTGGCATTTTCAGCTCATATAGTCAACATAATACTTCCTTTTTTCTTCGAATCGAAGTTCTTGGACATGAGCAAGCAGTGCATAACTGCCTCTTTTCGGATGGTGCCAGAGCAGGTTAACTACCTTAACGATACAACAAAATATATTTCTATTTAAGTGATTTGATGCCAGCTTTACTGAACTTCAAAACAAGTCAGTGCTACGTAGAGAAATCGAGAGATCTTGTTTCAGGACATTATCAACGATGTAGGTACTAGGTAGGTCGCCAAGTACGAACCCGTGCGCCAATACCTGCTGCGAAAATTCCAGCGGGTCAGCATCGAGGCAATCGTTGTTGGAGCGCTCGGCTCTTGGCACCCAAACAACGATAAAGTAATGAACAGGCTCTGTAGCAGAAGCTACTTGCGCCTCTTCTAGAAGCTGGCGGTGAGCGACACCATCGCTGCTTCACGCGAAGTCTATTCCAGACACGTGGCTGCAAAGTGAGGGGCTCGCACTTCGGTGGACCTCAGCAGTCGCGAGTTGGAAGACTTCGAACACACACAACAGCACACTCACACCACACGAATAAAATATACAGACGAGACTTCCGATAAAAAGGAACGATCAATAGTCAGATATGCCGATGAGAAATAGGAAATGTCCCGAAACATTTCTGAAAAAACTCTGTTCTTATCAGCTTTACTGAACTTCAAAACAAGTCAGTGCTACGTAAAGAAATCGAGAGATCTTGTTTCAGGACATTATCAACGATGTAGGCACTATGATTTTAGCCAAAAGGCCGAGAAGCTTCATGCCATAATTTCAAATTTGAATATGTGGAAAAGGTTGGCGTCGTCGTCATGCAACAGAGAAGACTGTGCGTGAATCTGGATTACCTATGACCGCGCTGAGTTTGTTTCCGAGCAGAAATGTTTAACGGAAAAGCTGTTTCTTAAATTCAACTGCTGTTCAAATGGAGATGTCACAACTTTAAGGGAAACATTAGGTAAAAACTCCTCTTTGCTTCTACCTAACCAAAAGTATCGCAATCACGGCAGTCGTAATGCCCTGTATTCCCGCGGTCGTTGTTGTCGACGGCCGTAATGGTAGACATGACTCATACGCATGCGGGATTAATGTTGTGGACAGCGTTGTGGCAGAAACACAGCCCTAGAGCAATACGCACTGACGCTGACAACATGCTGACAACGCCGGAGCATTGTGCGCCGGCGTACAATGGGAAAAGTAACATTACTAGCTACCTCGGTAAGTGGACACCTTAATCGCACTTTCAGGTGCGTGTCGTTGGTATCCACTGCCAAAAAACTGTGCCTTTGCAGAATATTTCGTCCTTACCAATGCTAAACCACTAGCCGTATTTTTTATCTTCTTTCCTATCTGCCGTTCTTTCGGTCTTATCCCAAAAACACATCGTCCCAGAAGTTGTGACACAGAGAGATGCGCATAGCGAGAAATGTAGCGAAAGAAACAAGATATGTTTGAACGTATTTAGGTGAGTTAAATGAGGGACCATCGTTGTAATGTTCTACGTGGTATACACAATTCATTTCAGGAGCTCATTTAGATCGCCAGTCTCATTAAGAGGATCCACGTGCCAATTTCCGTGAAGCAAAACTTTGCCGGGTAAGTTATTTATCCGCAACGTGCGCAGAATAAAACTTGAATATCCAGCGGTGAATATTAATTTCGTATCGCGTATGCTTTGCCTATAATTGATTGGAGGGCTCAGTTTTCCACTACCCGACAGGGCCCACTCGAGGTCTGTCAGTAGCGGCCGGTTGTCGGCTCCCCAACTTCGATTTCTAATTCTATTTTTTGTGCGTGCGCGTCATTTCTTTCTTGTTTCATAGTTTCGCATTACCCAACAAGCTCCAATTTCCGCAAGCTTTGAAAAGAACGGTCTAGAGACGGTTACGTACAAAATACAGAATGCACTGACCGGGCATTGCTGAGTTCCCCTCGAATTGGTTTCATGGAGCGAACGAAGTTTGCGGCACATCATTGATCGGAGCACACTATTCAGAAGAAAATGACAGTAGCCGCCGAGGTAAATTGAGACCTATTGTCGCTGAGAGATCTATTGCAACTAATGTCCCGAGTGACTTTATTTTCTTTTTGTTATGGTACTGTTATTTTTTTCTCTCGCGTAGTTGGAATTTGTTGGAATTAAGTAGATCGTCGCCCTAGAATCATTAGCTCTCTGTCGCAATTACTATTTTGTGCCAAGAACAAAGTTTACGCAGTTTTTTTTTCAGCAGCAGCAGCTGTTCTAAAAGCAAACGAAGTTAAGGTCGTTTTCTACGGGGGATCCAGGAGACCGCATATTCTAATAAATGTAAGTGTGCTCGTCGAGGGTAAAAATTGTCACCAGAAAAGTGCAGCCTGCATTCGTCGAACCAGCCTCTTCACAATAGCTATGGCGCACTTGTCAGTTTATTAATGTAGGATCGCCCCCTCGAAACCTCTACTAAGTTAGCGGAGTCTATTGGTCGTCAGCTTTTTATCTAAAACCTGAAAGCGTACTTCGCCAGAGAGCTCAGTGTCGTTTCACCGCGTAATAGTATATAAAAATGTGAGGGGTAGTTGCCACATCATCCCATTAACTTTTAACCCTCTCCTCCTTCCTCTCGCTCTGCCTTTCTACATGAAATCAAAGAGAATTAAGGCCGCCGTTGCGAGTTTTATTGCTATTCCCACGTTGACTGAAATATAAAATTACAGCAAAATAACGCCTCAATATCATTTGCTCGCGCGTACATTATTGTAGAAACAATATACGGCATTGGTCAGAGTTCACGCGACCCTTGACGCTATTCATGTTTTTTTGCCCTCTTTATAACGTTGAGGCGTTCCTAAGAAGGGTGCAGTACTTTTGTGAGGGTAGCGGGTGCTGTCCGGAATTCGGGGTGACTAAACATCACCTCTCGAGAAACTGTCCGATCAAAGACAATACATCGATCGCATGGAAACGGTTCTGCAAAAAAAGAAAAGCATTCCAAACCTGGAAAAACATGAAACAACATGCAGACAGGTTATAAACAACTGCCTGTATGACAACTTTTCGGGCTAGTTTTTTTACTCCTCAAGATTCCAGCCTATGCGCGCGTCCCATAGATTAACCGATAAATATAAAATGAAAAAAGAGCAAGGATCCAATTCAAAGGACATGCAAGAGAAAAATAACACGAAGTTTCAGACACATACGCTAACAAAAGAGGAGTTGAGTGCCAGTGGTGCAAAACTGCGTTTCTAACAATTTCAGATATATGAAACCTAACCTATCAGTGCTATTTGTTCAATGTACTTTTCTTCTTTTCTCCAAACGCTAAATCTCCTCCTAAAGCTCGTATATATGCCTTTATTGCTGTATGTCGGCCTAAAGGGTTTTAAATTCCAAGGTTAATTGTGGACGTTCCTCGTGGTTTTGCAAGTTGCTTTGAACTTGAATCTTATAAAGTACAGCTGCTAGTACGGACGGGAAGCTGTGAAGTGTACACGCCGAAGTTTGAAATTAGTGGTATGGAAGCCCTAAAAGCGAATAATGATTTCATACGGAATTACTTTGTTGCGTTCAGTTTAAACGTCCCGACACGTTTTTATTGAAATTAGTATCGATGCTGTACACTGCCTTCAGTTCAGATAAAAAAATGGCGGCACGGTTGGAGAAAGGTGTGTAATCGGAGGCTTGTGGACAAAGAATGTTCAGCACTTCTATGCAGAATATAGGACGTAAACTAAGGACAAGCTTAACAGAGCCAGTTGAAGCATGGTTTGTTCTTTGTCTCTTCGGAACGAGTAAGAAAATTGTTCTAACCCTATCTTTGGAAAATTATGTTGGGGCAAAATTACTAACAGTAATCAATTCTGTCCGGGTGCGTATTCTGTTTATGCGCTCCGGTTAACTTTCTTATTTGCTTCTATATAATTGTTTGAGTTTGTGTAGATACCAATACAGGCTAAAATAAGCGCTCAAATTTTTCCGAGAAAGTCATTCACTATGATCGCAAAATATTATTGAGCAAATAAAGGACACTTAGCGCAATAAAGCATAAAGCGTCAATAATATTAGAATGCATTCTTTATCTCTACTGGTGCTGTAAGTTCCTGCTTTTAAATCACACCAGCTAATTAAAGTGAAACAAGAATATGATGCAGCAAAATTGTTGAATGAGTCCAGGAGCAATAAATAGTAGAGGTTAATTCATAGCGCTACTGAATCCGTCATATCGTGTATCACATCTTTAAAAAGTACATGCCCAAAAATTTATTCACGGAAAAAATGTGAAAGCATAGTGAAATCTGTTTTTCGAGGTTCTCAAAGCCGACTTGTACTTTTAAAATGCAAAACATAAGTCACAATTATGTTCTCACAGTAAAACATAATTACCTGTAATGGACACAGTTACTATGATTGATATTGCTCTCTCTGCAGAGTTGCTAGCTTTAATTCTAACTCTATCACCAAGTGAGGTCTGCGATAACATGTCAGTGAATAATTGTCATAGCCATCGTCTCGGTAACATCCACTACAGAACAAAGCTGTTTTCTTCCACTGAACTTGGAATGGCGCTGTTCCTGACTAGCTACGGCTACCAATCCAAGCGAATACAGTAATTGCGTTGTTTTACATTGGCCTCTACGATCGCCTGCTGCGCTTTTTTTTCTGCTTTTTTTTTTCTCTCCTGTAAGCTAAACGTGTAGGGCTTATCAGTGTTCAGGGTAATACGACCTGTCCATTCCATTTTATGTTCTTAATTTAAGCTGCACATTCATTACTCGTGCTTGTTGGCAAACTCATGATGCTTTCTCCCGATCTCTTATTATTGTTTTAATATATTTCCATGTCTCGGTGCTCGGTCCTGCATTTATTTCAAGCCTTTTAGTTAACTTCCAAGTTTCAGCCCAATGAGAAATACATATCACGATCAGGAGGTATCCGTGAGGCAATTTCCGCAGGGACAGCTCTTTTGTCGTGTGTTTATCACCAGTAGCGGAACTGGCAACGGCTTCATTGTAGTGGTTTTCCGGAATTCCGCCCTATGCTCAAAGTTTTACATGTGTCGAAATAATTATTCTGTGCGTATACTCTCTTAAATCAGGTGTTCCCACTGTGGAACTGAGAATCTCAATACAACAAATGGACATTAAAAAACAATATTTGGATTTTTTAGCTCTTTCATATATTTATGGGCTTTTCAACGTGATATTCCCGTTATAGCATAATGCAAGGCATCATCCTACGTGTTATCTTATAATGTTGTGCCCTACGTAGCATTATATGCAGTATTGTGCTCTACACAATACTATTCCATGACTCAGTTATCGATTGTTGACAATTACAAACTAAATGCTGCTTTTGTTGCCACAATGTTTCAGCAGTCCTGAAGTTCCCTCACTTCAAGCGCTTACAGAAAGAAGAGATATTTCAATTGAGTTCAATGGAAGCTTTATTTGCGCAAA
The DNA here is from genome assembly GCA_030143305.2 of Amblyomma americanum. Taxonomy (NCBI): domain Eukaryota; kingdom Metazoa; phylum Arthropoda; class Arachnida; order Ixodida; family Ixodidae; genus Amblyomma; species Amblyomma americanum. The sequence goes on from JARKHS020008373.1 coordinate 492,059, forward strand.
AGACGGCAGGAACCTGAGAAAATAAGTAAGCCTCCACAGCTGTCTCGCGAGCGTGGTAAGTCTAGATGCCTCACAATGATATAGTTTACCAGCACAGCTGAAAACATTGTGGATACATAAAGAAAATAGAGTAGGTACCAGAATTCCTTAGAGAAGTGATCTACACGTGCGACACCAAGCAGTGCTCAAATTGAGCTTTTTTCTTTCAATGTCCTCTTGCTATTCAAATTTCTAAGCTCGGTCTTGCACGCAGTGGTTTAACTCCAAAACAACGTGAGTACACTTTGCTCGCCCAGGGGCGAATAAAAGTTCAATATCTAAGAATAAACTACCGGAGGGTACCAATATTCTAAAAACAAAGAAGTTAACATGCTTATAATGAAGAGTATAAATTTACCGGCAGATGTGAAATACAGAGACGAAACTAAAAAGTACGGACAAAAGCAAATGCATTTATATCACAGGTGTTCGCGTACGGCCAGTGAGGAGATTACATTCACACGAGACGCATCAAAGCGAATGATTGTCTCTCTGAAGTAAAGGACATAAAGCTGTATATTACTTATAGTCTTTAATTTTTATTCTATACTGAGGAAACAGCTTTGCACGAAGAGTTTGCTTTTGCAGCCACTGCAATTTTCCAAAAAAGTTTCTGCACTTTGAAGCTCGCGCTATTGTTGTTCACCTAAAAAGACAACCGAGTTTTTGTTCTCTGAATTTTCCTCGAAATTGAGAAGAAAGAAGACAATAATGCATTGCTCTGCCGGATGTGCATTCCTGCAAGCAATATTTGCGAGTTCAGCAGAATTACGAAGCCTGTTAACATCACCTCTGCCTTGCTTGCAGAACAACAGTACACCACAAGAACCCGGACAGCTGTATCGAATTCCCACGCCGTGAGAGGTTGAAAAATAGCTAGTGCTTCGCACAGTGACATTTTCCTTTATTGTGCATGCGTGGTGCGCTCAATCGAAAGCAAGGATATTTTTTTTCAGCTGAAAAAAACGAAAAAAACAGTACTAAACGAGCCAGATACCGTCACTGCACTCATCTCTGCTCGATTCAACTTCTTTCTTTTACCCCAATAGCAGTTGCGCACAAGCAAGAAATACCTTACGTGAACATGCACGTGTGCGGCACAAGAACACAGAGGAAAACGTAGAAAGCTAGGACCAGGTGCTTGAATTCGCATTCACGTTTTGTGGGTTCCTTAGATTCCAAGGCATTTGCAGTTTTCGTGAGGCGGCTTGACTTCAAACAGTCGGCTAAAATTTAGAAATTATTCATATTTTATGATGTGTTTATGAATAGATCAAGAGTTAAAATTATATAGGCATTTCGATTTTTAATTGCCGATAAAAGACATTTGAAAGCAAGTGCACCTCCTCATTTATGAAGACAAGTATTACGAGCAAACTCTGCCAAATTTTTTCAGGTACCGCCTTTACAGAAAAGTCCATGCGCAGAAAATAATGCTGCAATTAAGTTAAGGTGTAAAGAGAGTAGCAAAAAAAATGAGCAAGGGTACTTCTTTGAAAGGCGCTTGAATATCTGAGAAATGTTTGGCAGCCGGCAGGAGTACACGTAGAGTACTTCTACTAGAGCCTGCCGAAATGGAGTTCAGTTCCAGGTTGTTTGGACATTGTTTTTTTTATGATTTTATAACTCAGTTGAAGTGTTAAAAGATGTGCCTCATGCCTGTGCGACAACATTCACCCTTTGTTTTTTTAAGTCATTTATTTAAATTCAAATTGCTCATTCTAAGACTAACAGTCCTTTTAGTCAGTCTTCTAAGTAGAGGATTTGATTAGGCAGAAAAAGAATTCAAGCATGAATGCATCAAATAAACCTGGTCATCATGGTCTCATATCGCAGTAATGAACAAAATATACGATTTCTTAAGTTTTTTGTTGTAAGGAAATTATTCTGCAAAAAAATTAATGTTTTGAATTTCTGAATACATTTTGATGCAATAATGGTCTCTTGTTCAGCAAGGTGTTATTTTGGACGGAAAAGCCTAGCTTCAATTATTTTTTTTATTTCTGTGCTCTCGTAAGCGTTTCTCTTCGCGTTCATTTATCATAGGTCATAAGTTATTATTAACGTGCTATCATTTTGAAGTAAGATTAAATGCGGTAACGCGTATTACATGCGCATTTATTTTAGCAATGGATGGTGTGCAAGGTGCGCGCAACGTCACCAAGCGTTTTCAAATGGCATTTATCAGCGAACACAAGTCTGGGATGAAACACAATCAGCTTTCAGTACATTTCAGAGTAGCACAGTCTGTGGCTTGAAATGTTTGGAGGGATATAGATTCAGAGAAAGTTTCCTTTTTCGTTCTCCACCTGTACACGGCAGATCGACCAATCAAGTTGTCGAGAACGACGTTATTCAGGCGAACCAAAAAAAAAACTCTCGATTGTCTGTTATCGACCTTGCCAGAGATATTTTCTTAGTATCAGGCTCTATTACAGTGGCCCTTCATGGGCTGTGAGACGTCCCGTGCAATGTGCTCAGCTAAACAACAGGAGCCCATCTCAAGAGCCACTCATCTGTGAAAATAATTTGGCTTCCAGGGTCATACAGGCTAAGAAACTCCTGGTGTGGATTGTGTGACCAATGGAATAGATAGACGAATCGAAGCTGCGGTTGTGGGACAGTGATATGATTCGTTGCACGCATTGCCCGAAACAAACTTTATAAGGACCTCGTTATCTCATTCCCACGTTAAACCATAGAAGCAGGAATTATGTAGTTGGTATCCTTCAGCGAATCCAAGGTACCATGAGGAAACAGCAGGAAATTTTCGAAAAGATACATGCTTCACAGGCACGCAAGTATCTCGGCTTTGGGTATGTATTGCAACAAAACGACGACCTCAACACTCTTCTACGTTTGTGACTACTTTTTTGAGAGCAGGAGGGTTAACTTTATGAAGTCGCCAAGCTCTTCTGCTCAGCCTGAAATTATTTGAGTTGAAAATTTTCGATAGGCTTCGACCAGCTACATCAGTAGTAGAGGAACATGGATTGGGGGTTCATTGACAGCTTCCTGGACTGCATGCCTCGACGGGGTCAAGCAGAAACCGGCGAAAAGGGCTTGCGCTGTACTTAATGATGGCAATGGGTGATTCTAAAAAGGCATTCTAGAAATTGCTGCCTCACTTTCTAATTAAAAACCTATATTATCGCCGATACTTTCATGCTGTTCAGGAAGCAGTTCATTCGTATATTTGCTGTGGGAATGAGTTTTGGCTTATCATGATGATTATTTTAATTGCTATTATGTAAAGCTTGCGACATTGGCTTCTCATCAAGTTCACGCGTGGTTTACGGCGGAAAAAAAGTTACATATGAAAAACTGAACTGTCAAATTTTTCTTTACTAGATATATACCATCAATGCAGTAATGTTTTTTTTTAGGAATTGCAACTATCTCTACTTGGACCGGACAATTAATAGCGGCACAAATGAAATTATCGTCCCTCAGACCTTTCGCTATGCCAGGAAAAGTAGAGGTCAATAGTTATGCGGAGGACGCCCCCCCCCCCCCCCCCCCCCTGCCATTTCGAAATGAGTGTTTGCCTGTAATTTCTCAAATTAACCGAGTTCTAAAGCAATTTTGGAGAACGAGATTTATTCAGGGCGCTTCTACACTTTCTTCAGACCATCACCAAGATAAATAATAAAGTTTTTAACCCACATCAATGTTTGTGCACTAATGTTTCGCATATGCTCAAAAATTATCGGAGATGGGGCCTCCAGAAAACAGGATAGTGCTCAATTCACCGTTCTGCGTAAATATATTCTGATCGATCAACTTCTTAGGCACCGACGACATTTATGCAGTCCTTTAACCAACGCGGTGAATTTCCGTGGGACCGCTCTTGCGTAGTCTATTAATTCTCGTTGCACACTCACAATGAACAAAGCGGCACGTTCGGGATGCAAAACGCCCTAGCCATTAGCATCTATTTTCAAGCAAATGCTTTCAAAGTGAACGCCTTAAGTGCTTACATTCATGATGACTGAAGCTCGTACGACCAGCTTGAAAATTTTTTTGGTCGCTAGACACTTGAAGTACAGATTTTTCGTGCTTTGTGTCCTTTTTTTCCGGCAGAGATAAATATCTGAATGACGGTGGTGTTTCACTTGGTGCTTGTATGTATTTTTTTCCTGTGTGCTAAGTAGATCAAATGTATGTCACTATAAATTCTTTATTTTAACAGCTTGCTGATGGCTTGAGTAAAGTCTATCTTATCGTACGCGAGTAGAAGGAGAGGGAGCGAAAGAGGAAAGGCGGAAAGCATAGCGGAAGTGGATCCAGGTAATTTATTCTTCTGTTTCTTCTGCACGTTAACAGCAACGCACTTGATTATGGTACACACACAAAAATTGCCTACTCAAAGTAAGCTTGAATATATCAAGGAAGAACGTAATAAAAAAAACTTGGAGGGCTCCTAATTTCCAAATGGTGTCACAGTGCGATAGCGTAAGAATGTCGTTCTAAGCTGCCATGCACGGCCACAATTACCATACAACTGAAAAGTTTGATTTTGCGCTCTCCATATTGCCACCTGTTCACCATACTTCAGTATTATTTTACACTTTTAGTGCTATTATTTATTATTGCATAATTGCTTTATATTTTACAGTTGTGGTAATGTCACTTTTATTTTGCACTACCCTTTTTTTTTGGTAGATCATTGCCGCAGCGGAGTTTCAGGGAATGTGTCCCTTTACGTGCACCCGTTCAGTGCACGGGTGTTTTCGTACTCATCCTCCAACAGCAGACATCTTAGGCGCACTTCAAGCTTACGTGGACGCAAGCACCAAAGATCATATTTTGCATACCAGTCTTCTCTGTCCAGCTGTACCTAATGCACGCATGACATGTTCCTACACCACAGAGGCGCCGCTTCCCTCTGTGATAGCAGAACTCACTGCGATTCGTGACGGCTTGTTCACTTTAAAGAAACTCCTCTGTACTGAACTGTATTCTCCAATATACCGACTCAGACCAAAGTAAGTTGAGACAGTTAGCAATGGGAGGAAGCATTGAAACGCGGCACCGGGGTTTTTGAGGTTACAAAACAGAGGACGTTAAAGAATTGCTTAAAGTCTTTGTAACTGCTAGAACTTCGAATGTTTTTAAAAGGGAACTGCTTTCCGACCCCAAGCGTAAGTATTACGTATTTTTAGTGACGGAAAGCTATCTCAAAGCCTGGACAGCTTACCGTACAGAGCTTCGTGGAAATGAATGTAATACAGTGTTTGTGAATGAGTATGCAGCAAAAAGGCAGATAAAATTTTTGCGTTCATGACACTAATTAAAAGGTGCTGAAGACGACGACATTGGCGCGAATATTTCTGTTGTTTGTTAGTGGATGCAGAAATTTATGCCGTGCCCCTCTGAGGTACCTGAATCAAGAAGCGATTTGCGTGCATAAAAATGCTTTAAGCCAGACACAACATGACTAGAAAAAGGACTATAACTGCGCCTACTTTTTGGAAAGGCACGTGAGTGACTGTAGCAATGTGCCACCGTTCACACAAGATTTCCGTAAACTGCATGGTTTTAAGCCTGCCGCCCACTAGTTCAGTTTCAAGGTAATTTAACCAAGGAACTTTCATTTTACCAGCTGCAGACACTAATCGACTTATAGTGCGTGACGAGGCTACCTGTAGGTGATTGGGCTCATGAATTTTCACATGTTTATTGAGTTTATTTAAACGATAGCTCATTAGTATTAAACTACGTAAGTTTATACAGTCACCAGAATACAGCCCTTAACAAAGAAAAACAAAATTATAAAATCAACGCAGTGTGCTAAACTTTCTTCATAATATCTTATTATATACCACTTGCGGAGCTATGTCCTCTTTTGTTATGGAGTTAAGTCATTGCTACTGGAGACGACCAGAAGAGAAATAAGTAGATTCCCTGTTTTTCTCGGTCTTTTGTTTCATTAGGACTGAATGGAGGTCTGTGACTAGGCGAACAGCACTATTAAGCTTTTGAACATGTTGATCATCCAGGAACGTTTTTATGTTAACTAATTATTAAACTGCTTCTGTGAGTGCTGTTTTACTTATGCTTGAATAAGACACTGTCGCCCAGACAATAATAATGCAGCTAATGCAGCATACTTTCTCTGGCATTTATATTAGGGGTTTTTATCCAGTATCCACTGTTCCTATTGCCGCAATAATGACAGCAATGGGGTGTGCAAAAAACAAATGAATCTATCATTAATCGATCTGCGTTAAAATATTCTGAACTTCCCCATTTGTATGAAGTGACGACAAGTGTTCAGGCTTTTAGAGAAACCTAGACAATGAATTTCGTCGTTGACTGCTCTTGCGTAGCGTTTTAGTTGGCCTTGAACTTTCGCGAAGAACAAAGACCCACTTTCGTGCTGCAGAGCACTCTATCCATTAGTATTCATTGTCTCTAAGGTTGTGTTCAATAGAGAACATCTTAAGTGCTCAAAATGGCGCTGAGAAGAGGCGGTGCGACCAGTTTCAATATTTTTTTGTTCGCCTGAGCATTGAACTGCACATCTTGCGTGCTCTCGCGTCTTCATGCCTTGAGACGTCGATATTTCCACGAAAATAATTACTTCACTGGCTGTTTGTTTTTATTCTTTCACTGTGGTCAAGCTAGCTTAAGTACACCTACCGTAAAACATATGTGGAAGGCAATATACATGAGAAACTTAACTTTCGACGTTCTGGTGTCGAAATATGGAGCGGAAGTGTAATTCTGCAAAATGTGCAGTGAAGCATTAAATGTCAAGTTTTACTAATTAGATAGAATGCATAAATGTTCTTCGACAAAGTCGTTGTCCATAAACTTTAGGCGGTGGGAGTACAGTCTCTCTCAATATTGCAACGCGTACTAAATGAGTGGACTGGAGTTTTTACTCTTTAGTAAATCAAAGCGGCTTCACACTTGGAACCCACCTTGCGCAACGATTCAGCGTACCTTGTTCTGTGCATCGACGGCTAAATTGATTAATTTTCTGCACCACTGAGCTCGCACAGCTTTCTGAACTGAGCTCCTGCGAGAGCTCGCGTGTTGTTTATAGGTCATAAAGCACGATTCACCATTATAATCAGCCTCACTACCTCAACTGCGAAACAAACGTCTCTCCCATATCTCGCCATTTAGCCCTGTTCTGTGCACCTGTGGAAACCCTATCCGTTCATACTTCTTTACCTCATCCTCCCACCTACTTTTCTGCAACCCACTGCGACGCTTTCCCTCTCTTGTATTCATTCCGTTCCCCTTAACGACCATCGGTTACCATTACATGTCCTGCCCAAGATCAATTCTTATACTTGATTTCTAGTGGGATCTCATTAACCCACGAGGGATTATTGATGTCAGAAAACCGACCGAATCCACTTCACGTCATTGTTAAAATTATAGTTATTACACACTTTCAGTTGGCCGTACGGTGCGGGCTTACGTACGCAGGAGCGTTGTGGGTGGCGAGTGCGCACGCGCAGAACGTTCCGTACCGATGAGCCGTTTGCGTACGTACCAGTACGTACGCACATATCGGGTTATTGCGTGTGCGCGCTTCCGGCACGATGCGAGATGCGTTGACAAGATTGCGACGCCCAGCTCGCCCGCTTCGAAATAAATAGATGTCGCCGCTACATTCTTCGACAGGATAGCGCGCTCAAACAGTAGCGGTTCGCTTTAATTTCGCACACTCTTTCCCACGTGTAGAGGTATAGCGATAACTACCCCTGTTTTTCAGATAATTAGGCGATTTTCAAGCTAAGTTGTTAGGCCTAACTAAATGCACTGTGTTTTCCTCGTAGCAACGACACCTGCAGAGACACTTCTCTGGCTTTTATTCACTTGTTAAATTTTCTTTTGCTTGCATAGTATTTCTTCTTGGAACAAAAAAAGACTCGCAATGCAGCAAGCTTCGTTACCAGTATATACGGCTGAAAATTTCTGCAACCCAGCTTTGATGTGCTTTGACGTCTTGTTACTAGATGGCGCTACTGCTTACACGTTCGCATGAGGGACGCCACGGCACGGCCAACTAAAAGTGTCACGTTTACACTATTCACGGCGTACGCAACGCAGTAAGAGATGTATACACAAGCTTACTGCGAACGCCCAACAAAAATTGTCTATTTCCCGATTGTACTTGAGAGAGTTCACTGTAACGGTGCTCAAGCACCGCGACTGGTCTCTTTCTTACTGTAATACCTTGCTAAAGCTTTGAAGAAGATATAATACATGGTGTTCAATAGACAGTTGTACGAAGTGCGAAAGAGGTAAGATGTGGAAATTAAAAAAAAAGAGCGCGGAGTAATAAACGTAGATATCTTTCTGCCCGGTCCTGTAGCTGCTGGATAGTGTTCAGTCAGCGTGCACTCTGTGTTTTCCTAACAACTCAATTCGGCCAACCAATCCTAGTCACGAATATTCTTGTTTTTCACGGAAGGATTATTAATGCAAGCAAAAAAAATAATAAAGCAAATATTCTTTAACTTTCAACGGGGTGCTTTAAACAGGATTAAAGAAGCGAAAGTTTGATTCCTCTTTGCACAGCAAATGAGCGCAATTTTTTCTGTTGGATTCTTCCACCAGAACAAGTCACCGATGACACCAACGCCTGATGATTGAAAATCAGAACTTAGTGAGGCAACAGCGCACTTACGACATAGCGTGGAGCGAGCGCTATTCGATACGAAGACCGGTCGCTGCCAGTTATGAACCTCGCATTAAAAATGGATGTAGGTGCTATGCTGCTCGTTGAATATTTTTAGGTTTTAATCGGCTGCTTCACTCTGTTTATTCGTATAAATCGAAGTTTATTGATGTCAGCGGGCCCTTTGTGTTCGCAAATGCAGGACGTTGCTGGCTTGTGCTCTCACAGGTGAAAGGAAGTAAATTTATTAATGCTATGGCATTAGAAAGGGCCATGCGAACGAAAACCTGGCGCTCGATGGCGCGAGTACAAATGAAGATCAACTGGGACCGTCTACCGGCAGGTTTACAATCCAAAGGTCGAATATTTTTCGACGACCTAACCAACAAAAAACTAAAGAATAATTCGGCTTCCCTGCTTCAGACGAAAATGAACAAATTCTAGGCAGACATCATCATACGTTGCCCGGAGTGAAAAAAACCACAAAATACGCCTGATCTCCACGAAAGGCTCACCAACGGCTTTTTACGGGATCTCAGAAATTAAAAGCTTGGTGTTCCGCTGCACCCTTTCCTTCAATTGAACACCTCACCGCTTCGGGCACTCTCGACTTAACTCCATCGAGTCCCCTGCCCCATGACCGGCAACATATCTAAGCATGTGCGCAACTCTAGCCACTTCGTCGAAGAGCTCTTGCAAGTACAACTGGAAGCGCACTAGTGCGTGGTATCATTTGACGCAGTAGCGTTCTATACCAGCTTTCCTGTGTCCATCGCCACCGCCTCAGGGAAACGGGTGCTCGAGGCGGACGCAAACCTCGGCGCACGGACAAGCATCAATTGCGAGGAACTCTGTACGCTCTTTGATAATAATGATGATGATGTTCTCAGGCTTAGTGGCGCATACCCATGGCGGGGGATTGGCCAGGGTGCATTCCGCTCTTGCAGTTTTGCCTGAAAAGCAACTCTTACATCGATTCAAAAGGAAAAGACAGCATATACTCTGCGCGTTAACTTTATATCTGAGGTATAATTTCAGCTTATTTTGTTCAACAGTTTTTTTTTTGCGGCTTCTTTCAAGCGAAATAAAACTCTGTTCAATAAGGTTACTGTTGTACGGTAGTACGCCCCAAAAATTTGAAAAAGGTATAGGTTTAGTAAGAACGCATTAAAGCCTACATTCGCTGCAGCTCGTCCGCATATTGTACCGAGGTATTTTGTGTCATAATAAACTTATAATATTGCGCCGAAATAGAAAAACCTAGGAATAGGCAGCCGGTGCTAGAATTAGTCAATAAAGTGCATCTGACTTCACCGCGGTAATAAGAGGACATGTTTATCATGAGGGGAAACATAACGGGAAGAATAAATAAAGCAAGAGCCGGCGCTTCTGCTCTCTAACTATTTGCTGTAATCCTATTCTTTATACAAGTCAGGTCGCCAAATGATTTCTTTTCAACCTTTTTTGTTTTCCTTCTCAAAACGCTATATTCAACCAATTATTCATCTAATGAAATGAAATGATTCGGTAATTAATCTAATTTTAAATTTCTGATTTCAGTGGTGGTATTGCAAGACATTATTAAGAATCAGTACAACAAACCCAACAACCGCTGTCCTTGAGAGCCGATGGGGGCGCATTATGACAGATAGCTGTCATTTTCAAAGGAAAATAATGGTATTGTCTTCCGCGGGAGCGCAATATTTAATAGACAAACGAATGCACTAAGCCCAGCATTACATGACAGTAAGCAGGCATGCATCGCTGGAGGTAGGGTTAAAAAATGCATGAGGTAGACGCGGCCCTTAATTATGCACCAGTCTACACAGCACGTTTCCGCAGTTAAAATAATTAGGGGCCTGGTTGTAGCCTACGATGCTTAGAGAAGGTCATTTTCTTGTGCTTCATAATTGTGTCAGAATTATTTCGTAACCAGAAGGCGCGTCTTTGCATGTTTCCGTTAAAGCGAGAATTACCGAAAGCAGCGGATGCTCACAGTAAACAAGTTGACAACGATTACGATGCGAGGGGCATTTGTGACAGGTACGTTACGTTGCCACTGGTCCTCTACTGCAAGTATGGCGCACACAGACCGAACTGGCTAAAGTCTCCTCCCGCGATCGACACGTGCAGGTCCCCAACCTCATTCCCGCACCTCCTTCTCCGATTTCCTCCTCATCCTCTTCGAGGCTTCAACGATGGTCGCCACTCAACCCATAAAGCGGTCAATAAGCAGGTGCGCTCTAAAATATTCTAACGTTCCCCGTGCAGTTGCGTCAGTGCAGTTGACGTGGCCGGGTCTCTTCATACTCGTTTTGAAATGCTTTTCAAAACATCTTTTATGAGCGATGTATAATTCGTGTGGGCCAAAGTGCACAGCCAACGTTGATCGTTGTGCTTTTCTTAGGCCGGCTCCGTCAGACCGTAGGCGGTCTGCTTACGAAGAGCATATAAGCACTGTCGCAGTAAGCTGTTGTATGTGTTCGGTCCGGATATCATCAGTTCTTGCAGTCCCTGTCTCCCATCTCTCTCGCTTTCCTCTCCTCTCCTCCTCTCCATTACTCATCATACTTTGCTCTTCCTTAATCGCGAGGTGCAGCGATGGCGCGTAGGCAGAACATCCACCTCATGTGCAAGCGAATCAGGATTCCAAGCCCGGGACAGCGCAATTCTGCACCGGATGAAAAAAAAATTGCGCATGTGGATGGAGTTGCATAACCACGCGTGGTGTGCGGCTTGATCTCCGTGACCAGAACTCACAACGCACTCCCTCACCAGAACGAGATTTGGCTACCCTGTTGTAATACCTGGCCTATATTATTGCACCACTAACCGTGCTGCGATGCATAACGGTGGAATATCCGCCTCGCGTGCAAGGCGACCGAGGTTTGAATCCCGTTGCCGCGCTAATCTCCACTGGGTAAAAAAATTTCGCGCGTTGTCGGATTTGTGTAAGCAGCCCTCGGGTGCGGCTTGATCTCAGCGACCAAACCCGGCAACGCACTACTGCACTACAATAGAATTTGTCAACCCTGGTGTAGTATTTGGCCACAACCTCCTCTATCATAATGCCATTTTCGAGGATAGTGGTGCCACATCTGGTACAGTACAAGTGAGAGGACTTTTTTCTGCAGTGGGCGCACTCAGGCTGATGATGAAATCGCCATCATCGCCATCATCGCCATTCACTCCAGAACAGGAGCACTTTCAAGCACGTCTTACACAACGGCCAGCTCATCCGCTACATTGAAAGTTCTCAAGAACTTTATTACAAAAAAATGTTGCTTTAACGCGTGAAAAGTAATAAACACAAAAACTGCAGCCGCTAGGTTTCGACGATTGCACTGTAATTTCGACAGGATCCCTTCAGGACCTCTTTCCTTACTTAAGGCATCACAACTTGTACATGGCCTTGCACATGGTCAGAGAAAAAGAAAGATTGCACTGCATTTGCCAGTTCTTCGTCATATCGCCTCATTAGCGTTTTATCACCGTACCCCTCCGCCCCGACCAGTCTTTTCCAAATAATTCCTCTCATTTCCCTTTTTTATATGTGGTTGTTCTACTTTTACCTTTACCTCCTGGTATAATTTCTCAGAAACCCTTGCCTGCACACTTATCCCCCTCCCTCCCCCTCCCCCCCCCCCCCGTCCTTTCGCGCTTTCTCTGCACCCGCCTCAGCTTTCTCTTTTTCCTTTAATTTTCGCTTTTGCTAAGCTATTTCGGCCTGCCGTGCTGCTCAGTTCTTTTATTCTTGTTGTTCCAGGTCAACACAGCCAGTCATAACATGCACTTGGTCGCAGCTGGATATATATACGCTTCGTTTAAGGGAACATTTTTATTTTACTCGACGTTTCCATAACACATTATAACCCATTATTCTTGATGTATATGCTATGTTCATTCAGTCTTATTCGCTAAGTAATTTAACTCATTCTTTTTTTCGCACTGTTAGTAAAAAGAAGTTTTGCTGTACTATTGTGCAAATAAAACAGGCGTTTGCATCGGTAAGGTAGTAAATTTAACCCGTGCGTTATCGACGGCCTAAAACTTCTCAACAGAGAGCGCTGCTGTAATGTACCTTGCTGTAGCGCATTTCATTTAACGCAAACAACCTGCTATTTGGAGCAATTTTGAACTGTTGGTTGTACGGCAAATATAAGCAATTCCACGCCAAACGCACCAGAAGTTAGCCTCAATCATTGAAGATTTGTTGAAAAAAAAATCCTTGAAACGTATCGCAACAAGCATAATCTAAGCGTAAAGTATTTTTTGCGAAAAAATTTATTCTTGAAGAGAGCTCCGTTTAAACGAACGTTTCGAAAGGGCGTAAAACCAAGGAAGCGCTCAAAAACTGATAGAAAATCAAAATTTTTAGAAAACACGCAATAAATATTTATGAATTTTGCACTGATTATTCCTTTCGATGTGCCTCAAATCATGCGTCTTTGTACGGCATAAATTATTTTTAGAATTAAAAACATTTGCAGTGGGATAGCTCGGCTAGCCAGGATATACGTAGTGAGAGGTATGTTTTCCTGGCTGAGCTTGTTGTGGTCACTGTATGTTTAGTAATGAGAGACATTGGGCTCCAGCTCGGCGACTATGCGCCGTCTATTATGGTCGGCAGTCTGGCATCTCCGTTTGGCAAATCGTTACTCTCTCTGTTCGGACGTCTCTGCTGCTCTCTTCGCCTTACGCTCATGAATTCTGTCTTCGTGGAGTAGCCAAGAGCAAAGGCGACAACCTCCGAATCGGAAGAGTTAGTCTTCTCTTGTATATGGCGCCGTTTAGCAGCGGCCTGACTCTCCTTCTCTGCATCCATATAAAACGTTGTGATACAGCCACCCATTACATCTCTGCCTGTTATACTAAATGCTGCACATGCGACACGCGGTTAAGGGCGGTTCACATGCAAGCGAACTGGCGAACAGAGCGAACAGCGGCGCGGCGCTGCGAAGCGGTTCGCGAGCTTTCGTTTCACATGCATCACCGCTGCGCGTTTCCCACCGCTGCGAAAACCAACGTTGCTGGCAAAAGATATGCGTCTGCAACCGGTTTTGGTGGCCTGCAACCAGTTTTGTTGGCCTGCAAACACAAAAAAAAGCATAATATAAAAGCATTATTTTGTCAATTCTTTTCACAGTTTCTTTAAATAAATATAATTCTTGCGTTTTAAGCATTAAACAGAACTTTATACAATTTATTTTTTAAACGAAAGTTCGTACGTGCGGCGTACAAACTCGCGTGGCAACGCCGGGCCGTCATTGGTTGAGATGCGGTGCTGCCGCGTCGCCGCCGCGAAAATTTCCAACTTGCCCGAACCTCGCCGCTCCAGCCGCTGGGGCTTTCTCCGCCGCTTGAGAGAGGGTTGTTACATCTCGCCTACGACGCGCGGTATAGCCGGCGCGGATGCAACGGACGCCGCGGCTTCGTTCAAAGTGGCGGTCATTTTGGGCCCGTTCATCGCTGCCGCAACGCCTCCCGCCAAGCGCGTCCAGGCAGGTTTCAGTGCCACGTGTCGTCGTGCGTGCGTGTGTGTGTGTGTGCATGTTGGTGCCCACGCTTGTCAAAGCGCGGCAGCCGGGGAGAGGAGCTCCCCAACTGGGAGGCGAGGAGGTCTGACCGGCGCCGGCCCGGCGGACGCGCCCGTCACGTCTGGACATGTTCAAGCGTCGCCGTATCGGACGCCTCTTCCCAAGCCGTTCCTTCTTGCCCTCGACTCCGTGGGTATAAAGGGAGCTGCCCCGGACGCCAACGAGAGACTTCGATTTCGTCCTTCGAGTAACGTGGTCGCCCTGACCGGGTGTTCTTTCCCGATGCCAGAATAAACAAGTTGTTCTGTTGCCAGTCGACTCATCCTTTGCCGGGACCTTCGGATGTTTCCAGCTTTGCCCCAGGCCGCCAGGCCAACGCTACCCTTGGGGCTTGCAACCCAAATGCAACAACTGGTTGCCAGCGGTGAGATCCCGACAACGGAGGCCAGCAGCGAAGATATGCGGTCAACTGTATGCTGAGCAGCACAACGACCATCCGGGAGCAGTGCAACGAGCCCTGTGTGATGACTGGTTGCCTGCAGCGGAACGACTGCGCTGAATTCTTGGCTGCGAGGTTTGGTGAGTGCGGGACTTTCTTCTTCTGAGTTTTGCCAGGCTTTTGTTAGTGTCAGAAACAGAGCTGGTAATTGTGGTTGTCGTTGCTGCCGGGTTAGTTTGCGGCAAGACAATAGTAGGCAGTAGAGAAAGCAGCACTCGGAGCAGCCATGGATTTGAAGTCGTTGCGCAAACCGAAATTGCTGGAGCTTGCAAGAGAGTTGGGTCTGGATGTCTCAGACAAACTCAGAAAACCATAACTGCTAAGGGCTATTCTTAAGTTGGAGGCTGAGGATGACGAGCTGTCGGAATGCCTTGAGACAATTGAGGAGAGGGAGCAAAAAGAGGAGCGCGAACGTAAAGAACAAAAAGAGAAAGACGAGCGCGAACGTAAAGAACAAAAAGAAAAAGAGAAAGACGAGCGCGAACGTAAAGAGCAAAAAGAGGAGCGCGAACGTAAAGAGCAAAAAGAGAAAGAAGAGCGCGACCACGCTTCAGAAATGAAGCCTCTCGAGGTAGAGATGGAACGCGCTCGTAATGGAAGTCAGGCACACGGTGCAGGAGAACGGGTATCGTTCAAAATGACTGACCTGATGCGGCCGTTTAAGCTTGGAGAGGACATTGGTTTGTTCCTGGTTAACTTTGAGCGAACGTGCGAGAAGCAGGGGTTCTCTCGGGAAACGTGGCCACAGCGCTTGCTCACTTTGTTACCCGGCGAGGCGGCCGACGTAGTCGCTCGCTTGAAGAGAGAGGAGGCAGAGGATTTCGACCAAGTGAAATCGAGTCTGCTAAAAAAGTACAGGCTGTCAGCGGAGGCGTTCCTTCGGAAGTTTCGGGAAAATGAAAAAGGCAGAAGTGAGTCATATACAGAGTTTGCCTACAGGCTTATGTCAAACATGCAGGAGTGGCTCAAAGAAGAGAAAGCGTTTGGTGACCACGAGAAAATTCTGCAATGTTTCGGGCTAGAACAGTTTTATAGTCGGTTACCTGAGAACGTGCGGTACTGGGTCTTGGATAGGCCAGACGTTAGTAGAGTGGCTAAAGCCGCCGAGCTAGCCGAGGAGTTTGTGACGCGTCGGGCTCGCGGAGCTAAGGACGGTCAAAAGGGTGAATTTGGCTCCAAGTCTGAGAGGCCGAAGTTCACACCCATGAGAGCAAGGGGGGACACACGTAGTGCGGATGCGAGTGAAAGCAGACCGACCGAACGTAAGGAGACGGCGGCAGCCGAAGCCGAACGCAGAAAGCGGTTCGAGACGAGGCAAGCGCGCGTGTGTTATACGTGCCAGAAGCCGGGTCACTTTTCGGCGCAGTGTCCAGAAGCAAAAACAAAAGTCGTGTTTTTGTCATTATGCAGCACTGACGAGAACATGAAGCTTCTCGAGCCTTACATGCGAGACTTCCTCGTGAATGGGAAAGAGTGCCGAGTGCTTCGTGATTCCGCAGCTACAATGGATGTAGTTCACCCCTCTTACGTAGAACCCGATATGTTCACGGGCGAGTGCGCATGGATCAAGCAAGCCGTGGAAGCTCACAGCGTGTGTCTGCCCGTAGCAAAAGTGCTTATTGAAGGACCTTTCGGAGCAATTGAGATGGAGGCCGCAGTGTCATCTATGCTGCCCCCCCAAGTACCCGTACCTATTTTCGAACAGGTCCAATCACCTCCTGCGCGAGAAGGGGCTTTTGTTTGGTGAGGCTAGCGTTCAGGCCTTAACCAGATCGAGAGTTCGGGAGCTCGCTGCAAAGGCGGTAGTTGCGGGGCCGACGTTGTCGAACAATGAGAAAGGGTCGGAGGCGCAGCAAGCTGATATTCCGAGCACGTCAGAACTGGATAAAATTGAGCCTGTAGCGTTGAAGGCACCGGGTACTGGAGAGGAAATGCCCGACACGGGAAAGTTAGAAGAGCTTCCGGTCGAGCTTCCCGGACTAGGCTCAGTGACGAACAGGGAAGACACTGATCAGGTCATTAGTGACTTAATAATTAAAGCACCGCTGTCGCCTGAGCAGAAAACCGAACTACACCAACTCTTACAAGAGTTTCAAGGTCAGTTCTCTGAGAGGCCTGGTAGGACTTCTGTCCTTACTCATGATATAGAACTTACCTCCCCAGAGCCAGTACGATCCAAGGCGTACCGAGTGTCACCCCGCCAGCGCGATATTATGGAGGCTGAGGTAAAGAAAATGCTACAGCTCGGTGTTATTGAGGCGGGTGATAGTGATTATACCTCCCCTTTGATTTTAGTTGAGGTACCGGGCAAGGAACCTCGTCCTTGCGTCGACTACCGCAGGCTTAATTCCATCACTAAGGATCAAATTTATCCGATCCCTAACATCGAGGAGCGCCTTGAGAAAGTTAGTAGCGCTCAGTTTATTTCCACCCTAGATCTTGTCAGGGGTTATTGGCAGGTTCCACTTAAAAGAGGGTAGTAGGTATGCGGCGTTCATTTCACCAATGGGAACATTCCGTCCTAAAGTTTTGAGTTTTGGTTTGAAGAACGCGCCATACTGCTTTTCAAGCCTCATGGACAAAGTGTTGCGGGGACAGGAAGAATTCGCTTTACCGTATTTAGACGACGTAGCGATATTCTCCGCATCCTGGTCTGAGCATATGGCACACTTGCGGGCAGTGCTAACCCGCCTGCGCGAAGCGGGCTTGACAGTCAAGGCTCCCAAGTGCCAATTAGCACAGGCCGAGGTTGTCTACCTCGGTCACGTGATTGGACAGGGTCGTCGCCGCCCCTCTGAAATAAAGGTGGCCGCTGTGCGAGACTTCCCGCAACCGCGCACGAAGACCGATATTCGGTCGTTCTTAGGTGTCGCCGGCTACTATCAGAGGTACATCCCCAGGTACTCCGATATCGCGGCTCCCCTGACGGATGCTCTAAGAAAAACAGAGCCCCAACCAGTCGTCTGGAGCGAGACAAAGGAAAGAGCTTTTAGCGCCCTAAAGAGCGCCCTAACAAGCCAGCCTGTGCTACGATCGCCAGACTACACAAAAGGGTTCGTTGTTCAGTGCGATGCTAGTGAGCGAGGCATGGGCGTTGTACTGTGCCAAAGGGACAATGGAGAAGTTGAACACCCCGTCCTGTATGCTAGTCGTAAGCTGACCTGTCGTGAGCAGGCGTACAGCGCCACCGAGAAAGAGTGTGCGTGTCTCGTGTGGGCCGTTCAGAAATTGTCATGCTACCTAGCCGGCTCGAGGTTTATCATTGAGACGGATCACTGCCCTCTCCAATGGCTGCAGACCATCTCTCCCAAAAATGGCCGCCTCCTGCGCTGGAGCCTCGCTTTGCAACAATATTCCTTTGAGGTGCGCTACAAAAAGGGGAGTCTCAACGGTAACGCCGATGGCTTAAGTCGAAGCACCTAACGTGGGAATCCGCCTCAAAGCTGTTCGTTACTGATGTTTTCTTCCTGAGGCAGGATTTTTAACATATTGCTTTTGTTTAGTGTTTCAAAGTGATGATGTGCTTTCTTGTGCAATTTTCCAATTTGTGGACGCGTTCTGAGTGCTGCTTGACTACTGTAAGGAACTAGGCAGTAGTATAAAAGGGGAAAGAGCCTGGCAGAGCTTAGTGAGGGTTGTCTCGTGCTTGCTGACTGAGCGGTTGCGTTTCGGCGTAGTTCTAACGCTTGCTGGGAACGAGCACAAAAATGGCAACTCTCCCGAAGTCACTTTGCAGTGTCCTGTGTGATCCTGAACCTGAGAACGAGGCCTTCTCTGTGCGCTGCGCTCAAGCAACGTCGAGGGACGATCGGTTTCGATTACGAGCATCATCGAGCGACATCCCTCTGGACAGCGGATGCAGTCCCCTGACCATCGGGATCTCCTTCTCCCGGCGGGGCGGTCTGTTACGTCTCGCCTACGACGCGCGGTATAGCCGGCGCGGATGCAACGGACGCCGCGGCTTCGTTCAAAGTGGCGGTCATTTTGGGCCCGTTCATCGCTGCCGCAACGCCTCCCGCCAAGCGCGTCCAGGCAGGTTTCAGTGCCACGTGTCGTCGTGCGTGCGTGTGTGTGTGTGTGCATGTTGGTGCCCACGCTTGTCAAAGCGCGGCAGCCGGGGAGAGGAGCTCCCCAACTGGGAGGCGAGGAGGTCTGACCGGCGCCGGCCCGGCGGACGCGCCCGTCACGTCTGGACATGTTCAAGCGTCGCCGTATCGGACGCCTCTTCCCAAGCCGTTCCTTCTTGCCCTCGACTCCGTGGGTATAAAGGGAGCTGCCCCGGACGCCAACGAGAGACTTCGATTTCGTCCTTCGAGTAACGTGGTCGCCCTGACCGGCTGTTCTTTTGCGATGCCAGAATAAACAAGTTGTTCTGTTGCCAGTCGACTCATCCTTTGCCGGGACCTTCGGATGTTTCCAGCTTTGCCCCAGGCCGCCAGGCCAACGCTACCCTTGGGGCTTGCAACCCAAATGCAACAGGGTGTACTCGCCGCCACGGCGGAGTTCGCGAGCGGTTCGCGAGGCGGTGTTGACGAACGCGGCGCACTTGTGGGGTCTCTCTTTTTAGCATGGTATCGGCGCATGCGCAAAACTGCTCATGCGCACGACGTCAGCAAGGCTCCGACGTTGGAGCGGGCGCGCGTCCGCGCCGACGGCGAAGCGCACGCCGCACCTGCTGCTCCTCTCCGGTTACCATGGTAACGGCGCGTGCGCACAACTGTCTTCCCTGGTTCTCGGCAAAATGCTCGGCTCGTAGCCCAGTGTAGCTCTGGCTACAAAATCTGAAATTGTACTATTTTGACATTTGTTTTAATATCAACTTTCTCGCCGAAAATTAGGAAACAGCCATCGTGCGTCCCTGGAAGTCTGCCCCATAAAAAATGTTACAGCTTATAAAACTAGCTAGGTCGAAGTAAAACAAAATGCTGGATTTGATGAAATGTTCGTTTTGAACCATAAATGCCTGTTTATTTAACCGTGAGGTAGCTCATGCAAAAATGCAAAAGATGAAGGGCTTAGAACTGCTCACTGCCTTTCATATCTGAGGTTTTGTTCTAGGTGAGTTTAGTTGAAAGTAGGAAAAATTTTGAAGCTGAGCGTTTGCGCAGCAATTTGTGTCGTCTCTTTGCGCCTCTTCACCGCAGAGCACAGCTCCGTCGACACTGTTGCCAGTCGAAACGTACAGGTCCCTTCTTAAGTGACCTTTCCACTGCAGTCAGACATCATAACGTTGCGTAGTCGAAGAGGGATTCTTGGGAACCGATAATTTTAGCAGTTCCAGGACCGCACATGCACCAATAAGGTTGTTCACTATGATCGTGCCCACAGATGGCATAGCCTCGACAGCATTTATATCGTAGTCCTCATTGGTTTAAGGCATAGCCTTAGCTGGATAATTGTGAACAGAAGTAACGTGCTCCTTAAAGCCTCCATATGCAGAATCACATGGCGGTAATGCCCCAGGTTTTCTTTTGTCACTCCCTTTTTCCAGGAGGCGTATTTGCAAGCTTTGGGTTGCGATAAGCTTAAATTTGAAAGAAGGAAAGTATTTAGAAGAAGACATGACGTCACTTTTTTTGCGAAGCCTCCTAGCAATATGGCAGTTAGCTCGGCTCTCCTCTTGCGTTAATTCTCTCTCCTCGCCTCCGTCCTTCCCCGTCGATCATCGGCGCACGAATCGCGCGTTTACGGCTCGGGTAACACAGCGTCGTGAGAGCCAAACGCGAAACCTCCGGAAGCTCAGTGCCGCTTCCGCACTCAGGCATTGTTTTCAGAGCCATGGCAGACGTGTAGAGGACGCGGAAAGGAGGTGACGCGCCGCGCCGGTGCCCCTAATCGCGGTGTGTTCTGTTACTCGAGAGCGAGGCGCCCCCGCGCAGCAGTGGGCCGCGCTCACCGCCAGCGTGTCTCGCGTTACTCGAAGCAGTGGTGAGGACTTCGCTCCGTCACGCACGATCCGAGGTGCGCGCTATCCGCGATCTTATTCGGATATAAATAAAGAACCTAGTGCTATGGTTGGCATGCTAGAGTCGTTCCTTCCTCGTGTTCCACGTGAGACTGCACATTGAATACCCTCGTTTTGCTGCTCTTGGATGCCTGGCGCCAAAGCAGGTCGGTTGCAACTTCGAAAGAGGAAACGATCGCTCTTATCGCATACTACCCTCCGAACGTCATTTGATATCTGCTTATATCCTGCCCTAAATATATTGTTTACCAATGTCTGGAAGGACACAGCGGCATCGCAGGCAACCACCGCGCGGACGAGGCCGAGAGAACTGCTCACCATGAGGGCGATTGTGTGTCCATCCCCATCTCGATCGAGAGCCGACGCAGCGGGTAGGCTGAGATCACTGGCGCGGGACATCACGCTTGCCGCGTGAAATAATAATAATAATAATAATAATAATAATAATAATAATAATAATAATAATAATAATAATAATAATAATAATAATAATAATAATTGGTTTTTGGGGAAGGAAATGGCGCAGTATCTGTCTCATATATCGCTGGACACCAGAACCGCGCCGTAAGGGAAGGGATAAAGGAAGGGGTGAAAGAAGAAAAGAAGGAAGAGGTGCCGTAGTGGAGGGCTCCGGAATAATTTCGACCACCTGGGGATCTTTAACGTGCACTGACATCGCACAGCACGCGGGCGCCTTAGCGTTTTTCCTCCATAAAAACGCAGCCGCTGTGGTCGGGTTCGAACCCGGGAACTCCGAATCAGTAGTCGAGCGCCTAACCACTGAGCCACCGCGGCGGGTCGTGGAATTCAGGCCAGTTTTCGAATTCGCGTTTAAACACTTTGGACCCAGATCTGAATCTCCGGCTTTTATTCGGCCTAGCACGAGGTGAAGCAACTTTTTTGTGTCGCCTGTGGCTTGGGGTAGCTTTCACCAAGCATTACTCTATCTTAATCGCTATGGCTGAAAGCCCTGCATGTGCCATCTGCGGGTGTGACGAGGCTATAGCCCACATTCTTTGAGAATGCCCTGCCTACAGCGCCGAAAGGCAGTCTCTCTCCCGTGCACAGGAGCGTCTAGTTCCGCGCCCACTGATGGAAATGAAGATTCTCGGCCACTGTCGCGGCGATCGTCGGCGCTGAAGGCCTCCAAGGCACTGCTCCGCTTCTTGAGAACTTTTGGCCTGCACGATAGTCTGTGACTTTGCTGAGAGCTGTGGCTTTGCATAGTTACTTCAGTTTCCTGCTACTCTCTTTTCTCCTTAATTCTTTATCCCCTCACCCCTTTCTCCCGGTGCAGGGTAGCAAACTGGTTATTCTTCCATTTAACCTCCATGTCTTTCCTCCTGCCGTAAACATGCACTACTGCTACTGAGGGCAAACTGTAATGGCTGTCTGGCATTAAATGTTGTCATGTAAGATTTTGTGTTCTGGGATGAAGAAGCGTTATGAAGCGGCGCATCTTGTGACGCAAGAGCTCAGCTTAAAAAAATTCTAAAACGCAGCTCTTAAACGCCCATCTGTGGGCTGAGCCGAGTCGCCACCGTCGGTGTAACCAAACCAAATCATATATAAATGAATAAAAGTAAACATTCTCGCGACTGGAATTAGAACCAGAGGCGCCGCCAACATATCAGCTTCGCTGGCCATTGCACGAGAGCATTACGCGATCTCCACTACCTATCGCGCCTATTTTTTAAACTGCAGCACACTGTCATGCTGTGCATTGCAGATCGTCGTCTTCATCAGCTAATAATAATAATATCGAACTAATATCGTCGCCAGACCTGCCAACGATCTAGAAAAACAAAACAATGAGCCTACAGAAACCTAGAGCACTAGTCTATCACTGCAGCCGATCAAGCCTCGTGTTAAACTGCAACAGACTCCCGCGCTGTGCATTGCACGGCGTCTTCTTCAACTAATTCTGCTATCGAACTAATTTACACATTCTCGAGCGCTGTGAATTGCGCATCATGGGGGTCATCAATTAGTATCTAATACTACTTAACTAACGCCGCCGCCAGACGTGTCGATGCCTAAGCAAAGCAAAACAATCCGCCTACAGTGTCTGAGACACAGAACTCCGCTGAAATTTCGCATTACGGGGAATCGTAATCGCCGATATATTTTTTTCGCTATTGAAACAAAAATAATCTTGAATGAAACTTGAGAAGTGAAAGGCAATAAACTGTGCTACTAAACCTGCATCGTTTCTTTGTACACTTGCCCCGCCTCAGGTTGGAACAAACTGGTGTTAATGATTCGAGACGCATCATTCAAGAGCTTCAGTATTTTGAAGATGCCGATTGCAGAATTCAGGATGCAGAATTAAGCTTTGCACGGCACACTTCTCGAGGCTTTCATGCTCACTACATCTTTCTTTAGTCACCTGACGTCGCGTCTAAATTTATGACAACAAATTATATCACTTGGACTATTCTTTGTTTGCAAAGAAAAGGCATGGTAGAGGACTTTACTTCAGCACCATCGACATGTAAATGCATTTCTTGACCACGGTTTCAAGCTTCTCTCTTGTCTTATCTCAGATTTCAAAGTTCTTGTACTCTTCTACACGACCAATTCACCAGTGACCCGTTTAAGTTGTTTTCCGATCTCTCTCCTGGGGAGCATATACGTCTCTACGAGAGCACGGCAAGAAAGAGCGTATGCTGTCGAAGAGTTTGTTCTATCGCGCACATGCACGCACTGTCTTTGAAATTCCATGCCTCGGTTTGCAGTTCTCTTTGCTCACCAGTGTCACTGCATCCGAGAGGTCACCGACGTCATTTTCATTCTAAGCTCACTCGTCTTGTCGGGAGCAAGCCGTTACTTTCTATAAAAAATGACATGGCTCCTTCAAGTGTTTCTTGCACGGGTTCTTTGCTGTGACACTAGTTTGTTCCTCCAGAGCCTGTGAACAGCTTTGCTCTTCGTGCAGTGACCCTCGAGAACAGGGAAGAGAAAAGCTATGGCGACTTTGCTTTCGGTAGACTGCTAGAAGAACTGGGGATAATAAAACTGACTCCGGGTAGAATGTCCGCCTCGGCGAAATTTCCTGCGGGCTATGCTCAAGAGTGACAAAGCGTGTGAGAGCTCCCCGAGGCACAAGGAGGCAGACACATGTTTTCATTCGGTTTTGAAACACGTCGAGCTCGAAGATGATGAGGACAGGGCTTCATATTGTACAGAGTTTAACCGTAGTCTCAAACCCCCCACGTCGTTCAACAGGAAAGATCCTCCATCGAAAAAAAAAACTTGCGGCATTCTTTTTTTTTTTTACTGCTACGCTACAGTGTGTGCTATTCATAGGCGTGGCAATACTTGAGCTTTAAGGGTGTGACAATCTGTGACTTTTGGTTGTTTGATTATTCCACTCTATGCCTGAGAAGAAGCTTGTTTTTTCTTTCGTTAAAATCTCCAGTACGTACACACGTGTCAAATAACTCTGCACACCAGGTAGCATTCATCTTCAGAAATGAAGAGGAAGATGGACTTCAGGAAGACAGGATGCACATGTTTTCGTAATGATTGTGATGTTGAAGAGGCAGCCTAAAAGATTAATCATTCATTTACTTATCCTCTTATAGGCAGGAAGAAAGCGCCTCACAAAGTTAGTTTTTTGAAAAGACAATCGTATGTGCTGTCTTCTGTGTGAGCAATTTCATGTGAACCTAAAAGCCACAATGTGTTAAGTCGCCGCTGGTAGCGCTGCAACTCTAAAAACGTGTTCCAAGAATGAATATAATTAAAGAATTATATATTCATCGGTCTTGTCATTGCCTGTCTATATTCTTATGGTTTCGGCCCCAGATTTATCTGACATGAGGTTTCACAAATAAATTGTGATTTCTCTGACAAACAGTTTGACTCAAGGATATACAGTAAAAGCCACGTGTGTTGAACCTCTAGCTCCGTGTTGAATTCTCCAGTCCATGGTCCCTTAATAAATGTGGGGACTCAGGTGAGGCACCGAACGCTCTTTGTTGCTGCATAAGACACCCTATGTACTGTGCGAGGAAAAAAAAAAACTGGAGACGCTGTTACCGCGACTGGTTTTTGCAGTAGTTTTCCGGTATTTGTTTATCTGATTTTCCGCTTCGCAACATTTACATATAACGTACTAAATGCGCAAATTGGAGCCATGACGTTATGCGAAATGTTCAAACTAATTGGGTGGCAAATAAGTGGGTGTATTTCCTCATTTCTTTAAAAAGTGCCCGCGCATAGCAGAGGGAGGTAGCTGACCAAAGGGAGTGTACAGAAAGATAAAGGCTATGATTTAATCAGGGGCCTCGCTAATAATATCGGGCCAAAAACTGCTACTCCTCAACTTTATCCTCCAGCGCAAACCTGTTTAAGGATATGGCCTGTGCCGCTGTCCGTGGTAACTAGGTTTCCTGCCGGTTTTAGTGGTTGTTTTGGCTGTGCTGGGTGGGAAAGTCCCCCCCCCCTTCCATTTTAGGCGCGGGTACCCCCCCCCCCCCCCCCCAGAACACGCACAGGACACAGCGTTGACAGTGTTAGGTCACTATGACGTGGTAGGCGAGTCGTGAGAAATAGAGACCCTGCTCTTTCTTCTCCTGTCATGAGAGCTGCGTTCCTTATCGGCCAGTGAAAATAGGCAGATGTAATCATGGCAGCACCGTGTAGCAGTTAAACGCGGCGAAATTTAGCATCAGTTTAGTGCTCCTGTAATGGACTCCAATGAATGGAGTCTGAAGTTCCTACTAAGTGGGGCTTGGACATTACCCGCCGTAGTTTTCAGCTATGTAATACTTATTCTATTTTTGTCTGAGGTAATCAGCCTTAATGATTATGGAAAAATTTCACTGTAAAAAATAAGTATCTCGCTTTTTTCAGAGCAGTGAACAATTATACTCCCCAGGATGCGAAAAAAAGGTACCATGTGAATACTTTTACCATCAGCGGTGTCAGACGAAGCGCTCACTGCTGCCAGCAACATATGAAAACCACACCGACGCTTTATAAAGAACAGAGTTAATATAATACCGTTTAAAACACTGAAGGTTAAAAGAATGTTTACATCTTTTGCATCTGCCGCAGGTTATGCAACTGTGGCTCGCTAGTGTCAGGTTCCCACATCTCAACGCTTACCGGTATTGACACTGCTTGCTTTTTTACGCTGCTCGAAAGCAAGATAAATTTTGCGTTTTTCCCCTTGGCTGAAAAGTCGAACCTTAAGTTTCATAATTGCTTTCTGCATACGAGATCAAATTCCATAGTCTAGCCTCGGCAAGCTGCATGCGGAACGAACCATGAAGCACTGTTTAGCCATAGGTAAAATTGCAAAGTTCTCTGCCCAATCTCTCGCAGCTGTTTACCGACGATCCAATCAAGAGCGAGATGCGCAAAGCAAAAACTTGAGCCATCTACAAAGGCGGAACCGAAAATTTTTCGGGAAGGCATCGTAATGTTGTCCCCCGACAGACACTGATGTGCAATTATAAAAATTTGTATATAGGGCCTACAGACGCTAGGGGGAGATCCTCTTTTCACTTGAAAAGGAACGCCGCATCCAGCGGTGTAATTTTCTTCAGTTAATCTATAAGACCGCTTTTGGTAGCGACACATATATATGCAAAGCTTTATTCTACGTCATAATATGTACATGCACTACAGTGTAACAAAAATTGCCTAATATATCTAGCAAAAGACTGAACCAAAATATAATGTATATAACTCATAACAAGACTTGGGATGAAGATGTTTAAAGGAGAAATTTAAATAAAGCATTCAGGACAGCCCTGGGCATTAAATTTTTCATATTGAAACGGTAAATGACGCTTTAATAAAGTCCGTATGCATACAATGGCTCGCCTAGTCGCTTGGAAAGATGAATGCTTCCTTCCTGTGAAATTTTGCTTTCAGTGAAAAATTCAATTCACTGTGCACGAGTTTACTCACTCCAAGATATTATTAAAGGATCATATTTTAACACTATGGGAAAATGGCCTTTCGGTGTACCTATTTAAAGAACTTTTTTACGGTAATTACCTCAAATAAAAGTAACAGTCAGCGCTCATTGAAAAAAAGTTATTTATAAACACTGGCTTGGCGAAAATTATGCGTTAAAAACATATAACGCTGTTCATAGTTTCTTCCATTTCTAATTGTACTACAAGAATGGTGGAGAGTAAAAAAAGATATCGCAAGTCATCCGATTCAGCATCCCTGAGGAGAGACTGAAGAATTGAAATTTAAGCTATTATAAAAACCTTCAGGTTTAGTTTCATTTCCGCTTAAGTCTACTTTCCTGCACTAATAATCATGGGTGAAAGTAGGAAAGCCTTTTGCTATTTACTAAAACAATTACTTCAGTTCAATAATAAAGACACCGTGTTTATGCCATGACTCCAGCGCTGTGCTGCAGAGAAGTGCATTTGTTGCCACTTCATCCTTGTATATTGATTAGGTGAGCTTAGAACTCCGCCGTAATAAAACCACGTGGTACAATTTTTTCACAGATAGTAAAACTATTAAGTTTTGAGACCATTCAGCAAGCCTTTGTTTCAATGCTTTGTATCTTTGATCCATCATGAACAGTACTGATTATATTGTCAGTCTGCCAACAGCAGATACGAAAGGCACTGAATAGAGAACAGGAAGCAGTTGGAGACCGCTGAATTCAGTTTGAAATGCTGATGTCCGCTTTCTGAAGTAAAATTTTTAAATTGGAAAATTGTAAGACACTCTTATGAAAATATTGAAGGTAATGGTTCATTATATTGATATATGATAAAATCTTTCTTTTATACTGTGTTTCTATCGATCGCATAGAACAGTTAGGACCACCGTAGAAAACCAATGGGAAACGCTTTTGACGATAGCAAAAACGTGAATAGAAAACAAAAAACTAAACTAACGTCAGGTGGTCTGCGGCTATATATTGATTCTTATAGTGAAATCTTACAGTATACGAAAAAATTACGTTCATAAACGGTTTCCCGCTCAAAAAAGCTTTGGTCAGAATTGCTGGGTGTGTCTAGAGCCACTAGTGTCGCACATGTGAAGAAATTGAAACAGAGAAAAATTACCTAGCTTCACCTAGCCTCTGCATCTGCTGTGCTGTGAAATAATCCTGTGCTGTGCTACGTTGTGCTATAAAATAAGCCAAAAATTTAGCCGAAGGCGAGAACTTCGTCGCTTCGCGCATACTTCAGAAGTAACGTATATTTTCGGCTTCTAAAACCATGCAACAAAGGCCATTTCAAGCCAGAGTCCCAGTGCCATGTCTCACCATGTCTCATTTCGAAACACACATGAACACAGTAAAACGTAACTTACTCATTACTCTGCAGACGAAACTCTAAGGCGCCCGTGTGCTGTGTGATGTCAGTGCACGTTAAAGATCTCCAGCTGGTCGAAATTATTCCGCAGCCCTCCACTACGGCGCCTCTTTCTTTCCTCATTCTCTCACTCCCTCCTTTATCCCTTTATCCCTTCCCTTATTTATCCCTTACGGCACGGTTCAGGTGTCCACCGATATGTGAGATAGATATTGCGCCGTTTCCTTTCCCCAAGAACCAATTTTCATTCTCATTTTCTTATTCTGACACCTGCGCTTAGTGTGACGCAAGACAAGAACTTTTCGATGTTTCGTGGGAATGCGCAGGCAAACCTTTAAACGCCGCACGTACGCCTTACGAGTAGTGGGAGGCTCAATTAACGAGCTTATCATTTGGTAGATTAGGTAAACTTGTCTATCAGGTTCATGAACCAGCTCGGGCCATTTGAGTTCTTGCATGAGAACTCCTCCCACCTGATCGCCGAAGCAACTTTCAAGACCAACGTTTATGCTCTCTATATGCTGCTCTGAGAGTAGCTTTAGATATTTCTTGTGCTAATAAGAGTGTTTGTCTATCAAGTCGTCGGAGTAATGGGGAAAAAATTCGGTAGTCGCCAAAGCCTTCGCTGCCGCCACGCTTTTAAGGCGCACGTTGGCGCAGGCACGGTGGTGACTGGCCGCAGTACATAGGCGGGAGCACTCCGGCGCTAAAAACTCCTACATCATATTACATAAATGTACTTATAAATGTCTGCTTAAAATGCGGCATAGAACCCCTTTCAACGCCTCAGCAAGGGTGCGGCGAACCAGCTCATTTATTCCAGGATTTCATTAAGCTTGCATAACTCGCTGAAAGCTGCAGAAAAAAAAGGAAAATTGATTTATTACCAACACTGAAACTCTTTTCCGAGCCGCCGCTGTCTACGATGCGCTAACGCTTGGTCACAGCGAACATCGCTCAACGCACGACGCGGAACGTGTATGCCCTTGTGACGTTACCAATGAACGGTTCCAAGACCAACAAGGTCCTCGCGAAATGAAACGAAAACTAAAATATTTTGAAACTTTCCATTGCAATGAATTAACTCAAACATCGACGAAATGTAATTTCACTCATGCGGAATAACATGCTATAAGAAGTTCATCTTCAAAAATAGCGTGCCAAAGCTGCCAACTTTCAGAAGCATGTAAGTTGTACTGTGAAAGACCGTTGTAACGCGTTCAAAATCGGTTTAATGATTGTAAAAGGTTTTAAACTGGCTGAATTTATCTCCAGCATTCATGACATGCATGCGTCGTTCTGGTACTTTCAGCCCATACCTGTACATGAGTATCGCGCGTTCGCAAACTGCGACATCTGAACGGCTCAAAAAACTGGAGGGAGCACTTAAACTCCGCCTAAGGGCATGAAGCGATAGCGTAATGGGCTTCATTCCCATGTATGCGGAAGGTCTTTCGCTACTTCACATTCATAGATCCTTGGGAGTCTTCATACCCATCGTGGTTAATCGATGCGCCACTGCGCTGCGATGGCAGGTGCTCCCAGCGGTGGCCGTTCCGCGAACCAGGTTTCCCTTCCCGAGCGACCAATCATTAATTTAACTAACACCTGCCACGGAGGGTAGTTTGCTCAATATCCGAGGGGCAGGTTGTGAGGACGCCACAAGGTCACGCGACCTAGCCGACCCACCTGCCTCCTAGCTTGCTCTCTGGGGACCACTTGCAAGATCCATGCCTGTGATTTCTCGCCCACTACACCGATGCCGACAACGCCGACTTCAAATTTTCTGTGAAACGGGGTATTTAACGCTATCACGGTTAATATTGCAACAAAAAAGATTGTAATGCATACTTAAAGTTCTTTGTAAGTAATAAACAGGTGCCTTGAGTTTACGCATCCCGTTAATTACACAACCGTACCTGCTACATACTTCCAGAATGATGCAGGTAAACAAGGCAATGGCAGCGATCACTGTTCGTAAAGAGCCCTCCAAACTTTGCCGAAAACGTGTTTGCTCGGTAGCTGTCTTCGAAACTCCAGTGCGTCTGTCGCAAGCGCGCCTCGAAGTGAAGTGGGATGTAATGTGAAGCAGCCCTTCCATGTCGCTCTGTGCTTGTGCCACTCTTCTTGGATGCCCAGCCTTGTCGAACTTCCCGGCGTTCCGAAAGGAGCTGCCACGCGGTCGCGTGTTCACACTAAGAGAGGACTATCCTGTGCACCTTTAGATAGATAGAACGGAGAAATAAACAAAGCAAGTAGATTCACAAACCTGAAGCTATACGATAACACGAGCTATGAGGCGGTGTCTGGTCGCTTCTTCCTTCGAAGCTTGACGCATCATTCGTTATCAACTCCGGCGAGAGCCGAGACTAAGTCAGTAGAACAGAGCGGCTACGAAAAAATATAATTGAGCTTAGGATCACCGGAATTAACAGGTTAAGGTAAGGTGATTTGCGCGATTTTTGCAGCAATCTTTTAACCTATTCTTCAGGTTGTACGTTTGATGATGCTGGCGACGGTTATGTTAACGATGATGGACATAGACATCTGTATTTATGCCAGTTGTTCGTCATTCCTGTTGCTGCCTGTTGTTTTGTCATCCCTACTCTTACACGGTTTTAGTTTTAAAAGAATTGCAGACCGGATAGATGGTCCTTAGCTTCAGGCGGCATCGTTAGTGCTAACAAAACACGGAATTGTGTTCACACAATAATATTAAAGTCCGCTCTCATTGATCAGTTTATCCGTCGTGCCATATCGTTTTATTATTCATTTTGTTTTTAAGTTTCAAATAGAGAGCAACCTGATACGCCCTTGTCTTTCATAAAGCGGCCGAATTCCCTGAAGCCCACGCATGCCAAGAAAGAACAGAGGCGATAAGTGCCGCCATGCACGTTATATGATCGTTAAGCTGTAGCAAGCGCAACCATCGCCGCCGAGACAGATCAGTAGGCAAACCACCCTTGCACTCACGTTCTGAGTACTGTCCATTAGTAGATATACCATATTTCGTTGCACTTTTAGGCCTTTCTGAAAAGCCCTATGCCGTAACTGAAAAACTGTGTCCTGAGAGCAAAAAGCAACAGGAAAACGCTGTTTATCCTTCAGTTCGCAGTCCTCTTCATGAGGACGGACTGAAAACTTTCAGGGCTTTCAACCAATTTTTTTTTCAGACGTGAAGCTCCGGCTCAGCGGCGAGCACCGATTGCTGTAATCTGCATGCTTTACAGGGTATATCTTTTTAAAGTGTAAATACAAGAAGGGGTTACTGGTTCGAGAAACCGTACTTTGCCCTAATTTAGAAAACTTCTGACAGCGACATCAGCCTTCCTTCTGTCTATTTGCTGAAATTTCGTGGGGGCAGAAATAGAGCACCGCGAGTTTCTCGTACTCTGGCCTTCTGGGTTTGCTTTAGATAACGTACGTAGTTGAGCTAAAACTGGTGGCAGCCGCCTGACAAAGAATACGAGCACCATTTCTTTTCTTATTTGTTTTCCCGACTGCGGGGTAGTAGCACACGTAATAACTCGTTTGTTTTAGAGCCTTGCTCTTATAAGAGTTCTTTCTTTTCACGAAACGCAGAGATACAGTGGCTGTAGAAATGCTGTAGGAACGTTTGGCTGGTTTCCACAGCGTTCATCAAGTCATGTGTCAGTTAGTGAACACCCAGAGAACTCGATACGTCTAACGATATTGAAGCCATCTTATCAGCGTGAGTCCAGCGATTAATTATTCACATGTACTATATACAATGCGTTTGGAAGATGCCTTATTTTTTTAGAGGATCCTAGTCGGCAGTACGTCGACATAGAGTAAATGCAGCATTTCTGTTTTATGCGGATACCTTGCGATTCACTTCGTTAAGGTAAAAAAAAAATGTGCTTCATATGCATGCTTGAGGAAACACCTAAAATTTTCGTTTAGATAGACGTCAAGTCCTGTACATGCCGTTCGTAATGCTTGAAAATTG
This sequence comes from Amblyomma americanum, assembly GCA_030143305.2. Lineage (NCBI taxonomy): Eukaryota > Metazoa > Arthropoda > Arachnida > Ixodida > Ixodidae > Amblyomma > Amblyomma americanum. The sequence goes on from JARKHS020008373.1 coordinate 524,020, forward strand.
AGTAGTCCACGCCCCTTGTCGCAAATTAATTGTCGGAAACATAACCAGCAGAATGGCCTCTGGAACTCGATGGGGATAAGGCTATTAAAAAAAAAACACTGGAACACACGGCTCCTACGCACTTTATCGTAGTGGTAAACGGAAGTGTTACAAACCATTTTGAATTCCATGTGGTAGTCCTCTCGCGATGTGGTAAATTGTGGTTTTAAGTGCCCAAGGGCTGAACGCAATCGAGAATGAGCCCGATGAAATATTTTTTTAAATAATGGTTTTTCTCGTGACTCGGTTAAATATGAACACGTGAAAAGTGCATGAATACCCATGAAGAAAATCCTGCATGCAAAAAAATGCGCCGAATCGTGCGCCAACAGTTGTAAAGTGCGAAGACATCAATTCAAGTTGTTTTTTTTTACGCGGTAAAAATCAGGGTAGCAGTGTCAGATTTCATTATCCATTGCATTTTGACTATGTCCATCATTGCTTGTCGTAAATCGGAATGCAAGTCAATATTTGTGTATAGATTCTCAGCGATTATTTTGTAATCTTCCTCACTACTGAAGCAATGAGAAGTCACGCAGAAACCTTCTCATAAACAAGATAAAACGGCGCCATTCGATATATAACCGTTCAAAGAGGGTCATGTTGGCTCTTTGTTCATCGTTTCATTAAAGAAAGCGAATACGTCGAATAACCAAGTCGCATGATCCTGTAGCATGAGAAATAGCTTGCTAACGCTGGTGGTGCCAGCCTTAGGAATATGAAAGAATACCATTATCTTCCCAACAGCAGTACTAAGTTTTGGAAGAATACTTGGCTGTCATCTTATATATCGCTTCATATATGTGTTCCCATCAATCTTGGCTCAAATTCGTCGACGGTATGTCGTGCGGCATGCTATAAACGCCAGTATAACCACTGTCGCGCGAGAGGGGAATCTTTTGAACTATGCTTTTAAGTGCGTTAGCTCTTACTCATCACGTTTCGAGATTTCGTGGGGTCTGCTACCATCCTGAGATCACAGCGCCATCTGTGGCAGCAGCTAGAAATCAGCGCATCTTGAATTGAGACTTGTAGCGCCATCTACAATAGGCTTGTTGAAACAAGCACCTGTCGCATGCCAATGATAAAGTAACGGTCCAAAATGATGGATAGAGGTGAAACTATATGAGTATGACGTCAGGGGTCGAAATGGCGGCATAGTTTCGGTTTCTCGAATCATAGATGACAGCCATTACAATTCGTTGTGCCTTCCCATTCTTCCTTCTTTTCATTCGCAAGATTGAGCTCACCTTCTTCATGAAGTTTCTTGAAGAAGGCAAAAAGCTAGCAATAGCATTGTCTGTTGGTTTTCTACAAGTACGTATTGATTTTGCCAGATTGAAGTTTTCCTTAGAAGCACCTTTTGAGCGATAACTTTAGAACTAAAATATCAATAGGATGCACTGAAGTGATCTCCTGAACGCTACGAAAAGTGTAGGGCGCGTCGCTTTCCTTTGCCAATAATTTATGTAATGCAGTTACGGCACTCCTAAGAAAACTTTCCTGCGCAACATTATTTTCAGTAGCACAAAAAATCTTTCAAAAGGTAGAAATTTTTTACGTCCATTCCCTTTACAGACACTGAAGTGTAAAAGAGAAAGGTCGGTAGTTCAGGAGTAAATTTTTACCTCCCATTTTCACAATATTTCTACCGGCGATAAATAATATCTTTCTCTGCCTCTTTAGAAGTCGTGCCTCAATAAAGCGACAGTAATATGAGCTGGTTTGGCCATATAAGTCTCCAGAGCGCTTAGACTTGGCTTCGATTAAATTAATGGGGCTCCGGACTTGACTCAGAGTGAAGCGCATAAGGCTGTAAAAAATGTCGATATCGTGTGCTCCCTCCAGAAACAAACGTTGAATGCCTTTTTCTGACGCACCTGTCAAATTTGCATTTTAATGAGGCACACCTACGGCTAAGAAGTGTGAAATAAAAAGCTTATTGAAAGTGAAAGCTTATTGAAACATTGCATTTTTGAGCAATTATGGCCGGACTTAACCTGAAACACTTTCTCAGCATTCTCACAGCAATTCCGGAGTTACTTATTTTTTCAAATCGGTCTACTGAAAAAAATAAAATTTGATAAAGAGAGACCAAGTCGAGTTTGTTTGAACGAAAAACACTTCCAGAGAGTCCGGGTCTGCTGCAAAGGTGCCTGGCAACTCACCTGCCTGATATTAAAGCCCCAACATCAAACTTAGGTCTCACAAAAAAAAACGCAATTTCGGCTTGTCTCAGCCTTTTCTCTCAATAATTGCATCATGAAGTGCTTTCTGCAGCATTAACAACATCTGCGGTGGCATTTTCATTCATAGCTTTTTCAATGCAATAATCCCTGAGGAAATAAGCTTTCCTGCATTTCACATTTAACACAAGATCATTATTCTGTTCTGGGACGTGCTTCGATTTATTATAAGTTATGCTCGAACAAGTCCAACTCAATCACAATTGTGAAGTGGCTGGGGAGCGCTTCACTGGAGCTTGCTTTGTGAGACAGACCACACCTGTTCATTTCCACTCTGACTTATTGGTAGTTTAAAACAAAAATAAAATATCATTAATGTTATGAAGCAAGGGTGCTTGCAGTCTTTGCGGAAATAGACCAGATAGTAAGTTAAATTTCGGAGAACGCATGAAAAGGTTAATAATGGCGTAAGATTAAAGAACAGAACAAAACCATGGCAAGTTGGCGTTTGTTATCATGATGAAATGAACGGCAGCGCAACAAGGAGCTAACCACAAAGAGACACCACATGCGCACACTACCACCTGTTTATTACACGGAAAAGTGGCAATATGCCACCAACTCGCCCCTCAGGCTGTTATTCTGTTTGTTATCCATTGTCAACAGCGCTCGTGTTATCGTGCTTCTTTTGTATTCGTCTTTTTCGAGCTATTTGCAATGGATTAAAAACAGGAAGACAGCAGAGCGGGACAGGGAAGAAACGCGACGTAATGTTATTTTAGCTGAAATTTTGAAGCATGAATGGCAATAGGCAGAACATCCGAAGCGAAGGGAAGATAACCGACTGATGTAGCGGGGTGCGTTCTCATAATAGGCAAATAAAGCAGGGGCGAAAGAGTGTCAGATCGGAAGTTTGCGGGAATTATATTTTCGCAGCAACGCAGAAAAAAGCTAATTAAAGTTAGTAGGCGACACCTACGTCTTGAAGTCGACGTATATTTAGGGAATTGACAAATTCGATGATTAGGCAGCACTTTCATTAGACATGAGTAGCTTTACCTGTGAGTACATTTGTCACAACTTTATTAAATATCCGGGACATCCGCCTGCCCTTGACAGGCGGTCGTCCTAGAGAGTTCCGAGTTCGATTCCCAGACTCGGACGAATTTTTCTTGAACTATGAAGATTGTATGAAAGCTGTACAGCTTTTCTTTGCAGCCGAATGGCTGCGCTTCGGCGCATGCTAATCAGTAATTAGTGTCTTATTGTGCTGCACCTGAGTGAAACAAAATTTTTATTCTTCCAAGCTATAACCATTCCAATAGAATAATTACCTGTCTCCAGCTTGACACTATTCATGCTATAAACTTAACCCACAACACGTGATACACGCCGCTGAATGAATTTCGAAGGAGCATGAATTACGCAATGCACTTCATTGCCACCTGAATGATGGTGCCTACTTTACCCACGAGGATACGCCCCACCAATTTATCTCTATTTTAGGTTTACTTGCTTAACTAGGACAGGATCATAATTTGCCTCCCTGCTCGTGGGAGTACCACTCTTATTAAGTCGATAAGTCTATAACACAACGGAAGCGGGATAATTTCTCTCTAGAGTGTCTTTCTCTGTCTAAGTAATGAATAAAGAAATAGCCTCCTTTATCCAGCGGCCTTTGTTGAAGCTAGAAATAACCAGTATCAGCGGAAACTCATTTGTCTTTTTCTGTGGTAGGTGCGCGCTTATTATTACCTGCTAGAGTATAATTTTTTTCTCCAGTCTTGCTAAAATGAACTGCCGAAAACACCATTATTCCTAACCATCAAATCCAATATTGTCACTCATGGACACATGCGTATGTCGAAACTATTTGATTTTAAAATCGGAGAGGCCGGAAGTTCGACGCTCTGTTAGCCAAGCACTTAACGGTGTTTTTCACTATGCAATACATCGGCAGCACAGACATCCTAAAATAGCGTTTCCACCAACTTAGGTAATACGTTTTCCTTGCGAAAGTTGAAAGTCAAAACCGACACTTTCGAAGGCTGCACGTGCCAAGGCGCAGGAGAAGCTTTTCACTGAATCTAAGACAAGAAAATGGATAAAAAGGTTCAAAAAGAATCCAATCGGGAAACAAGAAATGCAGGTCCAATCATGTTTTTCTCAAGGGGCAGACCTTTTTCTTATATGTGATAGGCTCAGAAATAATTTTTTTGAAGAGAGAGTGACGCAACTGCTTATCTAAATGAAACACAACTTGCAGGACATAGCTGAGATTTCTCGGGTCTCTACACGTATTGAGGGTCTGGCACCGAAACGTTCTTATTGTAATTTGCCTTGTGGCGCTAACCACTGCACGTTGAGACCCAACCACAGTCAAGCTACGTTCATAAAACAACCATTAGAGACAACAAGTATGATATACAAGCAGGTATCAGCTGTCATACCCAAGCCCATGGCGATGAAATACTGCTGTTTCCTCAACCAGTAAAAAGCAAAGAAACATGAACGGCATGAATGAATTGCTGTAACTTTTAGTTACAAAGAAACACACGTACGCGTGGGACCACCCAAGGCCCCTGTCGTGTCAGAAAGGCAAAGACGGCTTACTTCATTCACTATTTTATTGTGTCTTGTGGAGGCAGCCTCATTTCTCATAAGTCACGGTGCTTTTGAATTTTAGTGCGTACAAAAGCCAACGCCTTGGTGTCAAATATGACCAGAACTATGTCTCTGTTTCTGCTGCATTTAAGGATAACATTTAAAAGCCAACCCTTTGTAAACTATTTGGGCCCAAAACCTTGTAGTCCAGAATTGCTGGTTTCATTTCACCCAACCGATTAGGAAGCTGATAAAGCACCAAGTTTAAAGTTCTGAAAATATCAAACACAGAGAGCAGCTGTACAGATATTGATTTAAAAAATGACAACACAATCAAAAAGTATAATTTCACTAGACTGAATACAATGCACAAATTTTCCTTTTAGTCTACGGCGTTGCTAAAGAGAAGCTTGTTTTGATAATTATGTTTTCGAATTGTGCACAACTAGGCTGTTTAGAGTAACGCCTCAATTTTCTACTCTTCCTAGTTCTTTACACATAATTTTCATAGGAAAGGATGCAGACAGGAACGGTATTGAAACGGAGGCAATAAGGCATCAATAAACAAGAAATCGGTACTTACAATTCATTGCACAAGACGTGTGAAATGGAGTCAGGAGGATGCTCTTCACGTGACCATAGCATATATCGTGCTGCGGCAAAAAAAAATACTTTGCAGTGATGGATGACTCAATGCACTTAACAGCACCTTAAGGCTTCAGGAAGTTTTCAGGAACCATAAGTTTTGCATTAAGCAGCCTTAAATAAGATGTTGTACAACATACTCGTTAACTCTAAGCATGAACCAAGCAATAACACGTAATATGGTTGCGCGATATGATGATTGAAAAGATCGTGCTTTTGTGTGAGCACACTGTTCACTGCATGCTTCCAGGTGGAGATATTCTTGGTGGGAGCTGCCTATTTCTACTGCACTTACGGCTCGTTCACACTTGGGCATTCGTCGGCGGTAGCGAGCGGAAGCCATCCCCGGGGCAGGTATTCTGTCGAAATACGCAGCGGAAATCCTGGGTGGTAAAGGCGGTAAAGGACCAATTTCTGTCGGCAGAAAATTCCTTCAATTTCCGTCGCGTAATACGACAGCGCGCAGAACATCGCATTCCCGCGACGACCGCTATGGCTGCGCCCTTCGGAGCGGGACACCTCGCTTCCTACTGAATTCTTTGTTGTTACTGCCTTTTCCGGAACATTAAGTGGTCATAAATCCGACACCGGTCTTTCGCTTGGTCTCATCTCGCCTATAACAAAATATGAGTCATAAATTTACTTCACTTTTTTATTTTGAGAGCCAATTCTGTCGTTTCTAGGTTAAACAGGAGCGTCGGTTTGATAAGAAAATTGGCTCCCGTCCTAATAACCAGATGGCGCCACTGAGGCTGAGCTTATCATCATGAAGCTTATCGTTGCGCCCCAGTTTGCTAACGCAGGACTTAACGTGCGAATGCCGGAAATGGCATAGCAAGCCGAAAATTCTTGCGTTTAGGGTAAGTAAGCGAGCATACGCCTATAGTGCGTAGATGGCGTAGATTTGTATTTTTCTAGCCTCATCTGCGTACGCCGCGAACCGACGACGCGCCGACGACCAGGCGACCGGTCGCGGTGCAACACATTTAAATTGAGCTCGCGGTCGAAGAGACGAAGTGGTGGCCGGGACGTGTGAGCCAGTGATAATTTCTGCGATGACAGATTTTTCTCGCTCTCGCAGCCGAATGCTCAAGTCAACACGTCATTCAGAGCAAACCCAAGAAATTTCTGAGCATTAAGTAGGAATAAAAGGAATATTGAATGCATTTTCATATAGGCCGGGCCTGCAAGAAAATAAAAACCTCAAGACTGCAGTACGGCAGATCTCGGTTGAATACAAAGGTTCGCACTTGTGTACGGGCAAATGAAAGATTAGTAAGCAAAACGTCATGCTTTGTGCATTATCACGCACATACTTGTATCTGTTTTAAGTACAGCTTTTGGAGATTCTAGACAAAATGTCATTTTGCGCTTTTTCCGAACATACCAATGGGATCGCTTGCATTTTCTTACTGCTTTTACCGCAGCGGTGTCCTAGTGGTTGAGGAACCGCCTCGCATGAAGGAGGTGCGGGGTTCGATCCCCAGTGCGGCCGGGTAGCCACCGGTGATACAATGGGTACAGGCTTCCCCTGGCCGGGTGATCGGATTATTTAGGGTGAAATGCTTGGGAAATGGGTCTTAGGCCCCACCTTGAGCAAACGAAGAAATACCTTGTGCCATGGCGCTCTTTCGCCGGACGATGCCTTTGCGCCATGAAAATTCGCTATCATCATCATCTTCTTGCGTTTCTTGAAGACTAACATTTCAACAGGTTGAGAATAAGGTGATTTGTGATGCTTCCTGTCGCCCTAGAGGGCGGTAGTTGATTCCAGCATGGCCACAGTTTTATCTGTTTCACTTCACTATGCAACCATTTGAGATTTCTCGGCTTTTATAATAGTTTCACAGCTTTCAGGGCTTTTTCAAAAGAAAAGGTTTGTTGATGATTTTAGCGTTTTCAGAAACACCCTCATCCCGCCATATGTACTTGCCATTCAGCCTCAGGACATCAGCATCATCATCAAACAGTCTCATGACGTTAGTGTTTTTAGCACGCATCTGAATCGACCGAGTACTGATAGACTAAGCGGCTATCTTACAAGATTTCTAATTTACAAATCTTACCAGTTGCAGCATTCGACCTCGCACACTTGACTCCATGCAGATATTTACGCTCTAAAGCATCTTAGGAGTTGGTCCAAAAAGTTACACGCATAATCAAAAGGACTACACTTACCATAGTAATTGACCCCTGGGCAAACAAAAGGAGCATAAAAAATGATAACTTGTCATGAAAAAAAAGGACACAAGTTGAGAGTGTACGCAATTCAAAAAGCCTCTGTGTGGGACGGTGCTGCATCCGTTCGTGACGGCGGTGGTGCACTGAACATCTCTGCATGAAACGGAAATTAAAGGTAGTCTATGACCTTTTTCCTGTTAGTAACACCGAAGCAATCAAGTGCTGTCTGGTCCATGCTTTCGAAATGCGTGGCTTGTTTATTTTTGTGACAGGGCTAATCTGTTCCTTCTTTTCTTATCTGGTTCATTTCTTTATTGAAGTACCTTTTCGACGCCTGATTTTAGACACTTGCATCCGATTTCTATTTTATTTTTCTCTGCACGACGTCCTTATTTTTGTCTGTCCTCAGCTTCGACCGGCAGGAAATAGCCGCAACCATGATAACAAGCGAGGCGGTTTAGAAACGATGCCTCATGAATTACGCTGGACAGGTTGCAAACGAGCGGGTTACGTCATCTATCATCAATGATAACGAGCGCGAAACCGTGTTATAACTGGGAACCCCGTTTCCACCCACACTGTTTTCGCAATAGCAGCCGCTGATTTATTTCTGACTCTGGTACTCCTCGTCCTTCAGAGAAGCCCCATGGTGGAAACGATCCATCTCTGACTTCAGTTTAATATGCACTGCAGAAAGCCTCTGATCCCCTTTGCCATGATGCCCTTTACCACCCTAGTCTCTCTTTACTGCTCTCGGTGTTGAGTTCCCGACAATAAATGTTAAGTTTTAAGTGTGCGCTCTCTGTCCACTTGTCATTGTGGTCGTTGGATACGTGAAAAACTGACTTCGTTGCCACTCGTTCGTTCGTTCTTTCTTTCTTTCTTTCTTTCTTTCTTTCTTTCTTTCTTTCTTTCTTTCTTTCTTTCTTTCTTTCTTTCTTTCTTTCTTTCTTTCTTTCTTTCTTTCTTTCTTTCTTCTCTTCTCTTTCTTTCTTTCTTTCTTTCTTCCTTTCTTTCTTTCTTTCTTTCCTTCCTTCTTTCTTTCTCTCTTTCTTTCTTTCTTTCTTTCTTCCTTTCCTCCTTTCTTCTCTTTCTTTCTTTCTTTCTTTCTTTCTTTCTTTCTTTCTTTCTTTCTTTCTGTCTTTCTTCCTTTCTTCTTTCTTTCTTTCTTTTTTTCCCTTTTGTTCTCTTTCCCCCGTGTAAGGTAGCCTACTGGGCATCGCCTGGCTAACCTCCCAGGTTAACCTCCATGCCTTTCCGTCCTTCTGTTTCTCCCTCTCTCTCTCTCCATGCAAAAATGAAAACTTAGCTGGGTTGATTCGCATCACTACAATCGTTATAAGGAAACAACAAGCTTTTCGAATCTGATTAAGAAGCCGCTAAAGGCGAAGGCAATATGTTGTTTGTCCAGATCATCATAGACTGTGGCTCCTGCGCATTGAAAAAATATTCTTTAAAGTACCTACATTGCGTCCATACCTCGTAGCGTTCTCGAAGCAGCCCCTCCGCAAGTGTCAAATTTTTTATGGAAACCGGCTCGCATACTTTGGAAAGTACACAGCTGCCTTCACAGTGCGCAAAATCCTTGCTACCTGTGTGGTAAGCACTTTACCATCCGTCATGGTGGTTCATTACTTTCGAAATTCAGGCGCTGGTTCTAAAGAGCGCGGGCTCGATACCGACCTCAACTGCTTCATTTCGATGGATTGGAACTGCTGAAATGCCCGTTTACTCTGCAGTGTCGTGATGACGATTTTTTTTATGGCTCAAAGGAATCTGTGGCCAAAGAACGCCGTGACTCGAGGTTTCTTGTTATACTCAAGGTGGGGCCGAAGACCCATTTCTAAGCATTGCACCCTAAAGAAGCCGAGCGCCAGGCAGAGAAAAGCTTGTACCCATTGTATCACCGGTGGGTACCCGGCGCCACTGAGGATCGAACCCTGCCCCTCCCGCATGCCAGGCGGATGCTCAAACGACTACACCACCACTCCGGTACATACAGTGCAATGTCTCCGCACGTTAACACACCACAAGCGGCCTAAAATAATCCGGAGCCTTTCCATTATGGCGTCCCCATAGTCCATGGGTAACTTCGGCACTTTAAACAGCGCATAAAGATGCAAATGAAGTCCACCGGTTTAGCTGAGAAACTAAAAAGACATGGTACAAAATACATCTACGTCCTTTGGGTGTTCGGTACTGCCAAGCTTTTTGCGCATTCCATCGTTTTAATTTCCAGTGGTGCTGGGGCGCTGCAATAGTGAAAGTATGGACGCAATACAGCAGCAAAAGATGCCATTACGGGTCACAGAAGCTGTCTTCAAAGCAAATATGTAAAGTAAATCGAGTGTTTGCAACCCTGGCAAGCGCTAGAAAATACCCTGAAGATAACACGTGCGATGAAAAGCCCGAACCAAGGTCTGCCTCGAGCAGGAAAGACGCAAGCTGTCGAGAAAACGATTCCAATAAGACGCGAACTTGGTACTGTTACATTGCCTTCAAACTTTGAAAACTTTTTCCACGCGACAAAAAAGTTTTGAAACTGGCACATATCAGCCCACTTCCTTCACTTTCCTCCAACTAAAAAACAAACCTGCGACAACTTTCTGCTCCTAATCCGCTGCTACACGTTCATTCAGTTGAAAAAACAAACGCGCTTTGCCTCCAACGGATGCAAGGCATTTCTTAAGGCAGTTCTTTGGAAATATCGTAGAGAACAGAGAGAAAAGGCAGGAGAAAAAAAAGAAAGACCAGCCACCTACTGAGCTGTGTGGGTGCCGCGAGGTTTCTTGTATTTGAATAAAGAAATGGCCAGGAAGGACAGAAAACAAAGGAATAAAAAAACCTGCTTCAGAACTGGCGCCATAGTTTTTTAGTGGCCGTCCGTGTTTTGAGTTCTGCGTTCCTCCGTTTGTACTGAACCGTTTGTGGACACGAAGCCTAAAATACGGTTATGTGGAATGGATAGCTTGCTTGCGTTTACAATACTGCTGCGTTAAGACTACACGAATGACGTAGGTAATATGCACACTAAGAAACGACACCTAAAATAGATAAATAATAAGTTTGCAATATAAAGTTTAAAAACGCCTTGTGTTTGTTTAATAAAATCTTGCGCATCCACATGATGAATTTGAGCGAGCTACTGTGTGCCGCGCACCCTGCGAATTGCGGCTGCATCACACATGCACACTGCACATGATTTCCCGCCGATTTAATTTGTATTGCGCATTTTGTTTTCTCTCAGCATGTAGCGCCCTGATTTTTCCCCCTTTTTTGTAGTGCTTACAAATCGTAGTCAATTCAAGTATCAGTTTTCAAGTGCG